>JANUWF010001779.1:1630000-2230000 GCA_026120185.1 Voacanga thouarsii | reverse complement strand
ACTTTTTCGGGGGACGTACGGTTGAGTACTGCAGGCTACAGTCTCAGTACAATGATACATGGTCCTGAGGGTAAAAACTATGGGATTTGCATACAGGCCAACCTTCTGTTGGAGAAGTGCTTGTAATTTGAAAACTAGGGTAATGATTTGAAATTTGAAATAGGGTCTTCCAAAAATATTTGAATTCTAATTAAACTCTTATCTAGAGAGTTTTGGAATTGTTTCCAATGAACAAATGATATGCTATTTCACAAAAGTTTTATGTACCCTATTCTTTCATAAAGCACTAGCACACACGGGGCTTACTGGGTGATTTATCACTTACATGTGTCTTTTAACTTACCTTTTGTAGGATCCAAAGCTAAATAGACCTACAAATAGAAGGACGATACCACAGAGTTGGCAGTTTAGGTCTAGACAGCTTTCCTTTAGATAATGTACTATATTCTGTTATAGATAGGGATGTCATGTATGAAATTCTATGATATATGTATATGTGTGACCATCATTGCGGGATATTGTTGAATCTGGACCTTGTACATGTATTTACTCTGTTGTTTCCATTATAAGACCCTTTCTCCAAAAAACTGGACGGGGCGACACCTGTTGTTGATAGGCTTTTGCTGTTGTCTTTAGTAGGGGTGTTACAATTAGTGCTAGAATTCAACATCAAGCAAGTAAAAAAATTGAAGTTTTTGATAGTTAGAGCAAAAGCCCAGAAGTTGATGAAGCAAGGATTCCAAGAATATTTGGCTTACGTGATAAATAAGCTAAAGGATCAATGCACCTTGGAAAATACGAAGGTGGTAAAATATTTTTCTGATGTGTTTCCTATAGAACTCACTTATATTCCTCCCACCCGAGAACTTGAGTTTACCATAGATCTAATTCTAGGAGTAAAACCTATATCTCGGATGGCACTAACAAAATTGAAGGAACTAAAGGAGCAACTAGAAGAATTGGTAAAGCAAGGATACATAAGGCCTAGCATATTACCTTGGGGGAGCTTTAGTGCTATTTGTGAAGAAGAAGAATGGGACCTTGAGGTTGTGCGTCGACTATCAGAGGTTAAATAAATTGACCATCAAGAATATATATCCCCTACCCTTAATTGATGAGCTGTTTGACCAATTGCAAGGCTCCAATTGTTATTCCAAACTAGATTTGAGGTAGGGATATTATCAAGTGTGGATTAAGGAGGAGGATATTTCCCAAACAACTTTCAATACTAGATATCGTCACTACAAGTTCGTGGTGATGCCTTTTCGGGTGACTAATGCACCGACAGTGTTTATGAATTTTATGCATCATGTTTTCCAACCATACTTAGATAAATTTTTTATGGTATTCATTGACGATATACTTATATATTCTAAGAGTCCAATGGATCATGCGGAGCATCTAAAGCTGGTATTGGAAAAGCTAAGAGAGCACAAACTTTACGTCAAGTTTAGCAAGTGCAAATTTTGGATAGACAATGTGTCATTTCTTAGCCATGTGGTGACCAAGGATGGAATCAAAGTGGACCCAGCAAAAGTTGAAGCAGTTGCAGACTAGAAGCAGCCGGAGAACATCACTGAGATCAAAAACTTCTTGGGGTGGGCCAGCTATTACCAATAGTTTATTAAAGGGTTCTCAACTCTAGCATCACCTATGACCTGATTGTTGAGAAAAGATGTGCCATTTTTCTGGAATGAGAAGTGCGAGAAAAGTTTCCAAGAGCTGAAGTGGAGATTAATGATGGCTCCAGTACTGAGTTTGCCAGAAGGAGATACACCCTACGCTTTATATACCGATGCATCTAAGGAAGGTTTGGGAGTGGTATTGATGCAGGATAGGAAGGTAATAGCTTATGCCTCTCAGAAATTGAAGCCTCACGAAGTTAATTATTCGATGCATGACCTGGAGCTAGCTGCATTGTTTTTGTATTGAAGAAATGGCATATTATCTATATGGAGCTAAGTATAAAGTGTTCACAGACCACAAAAGTCTGAAAATATATTTTTACCTAGAAGGACTTGAATTTAAGGCAGCAGAGATGGATGAAATTTTTAGAAGAATATCGTTGTCTTATCAATTATCACTCAGGGAATGCCAATGTAGTTGTTGATGCCCTAGTTGTAAAGTTAAAATGGCCAAATTGAGAATTCAAGAGACTCAAGTAGTCCAAGAAGTATGAGACTGGAGGACTGAGGTACAGGAATGAATGATTTACATCAGCAATCTGAAATTGATACTAGATCTAAGGCAGGAAATCATCAAAGCATAGCAAAGCAATGTAGAATTTTAACAATTTAAGGACAAAGAACTTAAGTAGGAAGGCAGTGATTTTCGACAAGAAGAGGTACGAGTGATGTATTTCTGAGATAGTTTGTGTGAGCCTAATGAGCAACAGCTAAAGGGTAAGATTTCAGAAGAGGCGTATATAAGCAATTATGTTGTTCATCCAGGAGAAGTGAAAATGTATCACGATCTAAAAAAAGCCTATTGGTGGCCCAAAATGAAGAAGGACATGGTGAAATATGTCTCTGCGTGCCTGACCTATTAGAAAGTTAAAATAGAGCACAAAAAATTGGTAGGTTTGTTGCAACCTTTACTGATACCAGAGTGGAAATGGGAAGAGGTAACCATAGACTTTGTTACCAGACTACCTATAGCAAAGACCTACAAGAATGCCATATGGGTAGTGGTTGATAGATTAACTAAATCAGCGTATTTTGTTCTGGTGAACGTAAGGGACATAATGAAAATGTCAGCTCAATCATATGTACAGGAGATGCTCAGATTGCATGGAGTACCTACAACTATCGTGTCAGAATAAGACCTGAGGTTTACATCCTGATTTTGGGCCAAGTTTCAAGAACTAATGGGTTCTAATCTGAAGTTCAATATAACGACACACCCACAAACCGATGGTTAGTCAAAAAGGGTTATTTAGATGTTAGAAGATATGCTAAGAGCTTGCGTATTAGATTTTGGGCATAAGTGGAATGATTACGTACCATATGCGGAATTGGCTAACAATAATAGCTACCATCTTCAATTGGAATGTCTCCATATGAAGCGTTGTATGGACGTAAGTATTAAGTGCCTTTGTATTGGAGTTGGTCGAAAAACGGCCACATAAGCAAGTCTGGAAAAATATGCATTCAGGAAATGTCGGATAAAGTGAAACTGATCAGAGAAAGGTTGAAAGTGGCTCAAAGCCAACAAACAAGTTATACGGATAATAGGTGAAGGGAGTTGAAATTTTAAGTAGGAGACAGTATGTTTTTTAGGTTAACTCCAAGTTGGGGAATTTTGAAGCATCCAAAAGGTGGAAAACTGAATCCAAGATATTTGGGACCGTTTCCAAACACGAAAAGAATTGGACCTATTGTGTATCGGCTGGATTTGTCAGATGGATTGACTGAAATACATGATGTATTACATGCATCTCGGCTGAAGAAGTACAATGCCAATCCAGGACATGTTCTAAATGATAAACCGTGGTATTGCAACCTGACTTAAGCTATGTGGAGAAACCCGTTAAAATTTTAGACCGAAGTATAAAGACTCTCCGGCATAAACAGATACAAATGATAAAGATGCAGTGGGAGCATCATGGCATTATGCCACGTGGGAAATGGAAGAATGGGCGAAGCGAAACTACCTCGACTTAAGATAAAGGTACATGCTGAATTTTTGGACGAAATTCTTTTAAGGAAGGAAGGATGTAAAACCCTACCTAAACCTACCCTAGAGTGAGAGGGATAGGGTGCATGTCATATCATCTTGCATAAAATATATTCCTTGAATGATTTCTTGTGCTTTAGATTTATAGTATATGGGCTATATGATTTATTTATGCTTGTTGAGTAGTAAGGGTAAAAAGGGAATTTTGCTTGAGGACGAAATAGGAAGAAGGCTTGAGGCTTAGATAGGAAGAGAATTTGGTTGGGAAAATAAAAACAAGAGTTAGTGTGGTTAAGTGGTTAGAGATTTGTGATTTAATCTCTAAGGTCTTGAGTTCAGATCCTATTACCTAAGCTTTATTCTTAATTATCCCAACCAATATTTGAATTTTTTATTTTCTTATATTCCTTAAAGCTAAGAATGTTGACTTAGGGAAAACATAATGGTAATGTCCTAACCATGTGATATTATCCTAAAAGAAAATCTATACGAGTTTTGGTCTCCATTATTTTAGCAAGCCTTGTCCTAACCGATTTAAATTTAAACTACTCCTACTTCTTTAATTCTTTTCACTTCCTATAAAATGTCTTGGATAATTCTTGGCTTGAATTTTTGAAATTTCCAGCCTTTGGGATAGGAGGATGACCAAATTTGAGGAAGGAAAATAGGAAAGAGGTTTTCAATTAAATCACCAAAGCTTTTCTTCCGAGAACTCCATTTTCTTCTTGTTCTTGTTTTGGTTAAAATCTAGAAATTTTCCAGAAATTCTTCTTGGCCGATTTTCAAAAATTGCAGCAACCTTTGCCTATATAATTCTTGCTACCAACCAACCATTTTGTGTCAAGATGAAAGCTGAAAATGTCTTGGAATTTCACAGCTTGTACAGCTTTACCAAACCAGAATTGTTTTAGCAAACTACCAAGAGTTAGACATGAATGTTGAGCTATCCATTTATGAATAAGAACACCTAAAACTTTCCTCCTTCTCCAAGATGGTGGTTGAAAAATTGCCATTAATGGACCTTCAAACACTCCTAAATTTCAGCTGCAAATCCATTTCAAAGTGGTTCAAAAATTCTGCTCACAATCCTTCCAAATCCTAAAAATTCTTGTAGATTCTAGATTTTTTTTTTCCATCTTGCCTATCAAAGGCAAGAACTTACTTCTTCATCAACTTTCTTCATATTTTTGGCAATCTTTCAGCCATGGACAGAACACCTTGTCATCTTCATCTACCATGGCCATTAGAACTTCATTAACACACCTCAAAACACTCGTAACTTTATTCCTTTTAAAACTTTTCAAACTTGAAAATTTAATTCTAGATTTTCCTCCATTAATCTCTCACATAGCTAGATGATGAAAACATAATTTTCTCTTCTCTTGTATAGCCATTTTCAGCCAGCTATAAGGTTGAAACCATCCTTCATTTCATGATCAAAACATAGCTAGTCTAGCTACCCACCATTGAAGGACAAGAAACCTTCAAGGAGAAAACACCATTACCGAATCTTCTACCTCAAACATCTCCACATTTTCCTCATTTTAAAATTCAAAATAGCTGAACTCTCTCTCTTCTCCTAGGATAATCGAAAATTCTCCTCCTTAGCTAGGCCATTTGGCCATCATTCACTAGACACCCACAAATCATTTTCTCTCAATTTGCTCTTGTGTTCTCAAGAAAACAAAGAACACCAAGAATACACACTAAACTTTTTCAACCTCTAATCACCTCTATTCAACCCAAATCACTCCAAAAACTCTCAAACCAACTAGGATTTAGCCTATACTCATCCATAGCACACTCCATAACATTAAAAACAGCAAAGTTGATCTTTCATTTGGATCGAACGTGCTTTTTGTTCAAGAACAGGAAAAACATCAATAAGGTAAATTCAATCATCTTGATCCTTATTCACTTCTTCATCACCATTTCATTATCCTCTTAAACTTTCTCTTTCCCTTTCTCTCTCTCTTGGCCGAACCATTGGTGGCCATTCTTAAACAAACTTCAATCGAGAAAGGACTCCACAATCACTCAAGGGCCTTCATTGGATAAGGTAACATCTTCAACCAACGATCATCAAACAAGTATTTCTATCATGACCTTCTCCTTAAATTTTCAAACTCAAGACTTTTAGATGATGGAATTTTTGGGTGGATCAAATAATTTTGTGTAACACCCCACTACGTACGTATCCTATTAGGGTTGGGGATATTACCCCATCCTTAGGACAAGGGTGTCTTTATAACTAGGACTTAGAAAAGAAAGGAAAGAAACAATCCAAATTTAAACTTATTACAACTTAAACAATACATGAACTATTCTCAAATTAAATAAATGTCTGCTAGAGTCTCTCAAAATGAAATACATAGAAAAAGAAATAAGTCTTCAAAAGAAAGGCAATCTCTAATCAACAACCTTCACAGTAGGATCGACCTGAAAGCATAGTATAAAAAATGGTGAGACATAAATCTCAGTAAGCTCCTGTGTGCTTTGAGTGCCGCAGGTAAAACAGTTCATGTATGCAAGTTGAGAGATTTTCATAAAAGTAATGTGCTAGCAAGTCTCAAATAAATTTCACAAGTGAAAGTGGCATTTTCCTTTCAAAAGCTATACGTGTATACAATAAAAGCATCCACTCAAAAGAAGTAGCCATGGCACCACACTTTGTACCCCACGACCAAAGAACGTTTAAAATGCCATACTTCGTGCATACTGACATAAGGTAGGTGTACGGCCTACCGGGTGAGATACTCCTCCATCTCTACACCCAAACTTACCAGTTGTCCATTTCGAAAATACACAGTCCACTTGACTGTACTTGCTAGCTTAGACTAGTATGATTTATAAGACTGGCATCCTATCCGGAAAGGACTCACCCCTAAGAGGTGGCCACCTACTGAGAGATTTACCATAACCCTTCAAAGACTAGTCCTAGTATTCTACTTTAATTGAGTATTGAATGTTGTACTTGTCCCTTTTGGGGAAAGAAGGATCATCCGATATGTTATTTTGAAATAGCAATTATGATTTCTAAAAACTCTTGTCAAAGATGGTTTTTAGAAGGGTTTAGCATTTTGTGTAAAATTGCTTGTTCAACTTGAAACTATTTGTTTGACCAGAAAAGAAAAGGAAAATTTGTCCATAATTGCATCTACAATATATTTTCACATATACATCATATTTGACTTGCCAAATCGACTTTGTTCCTCAAATAGCTTTATGCAAGGACTTACTTGATCTCTTGCTTTTCTTGGGTACAACTACCTTCCAAGATAGTTCAAGGCATAAGTCTCAAATATCCCGACAACACTTGCTTAAATAAATAACTCTTAGTTTAACATGCTTAGGCTCAACTAGTTACAACAACATCTAGTTATGAGAACAATTCTTCAAGCTTTAACATTAATTGATAAAGTATTTATAGATTGAGATTAATTTGATAAGTAAAAAAAAAAAAAAAAAGGTGTGATCAATAGTAAATAAATAATAAATTATAATATTAACTATTTATTAACAAATAATAAATAAGAAGTAATATTAATAATATATAATATATAATATATAATAATATGTCGTAAATAATATTACTAATAAATAAATTATTTTGATAATAATTACCAATAATATTTACTACTATAAATAATATAGATTTAAAAGGTATTGATATTATACTAATTAATTCCTATATATTATTATTTATATTTAGTAATGCTTAATAAAAATCATTACTATTTGTTTATCTAATAAAATAATAATATTTTAGGTAAATATTACTTTCGAAAATATTTAATGTTGTCCGAAATCAATACATTAAATTAAACCATGATGCTAATAATAATGATAATAATAATAATAAAAAAAGTAGTTCTAAGAATAATTTTTAATGACCATAGTGAATTACTAGTACAAAAATTTTAATATATTCATACACCCATCTATTTAATAATTAGCATGTTGATTTATCAAAAATAGCCTTGTAATCATATACATCACAACAAGGGTAATATTCCAATAGCATCAATATTATCTAGGGATTTATTGATAAACATAACATCATGAAGGCATAATCAAATAATGGTGGTACAATGTCTATCATACATCAAAATATCCATACTAGAGACATAAAGCCTTCAATCATAATGAACATATAATGATCTCTAAGAATAATCCAACAATAGCTCCTAAGCCTCAATATTCATGTTTTAATATCATTCCCTTCACCCATATACATATCTCCAACCCAACACTATTTGATCAACCCATTAAATTCATCATTTAAAAGCTTTGAGTCCGAAAATTTATGGAGAAGGTCATGAAAGAAATACTTGTTTTGATGATCGTTAGTTGAAGATATTGTCTTGTCCAATGAAGATCCTTAGGTGCTTGAGGTGTCCTTCCTTGATTGAAGTTGTTCAAGAATGGCCATCAATGGTTCGGCCAAGAGAGAGAGGAAGAGAGAGAGAGAGGTTAAGATGATAATGAAATGGTGTTGAACAAGTGAAGAAGGTTCAAGATGATTAAATTTACCTTCTTGATATTCTTGTTATTCTTGGACAAAAAGATCGTTTGATCCGAGTGGAAGATCAACTTTAGTGAATTTCGTGTTATGGAGTGGCCTATGGTGAGTACAGGTTGAATCCTAGTTGATTTCAGAGTTTTTGGAGTGATTTGGGATGAATAAAGATGATTGAAGGTTGAAGAAACTTAGTGTGTGTTCTTGGTGTTTTTGAGAGGAAATTAAGATAGAGTGTTTCGTGTGTGTCTAGTGAATGATGGCCGAATGGCCTAGCTAGGAAGAAGGATTTTGGTTATCCAAGAAAGAGAGAGAGAGATTCAACTATTTCAAATTTCAAATTGAGAAAAATGTAGAGATGTTTGAGGTAGAGGATTGGGTAATGGTGTTTTCTTCTTGAAGGTCTCTTGTTCTTCAATGGTGGATGGCTAGACTAGCTATGTTTTGATCATGAAATGGAGGATTGTTTCAGCCTTGAAGCTGGCCAAAAATGGCTATATAACAGCAAATAATTTCTGGATTAATCATATGTTAAGTGAGAGTTTAATGGAGTAAAATCTGAAATTTAATTTTCGTAGTTTGAAAAGTTTTGAATGGAGTAAAGATAGGAGTGTTTTGAGGTGTGCTAATGGAGTTCTAATGGCCATGGTGGATGAAGAAGATAAGGTGTTCTATCCATGGCTACAAGGTGGCCAAAAATATGAAGATGATTCATGAAGAATCGGTCCTTGCAATGGATACGGAAGCTGAAAAAATTCTGGAATTTTAGCTACAAGAGTTCTTGAGATTTGGAAGGATTTTGAGCAAAATTTTCGAATCTCTTTGAACTGGAATTGTAGCTGAAATGTAGAAGTGTTTGAAGGTCTATTAATGGTGATTTCAAGCCACCATCTTGGAGAAGAGGAAAGTTTCAGGTGTTCTTATGCTCAAATGGGTGGCTCAATAGTCATGTATAAGCCTTGGCAGTTTGTTGGAGAATATCTGGTTTGGTTGGGTTTTGTTCAAGCTGTGAAATTTCAAGGATTTCAGCTTTCATCGTCACACGAAATAGTTGGTTGCTAGCAAGAATTATGTAGGTAATGGTTGCTGAAATTTTTGAAAATCATCCAAGAAGAATTTCTGGAAATTTTTCTAGATTTTAACCAAAACAAGAACAAGATGAAAATGAAGTTCTTGGAAGAATAGCTATGGTGTTTTAATGAAAACCTCTTCCTATTTTTCTTCCTCAAATTCAGTCATCTTCCTATCTCCAAGAACTGGAATTTTCGAAATATCTTGCTAAGAATTATCCAAGACATTTTATAGATATTGAAAAGACTTAAAGAAATAGGAGTAGTTTAAATTTAAATAGGTTAGGACAAGGCATGCAAAAATAATGGAGAATAAAATTCTTTTAGAATTCCTTTTAGGATAGGAACACATGGTTAGTGTAATACCCAGCCCAAAACCACCATTGACTATGCGGAAAAAGTCATGCATTGCATCGCATTTTGCATTTCACGTGTTATCTTAGAAATTATTTTTGCATGGGTGCATGTGATTTTCAAAGTTGCTTTTGCATTTGATTTATTTGGTGAGAAATAATTGTGTTGTTTAAGAGTTGGTTGAGTGAAGTTTAGTCGAGGAGATGGAAGGATGAGAATTAGGGTGGAAAGAATTTCTTAGAGAAATATTAGCATTGGAGTTGGTTTGGAATAGCGGGGAGGTTGGTAATTTCCCTTGGTGACCCGAGTTCGAATCTTACCTTTTTCGAATCTTAGTTTCGTTTCAAAAATTCCTGTCCTGGACTTTTACATGTCTTGGCCGAAAAAGACCTAGCCATTCTAGAGAAATTTCAGCGCCATTATTCTAAGGAAATAAGTCCCTATAGTTATTTCCTAAATTCAAGGATTTTTTATGTGAACAAAGACCACCTTTATTTTCAAGCCTTTGTTCTCCTGGATTTTCGAAAAACCCTAGCTGAAAAATTAAAATTGCAGCTTGATTTCAACTTATTAGATCTGGTAATGGATAGTTGGAATTAAAGAGTTGTTCTCCTAGTTGGAAACCTTGTTGATATTGAACTTAGAACCTTAGCTAAAAATCTGGAAAATTTTCCAGCTAGTGCCGCCACTTTTTGAGGGAATTTTAGCTCAACTCAAACTCTTCCAACACTAGCAAATCTTATCCAAAATCCTTTAGAAAATCAGATTTTATCTTAATCCTACTTCAACTAGGTTTTGCTTCCTTTTTCTAGAAAAATTTCGATAGCCTTGTGCAAGCACAAGCTGTCCGAAAATCCAGCACTTTTAAGTGCAATCCAATTCTTCAAACCTTAGCTCAAATCACCTAAAACATCTTCCATCAGTTCAGATTATTTTTGCTGCACAAAATTAGATATTATTCACCAAAAAACTCCAGAATTTCGGCCAGCTTCTACCCAGAATTTTCGACAGCTTCCTATTAGAAATTTCGGCCAGACTGTACTCCTACTCAAATGAAATTTCTGCACACCAAAACCTACCAAAATCCTCAGCAAATTAAGCCAATTTTCATCAAAAAAAACCCTCACCCTTTTCTCTATAAATTGTGTCAAAACAACAGCTACAAACGTCCAGAATTTCTTCCCCTTTGTTCAGCAAATTTTTGCACAGCAAATCACTGCATGCGCACAGAATTTTAGTTCTCAAAACCTACTCAAACTCTTCCTTGTTTTGGCAAAAAATTCTGAAGACTTAAAGCCCTTTACTTGAGCTATATTTTGGCCAGCATAAGGGAGCAAATTGCAGAATATTTTTTTCTCATAAAACCCTCCCAAATTTGGCAGCAATAAGGTGCATATCAAGCTGCAATTTTTGCCCTTGCTGTCCAAGAAACCTAAAGACATTAGGAGTCTTTCTAAACACCACCATCTAACCTTAAACAAATCTTCTGTAGCCCTAAAACTCAGTAGCCAACTACCCTCTCCATTCTACATGAAAATTTTCAGCAAGAACCTCTCTACAATTTTTGAAAATCACAAGTACAACTCCTAGCAAGAAACTGATCACCCTCTAGGGTAAGCAAAAACCATCTTAACCTCTTAATTCCTTTCTTCCATCAGTTCTTCTTCTTTTCTTCCCTTGAGTCACGCCATTTAAAGGCTGATTTCATCCCTTTTACTTATTTTCGGTCATAAGAAAGGAAAGAAGGTAGCTTTTCTTTTCCTATCAAGCGAACTCGGGACGGTCACCATTGCAGCATCGAGATCTTGCTAACTTGGTTGTTGCAAGGTAAGAGGATACTTACCCTTGATGTCAAAACTAAAGTTTAATGTGGTTAATGAGGTCCAATAGCATGATGAACGGGTAGATTGAGTCGAGCAATTAACTGAGCCTATTTGATGGATGGCTATGCCATGTTTTATTGTGGTAATGATGAATACGAGTTGTGACGGTCAAGTCAAGACCTTTTTGATATAATATTCCTGTCTTTAGGGATTGGATAATTTATTTGGAATTAGATAGTGGATAGCGATTTGTTATGGGAATAAATAAGATTAGAGCGTGTTTGAATCAATTGAGACCCTGATCATGATATTATATGGTTTTAGATCAGGAGGATAATTGGGGAAAGCGAGCTGTGGTTTTATCTCATTTGTCTGAGGCATATCAAGTAAATCCTTGCATAAACTCTTTTGTTAAATGTAGTGATGGCAAGTCTATGTTGTGAAGCTTTGTAAAGCTATTGTTAAACTACGGTTTCTTGGGTTGTAAACGTGGATATTTATTCTATAAATGGTTTTGTCAAAATAACGATTTTATCAAGAAAACTATTCTTTTCTTTAAACTTTTAGAAAACCCTTTTAAGTAAACCACGTTTTACAAAGCCAAGGTATGGAAATATTTGGAATCAGGAATTGACGGATATGTTTGTTGAGTACTCAATAGGGGTAGGCTAAGAATACTAGTCTTGGAGAGGGTTAGAGTAAGTCTTCTGGCAGAAGGCCACTTCCAGAAGATGAGCTTTACTTGAAAAGGCAACAGTGTTGGTTGTTCAGGCCGTCCGAGCTTGCATGTGTACCTGGTAAGGTACTATTTATTTTCCTGGCAAGGACACCCAGATGGTTTTGTCAGGTGTAGAGAAGGAGAAGTATCTCACCCGGTGAGCAGTACACTCACCTTGATCAGAACGCCAAACGTGTGGTAATTTGGTCCCGGCAAGGTGTACAATGTGTGGTGCCTTGTCCTCATGGAGCCCAACTTCTGGTGACAAGTCTGTTTATTTGAGTGAATGATTTTTTTTGTATAAAGCGTGATTATGGGAAAAACCCACTCCTTGCGAAAAGAGATTATTTATGACTTGCCAAATGTTTCTACAAATATTTTACACTATGCATACACGTACTGTTTAAACACACCATGTGCACACACAGGACTTACTGGGATTTATTCTCACACTATTTTATATTATGTTTTCAGGAGATAGATTGTGCTGAGCCAGCGGGGCATTGATAGTTGAAGCTTTTGTTATTTTTCCAATTTTTGTTTTAGGAGACATTTGTTGTGTAAGCTTTTGAACGATATTTGTTCATTCCGTATTTGCTCTAATTTGAGCCTGATGTAATAGGTGTTCTTCTCTATTTATCTAAGTTGATTCTTTTGGGGTTGCCTTTACATTTATACCTTGTTTTAAAGACCCATTGTCTTACGGGACGGGACGACATCCCCGCCCTTTTAGGGTACGTAATAGTGGGGTGTTACAAGTGGTATCAGAGCCAGGTTTAGGCAGTTACTTGACTTACTGGGTTCTATTTCCTTAAGTATTTTGATCTGGTGCTAATTTTTGCCTTCTACTTTTAGGATGGTCAAAAGAGTGGTTTCGGCTATCAGAGACAGGCCCGCTAGCTGCGGGAATCCACCTGCCCCATTACTTGTAGCTAAGCCACCCTCGTTTGATTCAGAGAGAGAGCATGAGCTGCCAGTGCTAGACGACCCAGTAGTTGAGGCGGAGATAGAGGTTGAAAGGATTCTAGGAGAGTACGAGGGAGATGATGAGCGGGAGCTAGTCGAGGTTGCCAGTGAGGGAGAGGAAGATGAGGAGATGGCTAAGTTGAGTGAGGGGGAGGTAGATGAGCTCGGGAATGAGGGAGATGATGAGAACGAGAGAGAGATGGCGGGGATAAAAGAAGAGGATGAGGAGGTAATGGAGGTTCCCCAGACCCCGCAGATAAGAGAAGTTGATAGGACTCCTGCTTCCTACGACCTTAGGGATCCCAGTGGTGAATGGCATAGGCCGAGGGATGGAGATACCCCGGGAGGGGGGAAACTTGGGCAGTCAGCACTAGGAGTGGTGGATAAGCGAAAGAGAAAGCTAGAAGAGGGTCCTAAGGGGTGTGGACTCTGATATGGATTGGAAATAGATGCCAAGTTGAGGAGAGAGGGGTTGCTTGATCCATCCGACTCGAGGAGTGAGAGGCCTGTGCCTAAGGGTGCGGTTAGATTAGCATTGGATGAGCCTTATGAGACGGCCATGAGAGGCAAGACGGGCCGCGAGGGTGAGTCAGGGCAGTCAAGTGAGAGTGTTGCTTTTGCAAGGGACTACATAAGGAGACCCGATAACTCCGCGGGGTGGTTTGTGGAACCAGCCTCTGACGACTCCGATGCCTCTGTTGAAACTAGAGAGAGTCGAGTATAGAAGACCCGCAGCATTTACTTTTCTTCCTTTGGGCTTTACATTCCTTTGTTTGTTTATTCTTTTTAAAGAAGCATGTTGCTTATAGGGCTTTATTATTTTATTAAATAAAAGGACATCATATGTGATAACCCCTTGTTTTCTACGAAAGAATGGTTTATATGAAAAGCATGAGTTTTATTACTTGATTTTACCCTCCAATATCATCACATTCTCTTTTGAAATGAGTGGACAGTATAGCTATTAACTGATCATGCACTTAAGCATACTCTTTTCCCCTTGGTAACTATCTTTGTGTGAATGTAATCAAAGATGGCACCAAGACACAGAACAGTCGTACATAGCAGAACTGTGCAGGAAAGTGCATCCTCCACCCCAGAATTTGAGCAGATGCATCGTTCCACCCCCGATGTGGAAGAGCATTTGCCACGAGAGCAAGAGTTAGCTTAGGAGAGGTCACGAGATGTGACCATGGGTCAGGCTTTCGATAAGATGGCCTTAATCCTACAGAACGTGATAAAAAAAGTAGACAGGGTGGCCAGGAACCACCGTGGGGAGAAGATGAAGCCCTGAAGCATTTCCTGAAATTCCAACCTCCTACATTCTAGGGGGAGGTGGAGCAGGATGAGAAGGCTGAACAGTGGATTGAACAAATGGAGGATATTTTCGCTACCTTGCAGTACTCAGAAGAGAGGATGGTGAAGTTTGCTGCTTTCCGACTGAGGGGACCATCTCAGGCATGGTGGCAGCGAGTACGGAGTGATTGGGACAGAGAGGAGCAGGAATAGACATGGGACGACTTTACGGAAGCTTTTCGGGCCGAGTACATTCCTTGCTGGGTAGCTGAGAAGAGGTAGGATGAGTTCCAGACCCTCAAGCAGAGGGGCATGTCTGTCGCACAGTATGCAACCGGGTTCATGCAATTATCCAAGTACTACAAGTGCTTGGTAGACACGGAGTAGAAGCGCACTCGACAATTCGTAAAGGGGCTGAGACCAGATTTGAGGAAGGTATTAGCTCCATCACCGCCTACGTCGTACACTGCCGCCGTGGATGCAGCTTCCCGTACGGAGAATGAAGATCGGCATCGACCGGTGAACCAACCCTTCCAACCGAATCGTCCACCCATGAGGCCTTTAAGCAACAAGCGACCTGCGGGCTCTATGCCGTGGGGAAATCGGAGTAAGCAGCTTCGAGTGCCTATGGCCAGACCGATGTAGCGCAGCCTGAATTGCCGACTGTGTGGAAAGTGGGGCCACACTGAGAAGAATTGCTGGGGTAACGGGAGTGTGAGGAGGTGCTTCAATTGTGGGGACCCAGGTCATCTGAGGAACGCCTGTCCTAAACCCTTAAGGATTGGGTAGACAGCCCTAGCCCAGCCAATGGGAGTCAACCGAGGTGCTACTGCTGCTGGACCAGCTAGAATGGGAGGCCAGAAGCCCCAGGTGAAGGCTAAGGTCTTTGCCCTGAACAGAGAGGAAATCGGAACGGATGCCGTCGTGATCGAAAGTAACCTTTCTATCCAAGGTCGCCTTGTTAATATTTTGATAGATGAAGGATCCACACACTCTTTTGTAAGCAAAGTTTCTGCATCACATCTGGGTTGGGAAGGAAAGGAATTACCCTATACCCTAATTAGTAAGTTCACCATTGGGAAAAGTGGTAGAAGTGGGTAAGAAAATGGGGAGTTGTGGAGTTGAGGTAGGAAAAAGGAAATTTTGGAGGTCGACCTCATAATTATGCCCATAGACGATTATGACATGATCTTGGGCATGGACTGGTGGTCAAAGCATGGAGCTCATGTGGACTGCAAGATCAAGATGGTGCAGTTTGTGAGACATGGTTAGGATGTAATTAAATTCAACGGCAGACGAACGAAGGAACTGAAGTTTCTGATTGCTGGTGCTAAGGCCCAGAAGTTTCTCAAGAAAGGATGTAAGGTATATTTGGCGTATCTCCTGAACAAACCTAAGGATCAGTGTACCTTGGAGAGTACGGAAGTTGTAAAAGATTTTCCAGACGTTTTCCCTACTGAGCTCACTTCCCTACCCCCTAAACAGGATGTCAAGTTTACCGTGGACCTGATTCTCAGTGTAGAACCAGTGTCAAGAACCCTCTATTAGATGGCATCGACGGAGCTGAAGGAGTTAAAGGAGCAATTGGAGGAATTGGTGAGGCAAGTCTATATCCGACTGAGCACGTCGTCGTGGAGAGCCCCGATATTGTTTGTTAAGAAGAAAGATGGTACCTTGAGGCTATGCATTGACTATCAGGGACTGAACAACTTAACGATCAAGAATAAATACCCTCTACTCTTGATCGACAAGTTGTTCGATCAACTTCAAAGCGCCGCTTGCTTTTCGAAGTTGGACCTGTGGCAAGGATACTACCAGGTGCGGATTAAGGAAGAAGACATTCCTAAGACTTCTTTCAACACGCGGTATGGCCACTACGAATTTGTGGTAATGCCGTTCGGTGTAACCAATGCGCTGACAGTTTTCATGGATTTGATGCATCGCGTTTTCCAACCATATTTGGAAAAATTCGTGGTTATCTTCATCGATGATATCTTAATCTACTCCAAGAACCCGGAGGATCACGCAGAGCACTTAAGGTTGGTCCTGGAGAAGCTGAGGGAATTCAAGCTTTTCACCAAGTTCAGTAAATGTGAGTTTTAGTTAAGCTCGGTATCCTTCCTCGGCCATGTGATATGTAAGGATGGGATCAAGGTGGACCCTGCCAAGGTGGAAGCCGTAGCTAATTGGAAACAACCGGAGAACATTACCAAGATACGAAGTTTTCTTGGGTTGGCCGGGTACTATCGGTGTTTCATTAAAAATTTTTCTACTCTGGCTTCACTGATGACGCGACTGTTAGAGAAGGATATCGCTTTTGCTTGGGGTGAGAAGTGCGAGAAGAGCTTCCAAGAACTTAAAATGAGGTTGATTACATCACCTGTACTAAGCCTACCCGAGGCTGACAAGCCCTATGCACTCTATACAGACGCGTCCAAGGAAGGTCTAGGAGCTGTGCTGATGCAGGAAGGGAAAGTCATAGCTTATGCGTCTAGGAAGCTAAAGCCGCATGAAGCTAATTATCCAACACATGACTTAGAGCTAGCAGCCATAGTGTACACCTTGAAGAAGTGGCGATACTATTTGTACGGTGCTCAATACGAAGTCTTCACTGACCATAAGAGTTTGAAGTACATCTTCACGCAGAATGACTTGAATCTCTGGCAGCGTAGATGGATGTAGTTTCTAGAGGAGTATAGATGTCCTATCAATTATCACCCGGGCAAAGTAAATATAGTAGCTGACGCCTTGAGTGGGAAAGTGAAGATGGCACACTTGAGAATGCAGGAGGTGACAACAGTCTAGGACATCTTGGAGTAAGAGGCGGAAGTTCAAGAGAGGAAGATCTGCATGAGCAACTTAACCCTGAAACCCGATCTGGATCAGTAAATTGTATCAGGCCAACAGGACAGTGTGGAATTTTAGACCTTCAAGGAGAAAGAAATCGCAAGAGGAGGAAGTGATTTCTGGACCGATGAGAAGGGAGTATTATATTTTCGGGATCAGATATGCGTACCGGACATCCAAGATTTGAGGAAGAGGATACTGGACGAAGCTCACAAGAACAAGTATACTATACACCCTGGGGAGGTAAAGATGTACCAAGACTTGAAGAAGAAATATTGGTGGGTTGGAATGAAAAGAGATGTAGTTCAGCATGTGTCAACCTGCTTGACATGCCAGAAGGTTAAAGTGGAGCATAAGAAGTTTACAGGGTTACTGCAATCGTTACCGATTCCCGAGTGGAAATGGAAAGAGGTGACTATGGATTTTGTGACTGGTCTTCCGATGACCAAGTCACACAAAGATGCTATCTGGGTGGTGGTGGACCGACTGACCAAGACAACGCATGTTATACCAGTGAACGTGTTGGACTCAATGGAAAAGTTGGCTCAGACGTATACCTGAGAAATTGTAAGGTTGCATGGGGTACCGTCGAGCATTGTGTCGGATGGGGACACTAGATTCACTTCCAGATTCTGGGGTAAGTTCCAGGAGTCTTTGGGTACTACACTGAATTCCAGCACTTCTGCTCATCCGCAGACCAATGGTTAATCCGAGAGAGTCATTCAAATACTAGAGGATATGCTCCGAGCATTTATCTTGGACTTTGGAGAGAAGTGGATTGAGTCTTTACCACATGCAGAGTTAGCATACAACAATAGCTATCAGGCATCGATTGGGATGGTGATGTACGAAGTGCTATATGGGCGAAAATATCAAGTACTGATATACTGGGGTTGGACAGAAGAGGGGAACGTTAAAAGGACTGGCGAGGTATGCATTCAGGAAATGACGGAAAAGGTCAAGGTTATCCGAGAAAGGCTAAGGGCAGCGCAAAGACGACAGAAAAGCTACATGGATTCTAGAAGAAGGGAACTGGAGTTCCAAGTGGGTGATTGTGCATTCTTGAAGTTGACTCCTAGTAGGGGAATCCTGAGGCATCCGAGAGGTGGGAAGTTAAGTCCTAGGTATTTAGGACCATTCCCGATATTGGAGAAAGTTGGGCCGGTTGCCTATAGATTGGACCTACCTGATGGTCTAACTGGGATGCATGATGTATTCCATGTATATCAGTTGAAGATGTATAACCCCGATCCGAGTCATGTACTCAATGAGGAACCATTAGAATTGCAGCCGAATCTGAGTTAAGTGGAGAGACCAGTTAAGATCTTGGAGCGGAGTATCAAGACCCTCCGAAACAAGAAGATACCTATGGTGAAAATACTTTGGGATCATCATGTAGCACAAGATGCAACATGGGAAATGGAGGAATGGTTAAGACAGAAGTATCCAGATATGCTCTAAGGGTATAGAATCTGAATTTCGGAACAAAATTCTCTTAAGGGGGAGGGGATGTAATACCCCGCCCAAAACCACCTTTGACTATGGGGAAAAAGTCATGCATTGCATCGCATTTCTCATTTCACCTGTTATCTTAGAAATTATTCTTGCATGGGTGCATGTGATTTTCAAAGTTACTTTTGCATTTGATTTATTTGGTGAAAAATAATTGTGTTGTTTAAGAGTTGGTTAAGTGAAGTTTAGTCGAGGAGATGGAAGGATGAGAATTAGGGTGGAAATAATTTCTTAGAGAAATATTAGCATTGGAGTTGGTTTGGAATAGGGGGGAGGTTGGTGATTTCCCTTGGTGACCCGAGTTCGAATCTTACCTTTTTCGAATCTTAGTTTCTTTTCGAAAATTCTTTTCCTAGACTTCTACATGTCTTGGTCGAAAAAGACCTAGCCATTCTAGAGAAATTTCAGCGCCATTATTCTAAGGAAATAAGTCCCTATAGTTATTTCCTAAATTCAAGGATTTTTTATGTGAACAAAGACCACCTTTATTTTCAAGCCTTTGTTCTCTTGGATTTTTGAAAAACCCTAGCTGAAAAATTAAAATTCCAGCTTGATTTCAACTTATTAGATTTGGTAATGGATAGTTGGAATTAAAGAGTTGTTCTCCTAGTTGGAAACCTTGTTGATATTGAACTTAGAACCTTAGCTAAAAATCTGGAAAATTTTCCAGCTAGTGCCGCCACTTTTTGAGGGAATTTTAGCTCAACTCAAACTCTTCCAATACTAGCAAATCTTATCCAAAATCCTTTAGAAAATCATATTTTATCTTAATCCTACTTCAACTAGGTTTTGCTTCCTTTTTCTAGCAAAATTTCGGTAGCCTTGTGCAAGCACAAGATGTCCAAAAATCCAGCACTTTTAAGTGCAATCCAACTCTTCAAACCTTAGCTCAAATCACCTAAAACATCTTCCATCAATTCAGATTATTTTTGCTGCACAAAATCAGATATTATTCACCAAAAAACTCCAGAATTTCGGCCAGCTTCTACCCAGAATTTTCGACAGTTTCCTATCAGAAATTTCAGCCAGACTGTACTCCTACTCAAACGAAATTTCTGCACACCAAAACCTACCAAAATCCTCAGCAAATTAAGCCAATTTTCAGCACAAAAAACCCTCACACTTTTCTCTATAAATCGCGTCAAAACAACAGCTACAAACGTCCAGAATTTCTTCCCCTTTGTTCAGCAAATTTTTGCACAGCAAATCACTGCATGCGCACAGAATTTTAGTTCTCAAAACCTACTCAAACTCTTCCTTGTTTTGGCAAAAAATTCTGAACACATAAAGCCCTTTACTTGACCTATATTTCGGCCAGCATAAGGGAGCAAATTGCAGAATATTTTTTTCTCATAAAACCCTCCCAAATTTGGCAGCAATAAGGTGCATATCAAGCTGCAATTTTTGCCCTTGTTGTCCAAGAAACCTAAAGACATTAGGAGTCTTTCTAAACACCACCATCTAACCCTAAAACTTAGTAGCTGACTACCCTCTCCATTCTACATGAAAATTTTCAGCAAGAACCTCTCTACAATTTTTGAAAATCACAAGTACAACACCTAGCAAGAAACCGATCACCCTCTAAGGTAAGGAGAAACCATCTTAACCTCTTGATTCCTTTCTTCCATCAGTTCATCTCCTTTTCTTCCCTTGAATCACGCCACTTAAAGGCTGATTTCATCCCTTTTACTTTTTTTTGATCATAAGGAAGGAAAGAAGGTAGCTTTTCTCTTCCAATCAAGCGAACTCGAGACGGTCAGGAGTATCGAGATCTTGCTAACCCGGTTGTTGCAAGGTAAGAGGATACTTACCCTTGATGTCAAAACTAAAGTTTAATGTGGTTGATGAGGTCTAATAGCATGATGAACGGGTAGATTGAGTCGAGCAATTAACTGAGCCTATTCGATGGATAGCTATGCCATGTTTTATTGTGGTAATGATGAATACTAGTTGTGACGGTCAAGTCAAGACCTTTTTGATATAATATTACTGTCTTTGGGGATTGGATAATTTATTTGGAATTAGATAGTGGATAGTAATTTGTTATGGGAATAAATAAGTATAGAGCGTGTTTGAATCAATTGAGACCCTGATCATGATATTATACGGTTTTAGATCAAGAGGATAATTGAGGAAAGCGAGCTGTGATTTTATCTCATTTGTTTGAGGCATATCAAGTAAGTCCTTGCATAAACTCTTTTGTTAACTATGGTGATGGCAAGTCTATGTTGTGAAGCTTTGTAAAGCTATTGTTAAACGATGGTTGCTTGGGTTGTAAACGTGGATATTTATTCTTTAAACGGTTTTGTCAAAATAACGAATTTTATCAAGAAAACTATTCTTTTCTTTAAACTTTTAGAAAACCCTTTTAAGAAAATCATGTTTTACAAAGCCAAGGTATGGAAATATTTGGAATTAAGAATTGACGGATATGTTTGTTGAGTACTCAACAAGGGTAGGCTAACAATATTAGTCTTGGAGGGTTAGAGTAAGTCTTCTGGCAGGAGGCCATCTCCAGAAGATGAGCTCTGCTTGAAAAGGCGACAGTGTTGGTTGGTCAGGCCGTCCGAGCTAGCATGTGTATCTGGTAAGGTACTATTTATTTTCCGGGTATGGATACCCGGATGCTTTTGTTTCGTGTGGTGACAGAGGAGTATCTCACCCGGTGAGCTGTACACTCACCTTGATCAGAATGCCCAACGTGTGGTAATCTGGTCCCGGCCAGGTGCACAAAGTGTGGTGCCTTGTCCTCATGGAGCCCAACATGTGATGATATGTCTGTTTATTCAAGTGGATGATTTGTTTTGTATAAAGCGTGATTATGAGAAAACCCCACTCCTTGCGAAAAGAGATTATTTATGACTTGCCAAATGTTTCTACAAATATTTTGCACTATGCATACACGTACTGTTTAAAACACAATGTGCACACACAAGACTTACTGAGATTTATTCTCACACTATTTTATATCATGTTTTCAAGAGATAGATTGTGCTGAGCCAGTGGGGCATTGATAGTTGAAGCTTTTGTTATTTTTTCCAATTTTATTTTAGGAGACATTTGTTGTGTAAGCTTTTGAACGATATATGTTCATTCCGTATTTTCTCTAATTTAAGCCTGATGTAATAGGAGTTCTTCTCTTTTTACCTAAGTTGATTCTTTTGGGTTTGCCTTTACATTTATACCTCGTTTTAAAGACCCCTTGTCCTACGGGACGGGGCGACATCCCCGCCCTTTTAGGGTACGTAGTAGTGGGGTGTTGCAGTTAGGGTATTACCAATTTGTCTTCCCTAAGACAACATTCCTAACTTTAAAGAATGTAAGAAAAAGACAAATTCAAGGATTAGTTAAGCTAATTATGAATAAAACTTAGGTGATGGGATTTGAACTCAAGACCTTGAAGATTAAATCACAAAAGTCTAACTACTTAACCACAACAACTCTTATTCTTATTTTCCCAACCAAATTCTCTTCTTATCCAAGCCTCAAGCCATCTTCCTATTTTGGCCTCAAGTAAAATTTCCTTTTTACCATTTCTACTCAGCAAGCACAAGTAAACCACATAACTCATATACTACAATTCTAAGGTACACAAAATCATTCAGGGAATATATTTTATGCAAGATGATATGATAAGCAACCTATCCCTTTTACTCTAGGGTAAGTTTAGGTGGGGTTTTACATCCTCTCCTTTTTAGAAGAATTTCTTCCCAAAATTTAGGTGTACCTTTATCTTAAGTTAGGGTATTTCCGCTTCACCCATTCTTTCGTTTCCCACGTGGTATCTTGAGTGCCGTGATGCTCCCACTACACCTTTGCCATTGGTGTCTGTTTATTTCTGGAGACTCTTGATACTTTGGTCTACAATTTTAACTGGTTTCTCCACGTAGCTCAAGTTAGATTGTAATACCAACGGTTCGCTATTCTAAACATGTCCCGGGTCGACATTGTACTTCTTCAGTTGAGATACATGGAATACATCATGTATTCCAGCTAGACTATCCTACAAATCTAGCTAATACGTAACTGGTTCAATTCTTTTTGTGATTGGAAATGGTCCCATATATCTTGATTTTAGCTTTCTACCTTTCGGATACTTTAAGATTCCCCTACTCGGAGTTAACCTCAAGAACACATTGTCTCCTCCTTGGAATTCCAACTCTCTTAGTCTATTATCCACATAAATTTTTTGTCAACTTTGAGCCGTTTTCAACGTTTCTCTGATCAGCTTCACCTTATCTGACATTTCCTGAGTGCAGACTTCTCTAGCCTTGCTCATTTGACCATCCTTTGATCAGCTCCAATATAAAGGCATTTGACACTTACGTCCATACAACGCTTCATACGGAGCCATTTCAATCGAAGATTGGTAGCTATTATTGTAAGACAACTCTACATACAGTACGCAATCAATCTACCTATCACCAAAATCTAATATGCAATCTCTTAGCATATCTTCTAATATATGAATAAACCTTTCTGACTATCCATCGATTTGCGGGTGTGCTGTCATACTGGACTTTGGATTAGAACCCATTAATTCTTAAAATTGGCCTAAAATCAGGATGTAAACCTCAGGTCTTAGTCTGACACGATACTCGAAGGTATTCTATGCAATTTGACTATCTCCTGCACATATGTTTGAGCTAACTTTTCAATTGAGTCCCTTACGTTCACTAGAATAAAATGCACCAATTTGGTCAATCTGTCAACCACTACCCATATGGCATCCTTTTAGTTCTTAGCTATAGGTAGTCCAGTAACGAAGTACCTCTTCCTATTTTCATTCTGGTATCGGTAAAGGTTGCAATAATCCTGCCTAATTTTTGTGCTCCCCTTTAAATTTCTAACAGATTAGGCATGTAGAGACATACTTCACCACGTCCTTCTTCATTCTGGTCCACTAATAAGCTTTCTCGATATCCTGATGCATTTTCACTTCTCTCGGATGAATAACATACTTGCTGTTATGCGCTTCTTCTAAAATCTTATCCTTTAGCTGCTGCTTATCAGGCACACCTAAGTAATCTCGAAAATACATCACTCCCATCTCATCTTGCCAGAAATCACTGTCTTCCTGATTAAGTTCTCTGTCTTTGAAAAGTTAAAACTCCACGTTGCTTTGCTGTGCTTTGATGATTTCTTGCCTTAGATCCAGTATCAATCTTAGATTACTTGCAATAATCCTTTCTTCTTGTACTTCTGTCCTCCTATCCAGCACATCTTAGACTATTTGAACCTCTTGAATTCTTATTTTGACCATTTTGACTTTACGACTCAGGGCATTAGCAATAACGTTGGCCTTCCCTGTGTGGTAATTGATCGGACAATGATATTCCTCCAAAAATTCTATCCATCTCCACAGCCTCAAATTCATGTCCTTCTAAGTAAAAAAAAATACTTCAGACTCTTGTGGTCCATGAACACTTCATACTCGGGTCCATAAAGATAATATCACCATTTCTTCAATGTAAAAACAATGGCAGCCAACTCCAAATCATGCATCGGATAATTGACTTCGGGAGGCTTCAACTTCTAATAGGCATAAGCTATTACCTTCTTATCCAACATCAATACCGCTCTCAAACCTTCCTTAAAAGCATTAGTATACAAAGAATAGGGTTTATCTCCTTCTGGCAAACTCAGCACTGGAGCCGTTATTAACCTCCGCTTTATTTCCTGGAAACTCCAGGCAAAGGGCACATCTTTTGTTTAACAATCAGGTCATATATGATGCTAGTGTTGAGAACCTTTTAATACACCACCGGTAATAGCCAGCTAACCCTAAGAATTTTCTGATCTCGGTGATATTCTGCAACTACTTCCAGTCTAAAACTGCTTCAACCTTTGTTGGGTCCACATTGATTCCATCTTTGGTCACCACATGGCTAAGAAATGACATATTATCCAGCAAAAATTCGCACTTGCTAAATTTGGCATAAAGCTTGTGCTCTCTCAACTTTTCCAATACCATCTTTAGATGCTCTACATGATCTCCTCAATACATAAAACATTTCTATCTCTACTGATAGAAATACCAAAACGAACAAAAAAAAGAATAATCATAATTAATAAGTTTTGCAACTGAAATCAAATTTTTCTTAAAACTAAGTAGATATAAAATATCCTTCAACAAAATTATTCTATTACAATTAAAATATAGTTGTAGATCTCCAACTGCTGAGCCCATACTCGTGTTCCATTTTTTATGTAGTAGTCATGCTCACCTTTTCTGAGTTTTCTTATCTTCTTAAACCCCTACTAGGAGTTACAAATATTGTTAGTGGCTCTGGAATCAACAATCCAAATGGATTATGATCGAAACATTGTAATAAACTCAAGGTAGTATGCAAAACCTGTGGGGTTTTTCTTTGCCAAAAGGTATAGACACTCTTTTTTCCAGTATCTCTTCTTACCATGTTTGATGTAATTCCATTTGGGCTTGTTAGGCTAGGACTTGGGTTGTGCCACTCCCTTTCCTTTCTTCTTCTTAAATTTTCTTGGCTTAGGCCTAGTTCTTGAAAAAGAAGACTTAGCTACTAAGGCCTTAGATTGAGGCATCATGATGTTTTCCACCACTTTGAGTCTTTCATCAACTTTTTTAGGATCATCTCTAGCTTGCCTATATTGTAATTCAACCTAAACTAAGTAAATGAGTCCAATAAAGTCTCAAGGACAATGTCCACCTAGCTCTCGGGGTTAGTAGTGGCCCCCTGGACTTTAGCTTCTTCGAAGATAGCAATCATCTTCAGCATATGCTCTCTAACTGATGTTCCCTCAGCCATCCTAGTGTTCATAATCGATCTAAGAGCCTTCTGCCTCGTGAGCCGGCTCTTGTCAGCCAATATAGTGTCCAATGATGTGCTAATGTTATTCATAGTGGCTATGTTCTCGTATTTAGGCTAGAACACATTTGATATAGAGGCTAACATATAGCAACTAGTCATCTTGTCAGGTTTTTTCCTTACTTTCTCAACCTCACATTCTTTTTCGGTAGAACACTTCCCAATATGAAGACAGAGTTCGTCCAGGACATACTTATACTATTTTTCAGTGACTATTATGTCCAGGTTAATTTTTCAGTCCACATAGGTTGGACCCATTAGCTTATTCTCGCTAAGAATAACGACTAAATGACTAAAAGAACCACCACCGACCATTCTGAAATTCAAAAAATAAAAGAAAATTCTCAGTTTGTGTAAAATAAAAATTTGTACACTTTTTCCTCATATTAAAACTGATAATAGCTAACCCTATCACTAGAATCTATAATATGATCAATTTAGCTCTTAGAAAAACTGACAAAACTTCTTGAGAAGATTAACTAAATTTGTAAGATAAGTATGTTAAGGACAACTAATCAATTTCCCTTTTAAATAATGATCTAGAAGATAACTCCATCGATGGGATGGCCGTTTCTTCTCATTTTCTATGGACAAACTATTATGTTGTGCCCTAAAAGCAATCACTTGTACTTTGTATATAACACATTTGTTTTGTAATGCAAGGCGGTATTTATCTTTCAGTTTGTTTTCTTTATTTTTATGCAAAATAACTGTTAGATAAGTCCGTAGTACAACACTGTGCTAAGAAAATCATAATAGAGATCACGATGTGAGATTCCTACTACACTGTATAGTGTTAGTACTTAAATAATCTATAGTCGTAGTGTTAATGAGATAGGACATCATTAATGCATTAAGACTAGCATATGTTAGACTTTCTGATTTGATCAGGCGGGTAGTTCTCACTTCCGTGAGTATTGTGATACTCAAAGTTAACATGTGGATGCTTGCTAATAGAACAAGTGTAATACCCCGCCCAAAACCACCTTTGACTATGGGGAAAAGTCATGCATTGCATAGCATCTTGCATTTTATGTGGTAGCTAGAATAATTTTATTTGCATGGATGCATGGGAAGTTTTCCGTTGCTCTTGCATTTGAATTAATTGATGTGAAATAGTTATGTTGTTAAAGACTTGGTTAAGGGAGGTTTGGTCGAAGATTTGGAAGGATGAGTATTGGGGTGGTAAGAACTTCTTGTAGAAAAATTAGCATTGGGGTTGTTTTGGAATAGCAGGGAGGTTGGTGATTTCCTTTGGTGGCCCGAGTTCGAATCCTACCTTTTGTGAAGCTAGTTTCTCCTCTTGAAATTCTTTTCCTTAAACCATTTCTTGTCTTGGCCGAAAAGAACCTAGCTATCCTAGAGAAATTTTAGTATTTTTACTCCAAGGAAATAAGTCTCTATACTTATTTCCTAAATTCAAGGACTTTGATGTGAATAAAGTTCACCTTCAATTTTCAGCTTGTGTTCCTTAGGATTTTCGAAAAACCCTATCTAATAATTAAAATATTAGCTTGATTTTAGTTAGATAGATGTTGCCATGGATAGGTGGAATTAATGAATCATTTTCCTAGTAGGAAATCTTGTTGATTTTAACCCTAGAATGTTAGCTAAAAATCTAGAAAAAAATTCTAGCAAGTGCCGCCACTTCTTGGAGGACTTGTAACTCAATCCAAACTCTTCTAGGGCTAGAGGAAATCCTATCTAAATCATTGATAAAATCAGATTTTATTTTAATCCAAATTCAACTAGGATTTTCTTCCTTTTCCTAGCTGAATTTCGGCAGCCTTGTGTTACCACAAGCTGTCCGAAAATTCCAGCTTCTTAGCTACAATCCAACTCAGTAAATCCTAGCTCAAAACACCTAAATATTCCTCATCAATTCAGGGTACCTTAGCTGCACAAAACCAAAATTTTATTCACACAAAAACACTGAAATTCATACAGCTTATGCACAGGAATTTCGGCAGCTTGGTGCAGGAATTTCGGCCAGCCGTTGTGTTCCTACTCCAACCGGAATTCTGCACACCAAACACACCAAAAACCCCCAGCTGATCAAGCTATTTTCAGCACCCAAAACCCCCAATTTTCCTCTGAAAATTTCGGTAGAAGTACAGCAGCCAAAATAGTCCAAACCTTGTTACTCTTGCACAGAATTTTCACAGCACTTGCACAGGATTTTTCAGTCATCAAAACTCACTCAAACTCTTCCTTGTTTGGCCCAAAATTCTGAACACATTCAGCCCTTCCCTTGAGCAGTATTTCGGCCAGCATAAAGGAGCAAAATTTTAGAATCTTTTCCTCCATTAAACTCACCTAAAATTAGCAGCAAGGAGACACGCAACAAGCTGAAATTTTGCCTTTGCTGTCCATGAAACCTAAAGCCATTAGGAGTCTATCTAAACATCGCCATCTAACCCTAAACCAATCTTCTCCAACTCTAAATCATAGCAACCGTCTACCCTCTCCATTCTACACGAAAATTTCAGCAACATCTCTCTGCAAAAATTTCGAAAACACAAGAGCTATTCTAAGCCAAAGGTCGAACACACCTTAAGGTAAGCACAAGTCCTTTCAACCTCTTGATGCCGTTTTTTTCTAATGATTCTTTTCTCTTTCTTCTTCCCTTAAATCACGCCCCATAGAGGCTGATTTCATCTTCTTCTTTAATTTTCGGTCAAGAGAAGCAAAGGAGGTAGCTTCTCTCTTCTTCTCAAGCGAACTCGGGACGATCACCATAGGAGCATCGAGACCTCATTACCCGGTAGTTGCAAGGTAAGGGAATACCCTCCCTTGATGCCGAAAGTAAAGTTTAATGGTGTTTATTAGCGAGATAAACATGTGGTCGTAGTATATGATCTTTGGGGATTGAATAGTTTACTTGGAATTAAATAGGGGATTACGAATTGTTATGAAAATAAATGGGATTAGAGTATGTTTGAATTAATTGAGACCCTGATCATGATATTATATGGTTTAGATCAGGTGGATAATTGAGGAAAGCCAGCTGTGAATTTATGGCATTTATCTGAGGCATATCAAGTAAGTCCTTGCATAAACTCTTTTGTTAAATGTAGTGATGGCAAGTCTATGTTGTGAAGCTTTGTAAAGCTATTGTTAAACTATGTTTGCTTGGATTGTAAACATGGATATTTATTCTTTAAACGGTTTTGTCAAACTAATGATTTTATCAAAAAAACTATTCTTTTCCTTAAATTTTTAGAAATCTCTTTTAAAGAAAACAACGTTTTACAAAGCCAAGGTTTGGAAATATTTTGAATCAGGAATTGACGGATATGTTCGTTGAGTACTCAATAAGGGTAGGCTAACAATACTAGTCTTGGAGGGCTAGCGTAGGTCTTCTGGCAGGAGGCCATTTCCAGAAGATGAACTCTACTTGAAAAGGCGACAGTGTTGGTTGGTCAGGCCAGTCCGAGCTAGCATTATACCTGAAAGGTATTATTTATTTTTCCGGCGTGGACACCCGAATGGTTTTGTTGGGTGTAGAGATGGAGGAGTATCTCACCCGGTGGGCTGTACACTCACTTGATCAGAACGCCCAACGTGTGGTAATCTGGTCCGGACAAGGTGCACAAAGTATGGTGCCTTGGCCATTTTGTTCTCATAGAGCCCAGCGTGTAGTGACCTGACTTTTATTCGAGTGGAGGATTTATTTTGTGCAAAGCGTGACAATGAGAAAAACCCACTCCTTGCGAAAAGAGATTGTTTATGACTTGCCAAATTATTTTTTTACAAATGTTTTACACCTTGCATACACGTACTATTCAAAACACCATGTGCACACACAGGAGTTACTGAGATTTATTCTCACACCGTTTTACATCATGTTTTCAGGAGATAGACTGTGCTGAGTCAGCGGGGCATGTAATAGTTGAAGCTTTTGCTATTTTCTCTATCCGTTCTAGGAGACATTTGTTGCTTATGCTTCTAAGCAATATTTTGTTTTATTCTGTTTTGCTCCAAGTTGAGCCTGATGTAATAAGAGTATTTCTTTATTTATCTAAGTTGATCCTTTTAGAGATTGCCTTTATATTTTATACCTTGTTCTAAAGACCCTTTGTCCTATGGGACGGGGCGACATCCCCGCCTTTTTAGGGTACGTAGTCGTAGGGTGTTACAACAACTACATTAGATAACTTGACTATGAAATAATCACATAGATAACTATGTAGTGCCAGTGATAGAATCTTGCTATAGCAAACGTGCAAGTATCCTTAGACTTGAGATCTCCATGGTACTTTGTTTGCAGAGCATTGTACTTTGATTGCAGTCTCTGGAGCCAAATCGAGGACCGCCTATGGGATAGATATTGGGTACAATGTGAGCTAAACCAAAGTACTTGAGTGAGTCAATAAAGAGTTCACCACTCCTAATAGTAGGGGCGAATATTTCATGGCCACTTGTTGAAATCACTACTCATGAAATCCTTGGCCAAGGTAATTTTGTATTGGAAACAATTTTAATTGATACACATGTAGAATAGTGGATTCCTTGTGCAAGTACTATTCGGGTCATAATTAATTTATATTATTGAGGGAGTTGGCACTAATTTCGTACTCCAAACCGAATAAGATATTGTATGGTAAAGGGAATTTATTGTACTGTAATTTGTTATTGAAGGGTTCATATCAAGCCACTTGACTTCCTGAGCTATTAGATGGTCATGATGTGTTTCTAAATACCACTCATGATCTGCTAAATATGGGTTTATTAATTGATGAATTAATAAACCAATCCTGATTAGAATTAATAGATTAATTATAAATTATTAAGGATTATTAATCTCAAAGACGTTTGGATTAATTTATATTCACTACTAACGGACTGGGAAACCAAATAGGTCACATAAAATAGAGGATTAAATACTCAAGATATTATTTGATAACATTATGGGGTTAAATGTTAGAAGAAAAAGTTACGGTGGTCAAATTATAATTAGTTATAATTTGTGGGCCAAATTATAAGTATGAGAATATATAGGTTCAAATTACAATTAAAGAATTCTAATTCTTTTAGAATTGATCAGTGGCTATTCTTTTGGGATTTTTTCCAGAAAATAAGCGGTGTTTGTTTTTTCAAAAAATGGCAGAAAAGATTATTTTCTGGGTTATTTTTTTAGACACACAATTTTCTTTTCTTCCTTTCTGCGATTTTACCTTAGCGCCATTTTCTTTCTCTGCTGGCACAAAGATTGTGTTATGGGCATTGAGTACGCATCGTTGTGTGGATTGCTGTTAGAGTCAATCTCACATTAAGATTGAAGTGGCGAGACAAATTGTTGAACATCTGATTGCTGTTTGATCGAGATGTTTGTTGGACCACGCCTCCACCCTTACACATGAAGGAATTTTTGAACAACAGAGGTAAACCCACACTTGTTCTTTTACATGTTTAAATCATATGCATGTAATCTTGGACTTGGATTTCTATTTTTCTGCTGCTATAAGCGTTATAGTATTTTTGAAATCCTAACACAAACCTTGCACTACAACCTCTAACATAGGTTGATTGATCATAGTACGTGTCTCGGGTATTAATTATATCCTTTCCATTAGCTCTAAATTCTTGTGGAATCTTCATCCTATATGGGCTCACTCCCAGGGTGACATGAGGAGACTCACAATCTCTAATGAGGACCATGATAAAAGCTGTAGGGCTGTTGAAACCCCTCTCCTGTTTAGTCTTTTAAAATACAGGGTTTTCTATAAAAATATCCTTTTGTAAATTTTTATTAAGTTTTCTCTTAACTCTAAAATAAAATATTTAAACCCATTAATTCTCTATGTCAATATTAATATCCTTAGAGATATTTTCCATGGATTAGTTTTATTTAAGTTAAAAACATAATGATTTCAAAAATTTCCCATCAAAACTATCTTAAGACTTTGGTCACTGGTTCTATAATAAAATTGATAAAAAAATGTTTTAAAATAAAAACTAATTAAATTAGGTGGAACCAAATATCTAAACCTATTTATTCTCTATGCCAAGGATACAAAATCTTTTAGAGAATAATCAAGGAATAATTTTGTTCCAAGTTAATGAACTTAAAAAAACGTTTTTTCTTGTCAATTTATTTTTTCAATACTTTGGTCTTGAAAAACAGGCACTTAGGTTCAACAAAAAAGAAAATAACATGCTTAAAAACATTAAACATTTTTTATGCATTTTCTATCCTTTTAAAATATAAGCGACCACATAAACGGATTAAACACATTAATTCTGTGAAACCCCACCTAAAGCCAACCCTAGACTAAGGGGGTCGGGAATGCATATCATATTATTTTGCATGAGTATATATGTTTTTGAATGATTTTATGTGCTTTAGAATTGTGGTTTATATGTTAAAATGCTTAGTTATGCTTATTGAGTAGGAGGGGTAAAATGGTAATTTTGCTTGAGGTCAAAATAGGAAGATGGCTTGAGGATTAAATAAGAAGAATATGTGGGTGAGAAAATAAGAACAAGTGTTAGTGTGGTATAGTGGTTAGAGCTTGGTGAATTAATTTCTAAAGTCCTGAGTTCAAATCCCATCATTTAAGCTTTTATCATGATTATCCTAACTAAGTTTGAGTTTGAATTTTTGTTTTCTTGCATTTCATAGAAATAGGAATGTTGTCTTAGGGGAGACATGAAGAGAATGTCCTAATCTTATCCTCATGTCCTAAAAAGAATTCTAGACGAATTCTTGTCCTTTTTATTACCACTAGCTTGTCCTAACATCTTTATAATTCAAAACCATTAAATCCTTTCTTTTAAATTCCAAAAAAAATCTGTGATAACTCCTCCACCATGAAATTCGAAAATCAGCTTTGGTGGTTGGGAAGTTGGCCGAAAGTAGGAGGAGAAATAGGAAGGGTTTCCAAGAGAAAATCAATCACCATGAAAGAACCTTCAACTCCACCTTCATGTTGTCCATAGCTTAGTGAAGGAAAAAATCTGGAAATTTTCCAGATATTTTGCAGACCTCCTCTTCAAAAATTCATCCAGTAAAACCACTCATTTTCTGCCAAGAAAATGGTCATTTCATGTGGCTTGAAAGCTGGAAAAACTGTGCAATTTTCGGACTGCACAAAACAGCACCAAACCAGGAAAAATTCTGGGCATTTCGCCACTTCCAATCAAGGAAATGAAGCTGTTTTTAGCTCATCTTCAAGCCAGAAAGACTTCCCTGTATTTGTCCAGAAATAAGGCTGAAAAACCATCCTTGGAAGACCCTCAAACAAACCAGAAGACCCTCTAAAAATCGAGCCAAGTGAGTGCAGAAATTCTGCACAAAAAAATCTGCAACCTTCGAAACTAAGAACAACCATGAAACCAGATTTTTTTTTTTCCAGCTTTTCTCTCTTTTAGCCTAGGCCGAAAATCACCTTCAACCTCTATAAAATTGAACCTTGCTCAGCTGTAGACTGAACACCATTAACCCCACACTCACCTTGAGCATAAGGACTCCATAGCCACACCACAAAACACTCCTAAGATCACTCCATTCAAACACTTTTTGAACTTCAAATAATTTCAGCTTTTTACACCATTAAAGTCACTCTTGTATTAGGCAAATAAACTAGAATTTCCTCTACCATTTAAGACTGAATTTTGGCCAGCCTTGAGCAACATTAACCTTTAATCATTCCAGCAAAAACCCCTTGTTCAGCCGGCACCATTGAAAGACATAGAAACCTCTCTTGATCAAAACACCATAGCTAACCTCTTACCTTAAACATGTCCACCATTTCCTCCATTTAAATTTCAAAAAAATCCGATCATTCTCTCTCATTCTTGCTAAAAACCGAAACCCTCATTCATTCCATACCATTCGGCCAGCCTTCTACCAAAATTCTTGCAGCACTTCTTCCAAATTCTCTCCATTTCCACCAAGAACACACACTAACCTTCTTCAAGCCTAACCCTACTCTAAATACCTCCAATCACTCTCAAATACTCCAAATCACTTCCATTTAATCTCTAAACTTCATTTCTGGTATTTATATCACAAAACCTCGCAAACAAAAATTTTCGAGCGGATCAAAATTAACTTTCCTTCGAAGGTCTCAAGAACATCAATAAGGTAAGGCAAGAACAACCTTCTTGTTCATCTTCTTCCATTCGATTGTACTGTTCTAATGCTCTCTCTCTCTCTCTCTCTCTCAATCGAAATGGTTGATCAACCATCAACCATGGCCGTTTTTCCATTGGATCATTCAAGGCTCTCAATCGCGTGGACCTTCTTAATTCTTCACAGAAGTGTTCATCAAATCAAGTATTTTTTTTCCTTTAATCCTTCTTTTAATTCAGTATTCATGTCTCTTAGATTGTGATAGGAAGAATGAAATATGGATAAGGGATTGAGTATATGCATGTGGATTAAGGGATAAAGTTGGGACATAATGATTGTTGTATATGACTAGGATGTATGTGTTTCCCTTTCGAATCAATGTATGTTCTTCATGCTTGATGAATTTTATGGATGTTTGAAGCATGATTAGATATTATGACACCAAAGGTGGTTAGGCCTTTATGTTATTATTTTTCCATGGAAACCATGATTGATGATTACGCTTAGTAGGATTTTGGCCATGTGATGGCATGAGATAGTTCAAGGGTATGTTTGTGAATGGATTAATATATTGTTGATGATGGAGAATGTGATCATGAATCCTTTCTAGCAATAGGAAAATCATGGAGAAAAAGTATTTTCTTGTTAATGCTAGATTATTTTTATTAACAAATTTTATTACCTTGAATAGAATACTACTATATTTTTCTCTATAAAATTTGAAACTCTAGGGAAATTTGGAGTGGTTCATTAATTAAAATATTAATATTTTCATTATCAAATAAATGAGTTCTTTTATTAAAAATAATATATATAGTAATAAATCATTTACAATAAATAAAATATTATTTATATTAAAATCTATTTGTCATTTGTTAATTAAAATAATTCATTCATTATTAATTTTATTTATTACTAATTATTTATTATCTATTTAAAAATTAATTAAAGGTTATTTGTAATTAAATATTTATTTATAACAAAGCTATTTTTAAATCACCAATTATTAATACTATTTAGGACTTAATATTCAAACCTTAGTTTATCTATTAAAAATAACACTCAAGAATTATTAATTGGGTCTATAATTTATTAGCAATTATTTTAGAACCCCAAGTTATTTTAACTTATCAACTAAAACTTATTTTATAAAATTCTTTATCACTTAGCCTTAAAGCTTAGGACATTAGGGTCATAGCTAGTCATGATTGTAACTAGTTGAGCTAAGAAATTATTTATGTAAGGCAGGTATAGCTCGAATGTAACCTTATGTTTTGTGTTTACCCCAGGCGGGGTTAGGTCAGCCTTGGGAAACGGTTGAGTTGAGCAAGCAAAGAATCAGGTAAGCTCCTGCATGGAGTTTTGTGAAGACCAAAAAGTTATTGTGGCAAGGCAAATATGATGTATATGGACATTTATTTTGTGAAGGCAATTAAGGACTGTGTTTTCCTTTTTATTTCAGTCAAGCAAATCATTTGAAAGTTAAACAAGCAGTTTTACACAAAATGCTAAACTTTTTCTAAAACCCAACTTTGACAAGACTTTTAGAAACCCTTAATTGCTATTTCCAAATAAAGCCAAGTATGATCAATTTTCTTCCAAGTGGAACAATCAACGTTGAGTACTCAATAAGGGTAGACCACCAAAACTAGTCTTTGAAGGGTTAGTGTATGTCTCTCAGTAGGTGGCCACCTCTGAGGGGTGAGTCCTTCCTGGATAGGATGCCAGTCCGGTAGGTCATACCGGTCCGAGCTAGCAAGTTTCAGTCATGTGGACTGTGTGTTCCGGAGTGGACAACCGGTAAGTTTGGGTGTAGAGATGGAGGAGTATCTCACCCGGTAGGTTGTACACCTACCTTTTGTCAGTTTGCACAAAGTGTCGCATTCTGACTGTTATTTAGTCCTGGGGCCCAACGTGTGGTAACCCATGGCTACCCATTTGAGTGGTTGTATTTATTGTGCACATGTATAGTTGAAAAGTGAAACGCCACTCTTTATTTTCAACACTTATTTATTGCTTGCCAGCACCTTTTTCTTATGAAACTTTTACAACTTGCATACATGAGTTGTTTTACCTGAAACACTCAAAGCACACACGGGCTTACTGAGATTTTTATCTCACCACCTTTTATACCATGTTTTCAGGAAGATTTTGCTGTGGAGGTTATTAGCTAGATGTTGCCTATGCTTTGAAGACTCATGTTATTTACTTTATGTGATATTTTGAGAGATTGTTGCGAACAGTTTATTTGGATTTGTTCCAGTACTTAACTTTTGGGTTGTAATAAGTTTAATTTTAAAGTCTTTATTTTATTTTATTTTTATGTAACCTAGTTATAAAGACCCATTGTCCTCTGGACGGGGCGACATCCCCGGCCCTGATGGGCCTAGGTAGTGGGGTGTTACAAATTCAATATAATTAACGGTCTTGTTTCATCCTAGTCCTTTTAATAATTTTTACATGCAAAATATTTCAAAAATATAACTATTGCATAAAGAAAATATTTGAGTGATTTTCTGTGATGATCAATGAATTCTCTCCCTTTACTTTATGTTTTCCATTTATTTATAGGCTTGGGAAGTGCCAAAACTTGTTCGTGTAATGTTTTTGGCCGAGTAGAAGTTGAAAGATACTAAAACTCCACAGATTACCAAAAATCACATAGAAAAAATCAACCACTGCCTTAACTTCAAGGCACAACAGGCGCCGGTTTGTGTTCTGGTTCTCCAATTATTCACCGATTTTTCCTTGAATTCCACGCAATGTATTCCAGAATGCAGCTAGCGCCGCCTTGGCTACTAGAGCCGATGCCGATTCCACTATGTTCTGTCCTGTTTCACCAATTTTTCATTGCATTGAAGTTCGTGCAACCAGTGCATGGCCGGCGACGGTTCCACTATCCCAGCATGCGCCGCCTCTAATCTGTTTCGGGACGTTTTTGCTTCGTTTTACCCCAAATATCTGAAATAATGACCAAAATACCTCTCCAAGGGTAAAATCTCAAATATAAAGGAATATGACTAGTTTTTGAACAAAATGTATCACAAAAGAGCCTTAAATAACTAGAAAAAATATGACTAATTTAGCCTCTATCAGTTTATTAATTCATTAATTAATAAACCCATATTCCTAAATCATGAGCGGTATCTAGTAACACATTATGACCATCCAAGAGTCCAGGAAGTAAAGTGGATTGACATGAAACCTTCAATAACAAACTACAATGCAATTAACTCCTTTTACCATACAATATCTTATTCGGTTTGGAGTACGGAATGAGTGCCAACTCCTTCCAGAATTAATTCTAGTCCGAATACAATAGTACTTGTACCAGGATACCAGGAACCCACTACTCTAGATGTGTATCAATTGGAACTATTTCCAATACACAATCGCCTTGACCAAGGACTTCTCGAGTAGTAATTCCTACAAGTGGCTGTGAGATATTCACCCCTACTATTAGGAGTGGTGAATGATTTATTGACCCTCTCAACTACTTTTGTTTACTTCACAATGTACCCAATATCCATCCCATAGGAGCCCTCGATGGAGCTCCAGAGATTGGAATCAAAGCATAATGCTCAGCAAACAAAATACCTGGGAGATCTCAAGTCTAAGGATACTTGCATGTTGCTATATTGAGATTATATCACCGGCACTAAATAGTTATCCATGTGATTATCTCATAGTTAGGTCATCCAATAAACTTGTTCCATTAACAAGCATCTATGTGTTAACTTTGAGTATCTTAATACACACGGATATGAGAACCACCGCCTGATCAAATCAAAAAGTCTAACACATGCTAGTCTTAATGCATTAATGATGTCCAGTCTCATTAATACTACGACTAGGGACTATTTAAGTACTAACACTATACAGTGTAATAGGAATCTCATATCAAGATCTCTATCGTGGTTTCCTTAACACAGTGTTATACTTGGGACTTTATCGAGTAGTTATATTACTTAAAAGTAAATAAAAGATAAATAATGCATTTTATTAAAATAAAATGTGTCATATACAATGCATAAGTGATTGCCTATAGGGCATAATACTAACAAATAGAACCTATCTCTGATAGCTTTGACAATGAGTAGTAGTGTAGGCAGATAATTTGTGAAGAACTTCTATAGGCTAGGAGTTTATTTTTATTTATTTATTTATTTATTTATTCTATGATTGATTTGAAACTGGATTTTCTGGTGGCAAGTATATAATTTATTGAAAGAATGATGTCATATATGATAACTATTTCTTACGTACAAATTTATCTAATAAAATTTAAGGAGATTATTTTCCTTCTATCAGGGAGTTATTTATGTAATTGGTATTACTTGAGAGTTTAAATATTGTTTCTAGTTACAAATTCATTCATATAAGCATGCATTTTTTTTTTATTTATTAATCATTTAAGACGACGGGTTGTGTTTGAAAATGGTACAGTTTGTAGTAGAACCACCCGAGAGAATGGATCATTGATCCCATAATTTGGACCAATGAAATACTCTAGCCAGATGTAGAGGAAAGGTATAAGCAACATCACAATGAGGTACCTGAAGGACCTACGGAGTTGACCCTTAGGTAGGATTTCCTCAAATGATAGAGATCCTCCATTCTTTGTCAAAGAAGGTTGAGAAGAAGACATCTACGAGTGAAGACACCTACAGAGAAGGTTGAGAAGACGACACTTGATGTTCCAGCCATCGACTTTCTAGGGAAAGACGGAACAGGACAAGAAAGTGGAGTAATGGATTGAGAAAATGGATAATTTATTCTCTACTCTGCAATACACTAATGAAAGGATGGTTAAATCGCAACCCTTAGGCTAAGAGGACCAGCACGGCTATGGAGGCAACGCATCCAGGAAGAATGGAGGAGGATTGATCTGGAATAGACTTGGAACAACTTCATTAAAGTTTGCAGAGCTGAATACATCTCACAATAGATAATAAAGAAGAGAGAGAATGAATTTCAAGGTTTAAAGTAGGATGGTATGATGGTGGCACAATACACTTCCTATTTTACATAGCTATCTAAGTACTATAAATGCTTGTTTGACACTAAGCAGAAGTGCACAAGGTAATTTATCAAAAGGTTAAGGCAAGATTTGAGGAAAGCTTTAGCACCTTTTCCATTAGCAACCTATATAGTGGCGGTGGATGCAATAACTAGAACGAAGAATGAGGATAAGCACCAGGTAAACCATGCCATCAAGCAAGACCAGCAATAAGATAGCAGTTTCACAAGCGACCAGCTGCGCAATAATAAGGAAATAAGGGGAAGCATGCTAGGGTTGCACCTGTAGACCCAATTTTGAACTTACCAATATATCGGTACACTAAGAAACATGGTTACATAGAGAAAGACTACCGGTCTAAAGGAGTAGCTAAGAAGTGCTATAGGTGTAGAGACTCGAATCATATTCAGAACAACTGCTTAAAATCGTTGAGGATTGGACCAAATGCCCTAGCACCACCTACTGGTGCTAATAAAGGGACAACTACTAGAGCTGCTGAAAGTAGTGGACAAAATCCTTCAGTGAAGTCTAAGGTTTTTACCTTCAACCGAGAAGAAGTTGGAGCCAATATAGTGGTAATAGAAGGTATGCTCTCTATTCGAGATTATGCTATTAATGTACTTATGGACCTATGATCCACATATTCATATATAAATGAATGTTATGCATGTTATTTGGGTTAGGATGGGAAAGAATTACCCTATACTATATTGGTGAGTACTTTTTTAAGAAAGATAATGGAATTAGGAAAATTGATGCAAGAATATGATGTTAAGGTGGGAAAAAGAAATTCTTAAAGTAAACCTCACAGTTTTACCTATTGAAGACTTTAACTTAATCTTAGGTATAGACTGGTTGGCTAAGCATAAAGCTAGAGTGAATTGTAAGATTGGAATGGTATAATTTATTAGGCTAGGATGCGGTGTGATACAATTCAATAGGTAACATATGAATGAGTTAAAATTTCTGGTAGCTAGGACGAAGGCTCAAAAGATGTTGAAGCAATTATGCACGGGATACTTAGCCTACCTGATAAATAAACCTGAGGACCAATGTACCTCAGAGAATATGGTAGTAGTAGTTAAAGAATTTTAGGACATTTTCCCTACTAAGTTCACTTCTGTTCTACCCTCTCAGGAAATCGATTTCACCATAGGCTTGATCTCATGAGCTAAACCACCGAGGACACTATATCGGATGGCCCCTACTGAGTTGAATGAATTAAAGGAACAGTTGGAGGAGCTGTTAAATCAAGGCTATATATTAGACCAAGTCCATCGCCTTGGGGAGCACCCATAGTATTCATGAGAAAAAAGGATGTGATGTTGAGGTTTTGCATTGATTACAAGGGATTGGACAACCTGATAATCAAGAATAAGTATCCTTTGCCACAAACTAATTAACTATTCAATTAGTTACAAGGTTCCAGTTGCTACTCTAAACTGGACCTTCGGTAAGGGTACTATCAGGTACGGATTAAGAAAAAGGATATACCCAACCATGAGTTTGTAGTAATGCCATTTGGAGTGACTACTGCACCTTTATGTTCATGGACTTAATGCATATGGTTTTCCAACAATATCTGAACAAGTTCATTGTGGTATTCATTGATGATCTTGTTGTCTATTCTAAAAGCCAGGAGAAGTATGCTGAGCACTTGAAGTTGGTCTCCGAAAAGCAAAGGGAACATAAACTATTTACTATGTTTAGCAAATGCAAGTTTTGATTGGACTCTATATCATTTCTTAGTCATGTGGTATCCAAAGACGGTATAAAAGTAGACCCTACAAAGGTAGAAGCAAGGGCAAGTGGAAAGCTACCAGAAAATATTATCGAGATTCATAGCTTTCTCTGTCTAGCTGGGTACTACTATCATCAGTTTATCAGTAACTTTTCTACTCTGGCTTCTTCGATGACCTAACTTCTAAGAAAGAATGTGTTGTTTGTTTGGAATGAAAAATATGAGAAGAGTTTCCAAGAACTTAAGAGAAGATTTATGATGGCACTTAAGTTGAGTTTGCCTAAGGAGGATAAGTTGTATGCTTTGTGTACAGATGCATCAAATAAGGGGTTGGGAGCCGTTCTGATGCAGAAAAGAAAAGTCATAGCTTATGCTTGAAGGAAGCTGAAACTACTTGAAGTCAACTATCCAACTCACGATCTACAGGTAGCATCTATAGTGTTTACCCTTAAGAAATGGAAACATTATCTGTATAGGGTGGAGTATAAAGTATTCACTGGCCATAAGAGCCTTAAATACATCTTTACATAGAAAGATTTGAATCTCAAATAGCAGAGGTAGACAAAGTTTTTGGAGGAATATAAGTGTTCTATTAACTACCATCTGGGAAAGGCTAATCTAATTTCATATGCTCAGAGTAGAAAGGTAAAGATGGCTAGTATAAGAATGCAAGAAGTCCAAATAATATATTTGAGCAAGAGACAGAAATTCTACGGGGAAAATTTTGAATGAAAAACTTGAGGTTAGTGCCAGAATTGAAACAAGAGATAATTAAAGCCCAAAAGGGTAGTGTTAAATTTCAAGACTTTAAAGATAAGGAGGTCAAACGAGGAGGAAAGGACTTCTAGATAGATGAAGAAGGAATTAAATAATATAAATTGTGTATATGCATTTTTATTGAGTGGAAAAATAGAGAGTTTTTTTTTTATTTAAGACTCATGGAATTACATAAATTTTAGAGCTAAGAGAGAGAAATTAAGTTGGATTAGAGGATGCAAGAGTTATTGTGGTCTAGTGGTTAAAGCATGAACATTATCTCTTGATGACTTAAGTTTAAATTCCACTTGCTACAAAATTATTTTGATTTTAATTCCTTCTTATCTCCATGACCAGTTTGGACAACCCAACTACTATTTGAAGTCCCTCTTGCATTCCCTGGATGCAGGAGAATTATGTTTAGAATTTAAGATTTAGTTGCTTACATGTCTTGAGGAGGTTTGGAAACAATCTCCAATTCATATATAAGTGCATTAATATCATAAACCTTTTAAATTCGAATTTTTCCTCAACTTAAATTCTCCTATATTTAAGTTAATTTTCCTCAATTCTTAGCTACATATAATACTAGAATTTCAGTAAATTAGAAATATATTAGCCCAAAAATATGAGGAATAAGAGGTTGGATAATTCTCACTCATAGTTATTTTTAACAAAATACTATGGTTTTGTCAAACTATCATTTATGCATAAACTTACATTCATCATTCCAGAAAATTTTAGGCATGAAGCTCCAAAAACCATCTTATCTTCCACTTCCTTTTCCCACCAAAGTAATCGGCCAAGCCACCATTGCAGCATCAGGAAACACTCCTACAATTTAGCTACAAATACTTAATTCAAAAAGTTTTAAATTAAAAATTGAAAACCTCAACAGACACCTAAAAACTCTCCACACTAGCACACATAAGTAACCAGAATTTTTCCAACAAACATGGTTTATATTGTTAGTGTTGTGCCATAGAGGCAATCACTTATACCATGTATATTGCATATAATTAATAAAGAAGATATTCTTTATCTTTCAGTTTGATTATTATATCTTAATATGCGTATAAACTATTTGATAATGTCCCTAGTACAACAAAATGTTCAGAAAATCATGATAGAGATCATCATGTGAGATTCCTATTACACTATGTAGTGTTTGTTCTTGAATAATCTCTAGTCATAGTATTAATGAGATGGGACATTAATAATATGCCAAGACTAGCACATGTCATATCCATTGATTGGATTAAGGGTGGTTCTCATAATTTTGAGTGTTGTGATACTCAGGATTAATATGTGAATGCTTGCTATAAGAACAAGTTTATTGGATGACCTAGTTATGAGATAATCACTTGAATAAGCTATTGAGTGTCAGTGATAGAATCTCATTATAGTATGTATGCAAGTATCCTTAGACTTAAAATCTCCAAGGTATTTTGTGTATCGAGCGTTTTACTTTAATTCTAATCTTTGGAGTCTTGTAAGGATTGCCAATGAGATGGATATTGGGTATAATGTAAAGTAAACGAAATTAACTAAAAGGGTCCATAAATAATTTACCACTCATAATAGTAGGAGAGTATATCTCAAGGCCACTTGTAGAAATCATTAATCATGAAGTCCTTGGCCAAGGCAAGTATGTGTTGAAAATAATTCCAAATTGATACACATATCAAGTAATAGATTTCTTAAACAAGTTCTAAAATGTTTGGGCTAGAATTAATAATATTCTGGATGGAGTTGGCACTAATTCCATGTTGTAGACCGAATGAGATAAAGTATGGTAAAATGAGTTTATTGCACTGGTTATTTGCTATTGAATGGTTCATGTCAATCCACTTGACTTTCTGGACTTTTAGGTGATCAAAAGTCATTGCTAGATGTCACTCTTGATCTACTAAATATGAATTTATTCATTAAAAAAATAAAAAAATTAATCCTATATTTTATTTAGGATTATTAATTCTAAAGGCATTAGAATTAATTCAAATTATGCTACCAATAAGACCAGGAAACCTAAAGGGTTACACACAATAAAGGTTTGAATGCTAAATATATAATATTTGATAATATTGTGGGGTTAATTAAGAGAAGAAAATATATTTATAGGTGAATTATACATTTGTTATAATTCATTGGACTTGGTTGAAATCATATAAACTTCGAGGGCCCAATTGTAGACATTGGATCTTGGAGGACTTAATTGCAATTTACACAAACCCTAAAACTATAAATACGGGAAATGTTCCCTATTGTAGATTTGAGGGAGATGGACATTCCTTCTTCATTCTCTTTCTTCTCCAATTAAAACCTAGCCGCTCCTCTTCTACTAGTATAGTTTTGAGCGAGCTTTGTAAGCAATTCAACCATGTGTGGATTACTGCTAGAGACAATCCTACTCTTGGAATGTAGTGGTGTCGGGTAGACGATCAAAACAGAGGAATTGGTTCCTTGCTCGGTGCAAGAAAATTTTATTTTCTGCTATAGAAGGTAATCTCCGTTTCCTTCCTCTATTCCCGTTTTAATTGCAAACACGGGATCCTTGTGGATGGATTCATGGTTAGTTCTGCTAAGTTCTTATTTGATAAGCATGGTGAAATCCCAACATATTTAATTAGTTTACCATTCTTCTTCTTCTTCTTCATAATTTAGGTCCTCTCAATGTACCAAGCTGTTCATCTTTCTTCATCCAACCATGGCAATCAAAAATTGCATTAGAACACCTCTAAACACTCCTAATTTTCCTCCATTCAAAGTAGTTTGAATTCAAACACTCAACCAAGATAGCTACCAACCTTACTTTATGTTACCTGAATTTTAGCCTTCAACTAATACAAGATTTTGACCAGCACAATGCACAAGACTCCTTCATTTTTCTTCTTCCTTTGTTGCAACTAAAACTCCACAATTGAAAAACCTTAAACTCCTTCTAAACTCTTCTATGATTTTATTATGGGTTAGTGTTTAGCAATGTTATTTTCTTGATAAAAATTCATGCATTGATATTCATATTGGGTATAATTCTCTTGATAGTGACTCTGTTTTTGAAAAAGGAAAATTTTTTTATGTTTGTTTGGAATTTATTGAGGAATTCTATTGATCATGGCATTGTAATTTTTTTTTTTTTTCATATGGGTCATAATCTCTATTGTGAAGTGCTCTATAGTCTCCATTGATACATTGAGGAGTTATATTGATGTTTGCTTGCATTGGGAAATTTTGTTGTTTTCATTACAAGTGTGTTGAAAAATTTGTGGTGTGGCTATGTGTGATTTGTGAGATTGGTGGTAGAGTTGAGAGTTAATCTGTGAGCTTGGTTGAGGGTTGTGACTTGTGTTAACAATTGGGTAGTTTAATCAATTTTTTTGCTCCTCTGCTTTTTCTTCCTTTTATTTCCATCATGTCTAGGCTAAGAGGGATGGCTCCTCGGGCAATTTACACAAATCCTAAAACTATAAATATGGGAAACGTTCCCTGTTGCAAACGTGAGAGAGACGAACGTTCCTTTTGCATCCTCTGTCATCTCCAATTAAAACCTAGCTGCTCCTCTTTTACTAGCATAGTTTTGAGCGGGCTTTGTAAGCAATTCAACCTTGTGTGGATTACTACTAGAGATAATTATACTCTTGGATTGTAGTGGCACTGTGTAGACGATCAAAACAGAGGAATTAGTTCCTTGGTTAGCACAAGAAAATTTTATATTCTGCTACAGAAGGTAATTTCTGTTTCCTTCCTCTATTCTCGTTTTAGTTGCAAACGTGTGATCCTTGGGCATGGATTTCATGGTTTGTTCTGTTGCATTCTTATTTAATAAGTATGATGAAATCCCAACAGTGGTATCAGAGCCTTCATGTTTCTTTTTTAATTCATCTTTAATTGCTTCGAAATCGTTTCTGAGCATGTAACTATATGATCATGGTGATTGTATGTCTACTACTTTGTATGGCATGTCTGAGTTTTCTAGTTTGAAGAGTCTTTAGGTTAATAAAAAATGCTTGGGAAGTTGTTTCCATGTAGGTCTGTTTTTTTTACATTAGAATCTTCCTGCAATCAAGCATTTGATTTAACAATTTGGATTGTTATTTAAATTGTGATATAGATCTATCTGCAAGTTGAATACTCATCCCAGTGGGCTGCGGTTCTCCTAGGCCTAGCCTTTTGAATGTTTTATATGGTAATAAATTAATGCTAGCACCTAGGTCAGCTGATGCATTACAGACATGAAGAGTGCCAATTAGACATGGGATAGAGAAACTACCTGGATCACTTTGTTTATGTGGTAATCTCGAGTTGTCTTGTAGGATAGCTGAGCATTCTTCGTTGAGAACTACTGTAGACAACTCTTCCAATCGCTTTTTGTTAGCGAGCATGCTTTTGAGGAATTGGCATATTTGGGCATGTGGAGTAAAGCCTCACCGAGGGGAATGTTTATGTGCAGTTGTTTGAACACTTCAAGAAATTTGTCGAATTGAGCATCTGTGCGGCCCTTATATAGACGAGTAGGGTATGGTATGTTAGGCTACAAAGCAGGTTTTTTGGGAGGTGGACAGGGGATAGCCGGCACCAGTTCCAATGCTTCAGCCAGTGCCGGTTCCATTTTATGTTGCATGGTTTTGGGATTTATGGATAGTCGGTGCCGGTTCTCTTCTTCCAGCCGGCGCCAGCCCTCATCTGGACTGTTTGGTAATTCTTTTCCACTTTGCAACGTGATAGCAGCTGTTTCCATAATGGCTAATGGTGTGGGTTCATGAGATTTTATTACCATATCCGTAAAAAACCAGATTTGTCGTTCCATGTTGCGAATCATTACTTTGAAATTTTTGAATGTGGAATCAATTTCTTGAAAACGCCTCGTGACATGCACTGCAAATGTCCTAATTAAGGTCTCAAGATCTGTTGATTCTGGTGCTGTGAGTGTTCTCTCCGAAGCATAATGGGGGTACTGCCCCCTATTCGACCTCCTTAGCTCCGAATTCGCCATTTCTCCTGAACATAGAGACCAGTTAGATAGGAATTACAAGATTACACAGTTAGTTAAAAGATATAGTCCAAGTTAGTTGATTAAGTTAGGTTATAAGGTTATACAAGAATACATGAATTACAAAAGATAGCACCATTTTGTGGAAAAAACAAGTATACATATTTACATATTTACATGGTTAAATCAACAAAATCCAAGCTTTCATGCTATTGTTCCTCGGCAACGGCGCCAAAAACTTGATGTGTCTGAACTTGGGTATAAAAATCATACAATAACTAAGAACATTCCCAATCAAGTTTAAATTAAAACGTTAAACCCAAATCACACATATAAGCAAGCGTACTCATCATTAACCGAGCATAGGGTTCAAACGAGTGTCGATCCTCAAGGAACAAGTAGACATTAATTACCTTTCTTTCATTGTTTAACCGACTCGATAAAATAAAATAAAACAAAAGAAAATAAAAACAAAAATATATACATGTCAAGGATGTAGATTTATGTAATTCAAACCATTGATTAGACAACCATGATCTTAAAGTACCCAACCTCTATCATAACTAATTATTCTCTTGGCATCATGAAGAATTAAAATAGACTCACGACTTTCTCATTCCATGAATCCCTATCTTCTAGGTAACTTAGTATCACATATTCTGTCACAACCAGTCTTACCCAAAAGATTCATTAGAAACAATTCTTTTGATTAAGTCCCATTTCAGGCAAACTTAACCCATGAAATTAACCAATTAAATCCATATTCTGGCAAACATCAATGAACCTTTAATTACTCTATTCTTGCAATTGCCCCAATTTTCAGGTAAGTTAAAAGGTAACAAATATGCAACCAATCAATTTAAACCATCAACCCTATTTTCAAGCAAGTTAACGGCACAATCAATTAATCTCGCAATCAACCCAAGTAATTAAATACCAAGAATAACAATCAGTTAATCAAAAGATCAAATAACTCTAAAAACCATGAGTATCCAACCCAATATCAAATTACAATAAAACAATTAAAACATCATTGTCAAGAAAAAGAAAACAAAGTAAAAGAAAGCACTCATAGATAAGCCTCTTTCTTCTTCATTTAAAGACCTTCTTGTACAACCCTCATTGAATTGAAAAATTCCTCCATGGATTGAGTGATTTTCTATGATGATCAAAGAATTCTCCCATTTTCCCTTGTGTTTTTCATCTATTTATAGGCTTAAGAAATACCTTAACTCGTAGGTACAAAGTTCTTGGCGAGCAGAAGTTGGAAGATACTAAAACTCCTCAGGTTTCCAAAAATGCATAGAAAGATCACAGCACCGCCTCAAGGACAAAACACAGCCAGTGCCGCCTGGGTCCTTCGGATCCGGCGCCGCGTATGTTCTGCTTCTCTACTCGTTCGCCAATTTTTCTCTGAATTGTGCACATAAGTTCTAGACTACAGCCGGCGCCGGTTCCAGCCTCATAGCCGGCGCCACCTTTGCTCTGCTCCACTCTGTTTCTACAATTTTTCCATCACTTTGTAGTTTGCGCAACCAGTGTATAGCCAGCGCCAGTTCCAAGGGCCACAGCCAGCGCCGCCTCTTCTCTGTTTCGCGACGGTTTTGATTCGTTTTACCCAAAAATCTGAAATAATGAACAAAATACCTTTTCAAGGGTAAAATCTCAAATATGAAATAATATGGCTAGTTATTACACAAAATGTATTACAAAAGAGCCTCAAATAACTAAGCAAAGTATGACTAATTTAGCCCCTATCATAGGTCCAGTAGGATACGAGTGGTGCTTGAGAGATATGGATTTCTCATAAGTGACCACAATAATGTATTGCTCAATGAAGAAGATAAGCTTACTACTTACAAGAACATTTTAAATAGTTCAAAATCTAAGAAATAGCTTGAAGCCATGAAGTTAGAAATGAATTTCATGTATGACAACCAAGTATGGACTTTGGTTGATCTACCCAAAAGAATCAAGCTTAAAGGGTGCAAATGGATTTTCAAGAAGAAAATCAACATGTATGGTAATGTGGTTACCTATAAGGTATGTTTAGTTGAAAAAGGTTATCGACAACAGTAAGGTATTGACTATGATGAAACTTTTTTATCAGACGCTATGTTAAAATCCATAAGAATACTCCTAGCACTTACCATTCATTATGACTATGAGGTTTGGTAAATATATATGAAAACAGCTTGCCTTAATGGAAACCTATTCGAGGAAGTGTATATGATACAACCTGAAGGTTTCATGTTCAAAGATGGCACAAAAGTATGTAAGTTGCAAAGGTCCATCTATGGGCTTAAGCAAACATTTAGGAGTTGGAACATCCATTTTGATGAGACAATTAAAGAATTTGATTTCATTCAAAACATGGATGAGCCTTGTGTGTATAAGAAGGTAAGTGGGAGTGCAGTTGTTTTCTTATTGCTTTATATAGATGACATATTATTAGTAGAAAATAATGTTTCCATTCTTCAATCTGCAAAGATTTGGTTATCCAAGCTGTTCTCCATGAAAGACCTTGGAGAAGCAACCTATATTCTAGGAATAAAGGTCTATAGAGATAGATCAAGAAGGGTGCTAGGTCTTTTGTAGTCCACATATATAGATAAAGTGTTGAAGAGGTTTAACATGGATCAATCTAAAAGAAGATTCTTACCTATAGCACATGGAGTAAGCCTTTCAAAGTCAATGTCTCCAAAGACATAAGTTGAAAAGGATCATATGCGTAGAATTCCATATGCTTTGGCTATTGGGTCTATCATATATGCTGTGAAATGTACTAAGCTCTATGTATCATGTGCTCTTAGCATGACAAGAAGATACCAATCCGATCCTGGAGAGAGTCATTGGGCGGTTTTATAGAATATCCACAAGCAAAGGAACCACAGTCTCATTAACGATCCAAGTATGCGCTTAGACGCTATCATTTGATAAGAGAGAACATAGATAGGTAATGTAACACCCCACAACTACGTACCCTAAAAGGGCGGGCATGCCGCCCCGTCCCGTAGGACAAGGGGTCTTTAGAACGAGGTATAAAATATAAAAGCAATCTCCAAAGGGATCAACTTAGATAAATAAAGAAATACTCTTATTACATCAGGCTCAACTTAGAGCAAAACGAAATAAAATAAATATTGTTCAGAAGTATAAATGACAAAAGTCTCCTAGAACGGCATAGGAAAAATAGCCAAAGCCTCTACTATCAAAGCCCCGCTGACTCAACATAATCTATCACCTGAAAACATGATGTAAAATGGTGTGAGAATAAATCTCAGTAAGTCCTATGTGTGCACATAGTATTTTGAATAGTACGTGTATGCAAAGTGCAAAACATTTGTAGAAATATGTTGGCAAGTCATAAACAATCTCCTTTCTCAAGGAGTGGATTTTTCTCATTGTCACACTTTGTACAAAATAAATCCTCCACTCGAATAAACAGTCATGTCACCACACATTGGGCTCCATGAGAACAAAAACGACAAGGCACCACACTTTGTGCACCTTGTCCAGACTAAATTACCACACGTTGGGCGTTCTAATCAAGGTGAGTGTACAACTCACCGGGTGAGATACTCCTCTATCTCTACACCCAACAAAACCATCCGGGTGTCCATGCCGGGAATATAAATAATACTATACCAGGTATACATGCTAGCTCGGACTGGCCTGACCAACCAACAATGTCGCCTTTTCAAGTAGAGTTCATCTTCTGGAGGTGGCCTCTTGCCAGAAGACTTACTCTAGCCCTGCAGGACTAGTATTGTTAGCCTACCCTTATTGAGTACTTAACGAATATATCCATCAATTCCTGATTCAAAATATCTCAAAACCTTGGCCTTGTAAAACGTGGTTTTCTTTAAAAGAGATTTCCATAAATTTAAGGAAAAGAATAGTTTTCTTGATAAAATCATTAGTTTGACGAAGCCGTTTAAAGATTAATCATCCACATTTACAACCCAAATAATCATAGTTCAACAATAGCTTTACTAAGCTTCACAACATAGACTTGCCATCACAACATTAAACAAAAGAGTTTACGCAAAGACTTACCATCACAACATTTAACAAAAGAGTATATGCAAGGTTTTACTTGATATACCTCAGATAAACGTGATAAATTCACAGCTTGATTTCCTCAATTATCCTCCTGATCTAAACCATATAATATCATGATCAGGGTCTCAATTAATTCAAACATGCTCTAATCTCATTTATTTTCCCAACAATTCACAATCCCCTATTTAATTCCAAGTAAGCTATCCAATCCCCAAAGATCATATACCATGACCACATGTTCATCCCACTAATAGATACCATTAAACTTTACTTTCAGCATCAAGGGCGGGTATTCCCTTACCTTGCAACAACCGGGCGATGAGGTCTCAATGCTCCTATGGTGGTCGTCCCGAGTTCTCTTGAGAAGAAGAGAAAAGCCACCTCCTTTGCTCCTCTTGACCGAGAATTAAAGAAGAAGATGAAATCAGCCTCTATAGGGCGTGATTTAAGGGAAGAAGAAGGAGAAAAGATTCATTAGAGAAAACGGCATCAAGAGGTTGGGAGGATTTTTGCTTACCTTAAAGTGTGTTCGATTTTTGCTTAGAATAGTTCTTGAGTTTTCGAAAATTTGCAGAGAGAATTTGCTGGAATTTTCGTGTAGAATGGAGAGGATAGACGGCTGCTATGATTTAGAGTTGAAGAAGATTGGTTTAGGGTTAGATGGTAATGTTTAGAAAGACTCCTAATGGCTTTAGGTTTCTTGGACAGCAGGGGCGAAAATTTGTAGCTTGCGGCACCTTTGATGCTGGCCAATTTCAAGAGGGATTAAGAGGAGAAAAGTTATCTAAACTTGCTCCCTAGGCTGGCCGAAATAATGCTCAAGAGAAGGGTTGAGTGTGTTCAGGTTTTTTGGCCAAAATAAGAGAGAGTTTGTGTGAGTTTTGGTGACTGAAAATTCTGTGCAAGCTGTGCGAAAATTCTGTGCAAGAGTGACGAGTTTTGGACTGTTTTGGCTACTGTAGTTCTGCCAAAATTTATAGAGAAAAATGAGGGTTTTGAGCGCTGAAAAATATCTTGATCAGCTGGGGTTTTTCGGTGGGTTGTGTGTGCAGAATTTCGGTTGGAATAGGTGTACAAGGCTGGCCGAAATTTTCTGTACAAAGCTGTCGAAAATCCTGTGCATAAGCTAGACGAATTTCTGTGGTTTTGTGAGAATAAAATTCCGGGTTTGTGCAGCTAAGGTAATCTGAATTGATGAGGAGTATTTAGGTGCTTTGAGTTAGGGTTTGGAGAGTTGGATTGTACTTAAGGAGTGCTGGAATTTCGGACAGCTTGTGTTGACACAAAGCTGCCGAAATTCTGCTAGGATAAGGAAGAAAATCCTAGTTGAATTAGGGTTGAAATAAAAGTCTGATTTGCTAAGGGATTTATGATAAGATTTCCTAGCTTTGGAAGAGTTTGAGTTGAGCTAAAGTTCCTCCAAGAAGTGGCGGCACAATCTGGAAATTTTTCCAGATTTTTAGCTAACATTCTAGGGTTAAAATCAACAAAGTTTCCTACTAGAAAAAGGACTCTTTAATTCCAACTATCCATGGTAGCATCTATTAAGCTAAAATCAAGTTGGAATTTTATTTATTAGCTAGGGTTTTTTTTTTCCTTTTTCGAAAATCCTAAGGAATAAAAGCTAAAAATTAAAAGTGAACTTTATTCACATCAAAGTCCTTAAATTTAGGGAATAAATATAGAGACTTATTTCCTTGGAATAATTACACTAAAATTTCTCTAGGTTTGCTAGATCTTTTTCGGCCAAGACATGGAAACTCTAAGGAAAGGAATTTTCAAGAAGAGGAACTAACTTCACAAAAAGTAGGATTCGAACTCGAGTCACCAAAGGAAATCACCAACCTCCCCGCTATTCCAAAACAACTCCAATACTAATTTTTCTACAGTCAGTTCTCACCATCCCCCCAATAGTTATCCTTCCAAATCTTCGAAAAAACCTCCCTTATCTAAATCTTTAACAACACATCAATTAATTCAAATGCAAGAGCAACGGAAAAATTCTCATGCATCTATGCAAATAAAATAATTCTAAGCCACCACATAAAATGCAAGATGCTATGCAATGCATGACTTTTCCCCATAGTTAAAGGTGGTTTTGGGCGGGGTATTACATCCTCTCCCCCTTAAGAGAATTTCTTCCCGAAATTCAGATTTCATACCCTTCGAGCATATCCGGATACTTCCGTCTTAACCATTCCTCCGTTTCCCACGTCACATCCTGTGCTGTATGATGATCCCAAAGTATCTTCACCATGGGTATCTGCTAGTTTCGAAGAGTCTTAATACTCCGCTCCGGGATCTTGACGGGTCTCTCCACATAACTCAGATTGGGTTCCAACTCCAGCGGTTCCTCATTGAGTACATGACTCGGATCGGGGTTGTACCTCTTTAACTGAGAGACATGGAATACATCATGCATCCCGGTTAGACCATCAGGTAGATCCAGTCGGTAGGCAACCGGTCCAATATTCTCCAATATCGGGAATGGTCCAAAATACCTAGGACTCAACTTCCCTCCTCTCGGATGTTTCAGGATTCCTCTACTATGAGTCAACTTCAAGAATGCACGATCACCTACTTGGAACTCCAGTTCCCTTCTCCTAGAGTCTGCATAACGCTTCTGTCTACTTTGCGCTGCCCTTAGCCTTTCTCAAATTAACTTGATCTTATTCGTCATCTCCTGAATGCATACTTCACCAGTCTTCTTAACGTTCCCTTCTTCTGTCCATCCCCAATATATCGGTACTTAGCATTTTCGCCCATATAGTGCTTCGTATGGCGCCATTCCGATCGATGCCTGATAGCTGTTGTTATATGCTAACTCCGCATGCGGTAAAAACTCAATCCACTTATCTCTAAAGTCCAAGATACATGCTCGGAGCATGTCTTCCATTATCTGAATCACTCTTTTGGATTGATCGTCTGTCTGCGGATGGGCAGAGGTGCTGAATTTCAGGGTCGTGCCCAAGGACTCTTGGAACTTACCCCAGAACCTTGAAGTGAATCTAGGGTCCCTATCCGACACAATGTTCGACGGTACTCCATGCAACCTCACAATTTCTCGGGTATATGTCTGAGCCAACTTTTCCATCGATTCCCTTACGTTGACCGGTATGAAGTGCGCTGTCTTGGTCAATCGGTCCACTACCACCCAGATCGCATCTTTGTGTGACTTGGTCATCGGAAGGCCAGTCACAAAGTCCATGGTCACCTCTTCCCATTTCCATTCGGGAATCGGTAACGGTTGCAGTAACCCTGCAGACTTCTTATGTTCCATGTTAACCTTCTGGCACGTCAGGCATGTTGACACTTGCCGAACTACATCCCTCTTCATTCCAGCCCACTAATATTTCCTCTTCAAGTCTTGGTACATCTTTACCTCCCCAGGGTGTATGGTATATTTGCTCTTGTGCACTTCGTCCAGTATCCTCTTCCTTAAGTTTTGGATGTCCGGTACACAAATCCGGTCCCGAAAGTATAATACCCCATTCTCATCGTTTCAGAAATCGCTTCCTCCTTTCGCGATCTCTTTCTCCCTGAAAGATTGAAATTCTGCACTGCCCTGTTGACCTAATACAATTTCCTGGTCCAGATCGGGTTTCAGGGTCAAGTTGCTCACGTAGATCTTCCTCTCTTGCACTTGCGCCTCTTTCTCCAGGATATCCTGGACTACCGACACCTCCTGTATTCTCAAGTGTGCCATTTTCACCTTCTGACTTAGAGCGTCTGCTACCACATTCGCTTTACCCGGAGGATAGTTAATAGGGCACTTATATTCTTCCAGGAACTCCATCCACCTACACTGCCAGAGATTCAAGTCCTTTTGTGTGAAGATGTACTTCAAACTCTTACGGTTAGTGAAAACCTCGTATTGTACACCATACAAGTTATGTCGCCGTTTCTTCAAGGCGAACACTATAGCTACTAGCTCTAGGTCATGCATGGGATAATTAGCTTCGTGCGGATTTAGCTTCTAAGATGCATAAGCTATGACTTTCCTTTCCTGCATCAGCACAGCTCCTAGTCCTTCCTTGGATGCATCTGTATATAATGCATAGGCTTATCAGCCTCAGGCAGACTCACCATGGGTGCTGTAATCAACCTCCTCTTAAGTTCTTGGAAGCTCTTCTCGCACTTCTCACTCCAAGCAAAAGCTACATCATTCTTCAACAGTCGCGTCATTGGTGAAGCCAGAGTAGAGAAATTTTTAATGAAACGCCGATAGTACCCGGCCAACCCAAGGAAACTTCGTATCTCGGTAATGTTCTCTGGTTGTTTCCAGTTAGCTACGGCTTCTACCTTAGCAGGGTCCACTTTAATCCCCACTTTGGATATCATGTGACCAAGAAAAGACACCGAGCTCAGCCAAAACTCACACTTACTGAACTTGGCGTAAAGCTTGAATTCCCTCAGCTTCTCTAGGACCAATCTTAAGTGCTCCGCGTGGTCCTCTGAATTTTTGGAGTAGATCAAAATGTTATCGATGAATATAACCACGAACTTGTCCAGGAATGGTTGAAAAATGCGATGCATCAAATCCATGAATACTGCCGGTGCGTTGGTTACACCGAACGACATTACTACAAATTCGTAGTGGCCATACCGCGTGTTGAATGCAGTCTTAGGAATGTCTTCTTCTTTGATCCTCACCTAGTAGTATCCTTGCCATAGGTCCAACTTCAAAATGCAAGCGGCGCCTTGCAGTTGATCAAACAACTCATCGATCAAGGGTAGAGAGTATTTATTCTTGATTGTTATATTGTTCAGTCCCCGATAGTCGATACATAGCCTCAAGGTACCATCTTTCTTCTTGACAAACAACACCGGGGCTCCCCACGGTGACATACTCGGCCGAATGTAGCCTTGCCTTAGCAATTCTTCCAATTGCTTCTTCAACTCCTTCAACTCTATCGGTGCCATCCGGTAGGGGGTTCTTGATACCGGTTCTGCTCCGGGAATCAGATCCACGGTGAACTCAACTTCCCGTTCAGGGGGTAGGGAAGTGAGCTCCGTAGGGAACACATCCGTAAAGTCTTTCACTACCTCCGTACTTTCCAAGGTACACTGGTCTTTCGGTTTCTTTAGGAGATACGCCAAATATCCTGTACATCCTTTCTTGTGTAACTTCCGGGCTTTAGCTCCAGCAATAAGAAATTTCAGTTCCTTCGTTCACTTGCCATTGAATTCAATTACATCCCGTCCAGGTCTCACAAACTGCACCGTCTTCATCTTGCAGTCCACACGAGCTCCGTGTTTCGACAACTAGTTCATGCCCAAGATCAAGTCATAATCGTCCATGGGCAGGATTATAAGGTCGGCCTCCAGAATCTCCTTCCCAACCCCAACTCCACAACTTCCCATTTTCTTACCTACTTCCACCACATTTCCCAAGGGGGAACTAACTACTAGAGTATAAGATAGCTCATTTCCATCCCAGCCCAGATGTGAAGCACATACTTTACTTACATAAGAATGTGTGGATCCTGGATCTATCAGAACATTAATAGGACAACCTAGGATAGAAAGGTTACCTTCGATCACGGCGGCGTCCGCTCCGACTTCCTCTCGGCTCAGGGCAAAAACTTTGGCCTTTACTTGAGGCTTTAGGCCTCTCGCTCTAGCTGGTCCAGCAGCGGCGCCTCTATTTCCTCCCATTGGTTGGGCCGGCACGGTCTGCTCAATCCTTAAGGGTTTGGGGCAAACGTTTCTCAAGTGTCCCGGGTCTCCGCAATTGAAGCACCTCCTCACACCCCCATTACCCCAGCAGTTTCTTTCGGTGTGGCCTCGCTTCCCACACAGCCAGCAATTTAGGCTGCCTTGCATTGGTCTTGCTACAGGCACTCGAGGCTGCTTACCCCGGTTTCCCCACGGCATAAAGGTCGCAGGTCGCTTATTGTCGGAAGGCCTCATAGGTGGACGACTTGGTTGGAAGGGTCGGTTCACCGGTCGATGCCGATCTTCATTCTCCGTCCGAGAAGCTGCGTCCACGGCGGTAGTGTATGACGTTGGCGGCGATGGGGCCAATGCTTTCCTCAACTCTGGCTTAAGCCCTTTTACGAATTGCCGGGTGCGCTTTTGCTCCGTGTCTACCAAGCACTTGCAGTACTTGGACAACTGCATGAATCAGGTTGCATATTGGGCCACGGTCATGCTTCCCTGCCTGAGGGTCTGGAATTCATCCTCCCTCTTCTCAGCCACCCAGCGAGGAATGTACTCGGCCTGGAAGGCTTCCGTAAAGTCGTCCCACATCCATTCCTGCTCCTCTTTATCCCAATCACTCCGTACCCACTGCCACCAAGCTCAAGACGGTCCCCTCAGCTGAAAGGCAGAAAACTTCACCATCCTCTCTTCCAAGTACTGCAAAGTAGCGAAGATGTCCTCCATCTGCTCAATCCATTGCTCGGCTTTCTCGTCTTGTTCCACCTCCCCCTGGAATGTGGGAGGCTGGAACTTCAGGAAATGCTCCAGAGACTCATGCTCTCCCCACGGTGGTTTCCTGGCCACCTTGTCCACCCTTTCAGTCAAGTTTTGTAGGATCGAGGCCATTTTGTCGAAAGCCTGACCCATGGTCACATCTTGTGACCTCTTCGAAGCCAATTCCTGCTCGCGTGGCAGGTGCACTTCCACGTCGGGGGTGAAACAATGCATCTGCTCAAATTCTGGGGTGGAGGATTCACTCTCCTGCACCGTTCTGCTATGCGCAACTGTTCTGCATCTTGGTGCCATCTTAATCACATTCACTCCGGGTCAGTTAGTTACTAAGGGGAAAAGAATATGCTTAGATGCATGATCAGTTGATAGCAATGTACTTATCTAAAAGAGAATGTGATGATATCGTGTAGGGGTAAATCAAGTAATTAACGAAATTCATGCTTGTCATATAAACCATTCTTTGCAGAAAAGAAGGGGTTATCTCATACGATACCCTTTTTATTTAAAATGATAAATAAGCCCTATGAGCCACATCTCCCTTAAAAGAAATAAATAAACGAAGGTATGCAAATCCCAAAGAAAGAAAAGTAAAAACTGCTGGTCTTCTATGTTCGACTCTCCCTAGTTTTAACAGAAGTATTGGAGGCATCAGAGGTCGGTTCCACCAGCCACCCCACAGAGCTATCGGGTCTCCCTATGTAGTCCTTTGCAAAACCAACACTCCCACTTGGCTACCCTGACTCACCCTCTCGGCCTCTCTTGGCTCTCATGGCCATCTCATTGAGCTCATCCAATGCTAATCTAACCGCACCCTTAGGCGCAGGCCTCTCACTCCCTGAATCAGATGGATCAACTAACCCCTTTCTCCTTAGCATGGAATCTACGCCCAGTCCATATCGGAGTCCACACCCCTTAGGACTCTCTTCCAGCTTCCTCTTTCCCGTATCTACCCCTCCTAGAGCTGACTGCATAAGGTCTCTCTCTCCCGGGACAACCCCATCTCTCGGCGTATATCCCTCACCACTGGACCCTTTAGGGTTATGGTGAGCAGGGGTCCTATCGACTTCCCCTATCTGCGGGGTCCAGGGAACCTCTATTACCCCCTCATTCTCTCCTTCTACCCCAGCCATCTCTTCCTCATTCTCATCGTCTCCCCCATTCCCTAGCTCTTCTACCTCTCCCCTACTCAACTTCGTCATCTCCTCATCTTCCTCATCTTCCCCTAAGCTCTCCTCGACCTCTATCTCCGCCTCAACCATCGGGTCGTCTAGCACTGACGGCTTCGCTCTCTCTCTGAATCAGACGCGGGTGGATCTGCTACGGGTAGTGGGGCAGGTAGATTCCCGCAGCCAGTGGGCCAGTCCCTGACAGCCGATACAACTCTTTTGACCATCCTATAAACAAAAGATAAAAATTAGCACCAGATCAGAATACTTAAGAAAATAGAACCCCATAAGTCAAGTAATTGCCTAAACCTGTCTCTGATACGACTTGTAACACCCCACGACTACGTACACTAAAAGGGCGGGGATGTCGCCCCGTCCCATAGGACAAGGGGTCTTTAGAACGAGGTATAAAATATAAAGGCAATCTCCAAATGGATCAACTTAGATAAATAAAGAAATACTCTTATTACATCAGGCTCAACTTGGAGCAAAACGAAATAAAACAAATATTGTTCAGAAGTATAAACGACAAAAGTCTCCTAGAACATCATAGGAAAAATAGCCAAAGCCTCTACTATCAAAGCCCCACTGGCTCAACACAATCTATCACCTGAAAACAAGATGTAAAACAGTGTGAAAATAAATCTCAGTAAGTCCTGTGTGTGCACATGGTGTTTTGAATAGTACGTGTATGCAAAGTGCAAAATATTTGTAGAAATAAGTTGGCAAGTCATAAACAATCTCTTTTCACAAGGAGTGGGTTTTTCTCATTGTCACACTTTGTACAAAATAAATCCTCCACATCGAATAAACAGTCATGTCACCACACGTTGGACTCCATGAGAACAAAATGGCCAAGGCACCACACTTTGTGCACCTTGTCCGGACCAGATTACCACACGTTGGGCGTTCTGATCAAGGTGAGTGTACAGCTCACTGAGTGAGATACTCCTCCATCTCTACACCCAACAAAACCATCCGGGTGTCCATGCCGGGAATATAAATAATACCATACCAGGTACACATGCTAGCTCGGACTGGCCTGACTAACCAACAATGTCGCCTTTTCAAGTAGAGTTCATCTTCTGGAGGTGGCCTCCTGCCAGAAGACTTACTCTAGCCCTCTAAGGCTAGTATTGTTAGCCTACCCTTATTGAGTACTCAACGAACATATCCGTCAATTCCTGATTCAAAATATCTCAAAACCTTGGCCTTGTAAAACGTGGTTTTCTTTAAAAGAGATTTCCAAAAATTTAAGGAAAAGAATAGTTTTCTTGAAAAAATCATTAGTTTTACGAAACCATTTAAAGAATAATCATCCACGTTTACAACCCAAATAATTATAGTTCAACAATAGCTTTACTAAGCTTCACAACATAGACTTGCCATCACAACATTTAACAAAAGAGTTTATACAAGGACTTACCATCAAAACATTTAACAAAAGAGTTTATGCAAGGACATACTTGATATGCCTCAGATAAACGTGATAAATTCACAGCTTGCTTTCCTTAATTATCCTCCTGATCTAAACCATATAATATCATGATCAGGGTCTCAATTAATTCAAACATCTCTAATCTCATTTATTTTCACAACAATTCGCAATCCCCTATTTAATTCTAAATAAACTATCCATTCCCTAAAGATCATATAGCATGACCACATGTTCATCCAACTAATAGACACCATGAAACTTTACTTTCGGCATCAAGGGCGGGTATTCCCTTACCTTGCAACAACCGGGCGATAAGGTCTCGATGCTCCTATGGTGGTCGTCCCGAGTTCGCTTGAGAAGAAGAGAAAAGATACCTTATTTGCTCCTATTGACCGAAAATTAAAGAAGAAGATGAAATCAGCCTCTATGGGGCATGATTTAAGGGAAGAAGAAGGAGAAAAGAATCATTAGAGAAAATGACATCAAGAGGTTGGGAGGATTTTTGCTTACCTTAAAGTGTGTTCGATTTTTGCTTAGAATAGTTCTTGAGTTTTCGAAAATTTTCAGAGAGAATTTGCTGGAATTTTCGTGTAGAATGGAGAGGATAGACAGCTGCTATGATTTAGAGTTGGAGAAGATTGGTTTAGGGTTAGATGGTGATGTTTAGAAAGACTCCTAATAGCTTTTGGTTTCTTGGACAACAAGGGCGAAAATTTGTAGCTTGCGGCACCTTTGATGCAGGCCGATTTCAAGAGGGATTAAGAGGAGAAAAGTGTTCTGAACTTGATCCCTAGGCTGGACAAAATAATGCTCAAGAGAAGGGTTGAGTGTGTTCAGGTTTTTTGGCCAAAATAAGAGAGAGTTTGTGTGAGTTTTGGTGACTGAAAGTTCTGTGCAAGCTGTGCAAAAATTCTGTGCAAGAGTGACGAGTTTTGGACTGTTTTGGCTGCTGTAGTTCTGCCAAAATTTCCAGTGAAAAATGAGGGGTTTGGGCACTGAAAAATAGCTTGATCATCTGGGGTTTTTCGGTGGGTTGTGTGTGAAGAATTTCAGTTGGAATAGGTGTACAAGGCTGGCTGAAATTTTCTGTACAAAGCTGCCGAAAATCCTGTGCATAAGCTAGACGAATTTCTATGGTTTTGTGAGAATAAAATTCCGGTTTTGTGCAGCTAAGGTAATCTGAATTGATGAGGAGTATTTATGTGCTTTGAGCTAGGGTTTGGAGAGTTGGATTGCACTGAAGGAGTGCTAGAATTTCGGACAGCTTGTGTTGACACAAAGCTGCCGAAATTCTGCTAGGATAAGGAAGAAAATCCTAGTTGAATTAGGGTTGAAATAAAAGTCTGATTTGCTAAGGGATTTAAGATAACATTTTCTAGCTTTGGAAGAGTTTGAGTTGAGCTAAAGTTCCTCCAAGAAGTGGCGGCACAATCTGGAAATTTTTCCAGATTTTTAGCTAACATTCTAGGGTTAAAATCAACAAGGTTTCCTACTAGAAAAAGGACTCTTTAATTCCAACTATCCATGGTAGCATCCATTAAGCTAAAATCAAGTTGGAATTTTATTTATTGGCTAGGGTTTTTTTTTTTCCTTTTTCGAAAATCCTAAGGAATAAATGCTGAAAATTAAAAGTGAACTTTATTTACATCAAAGTCCTTAAATTTAGGGAATAAATATAGAGACTTATTTCCTTGGAATAATGACACTAAAATTTCTCTAGGTTTGCTAGATCTTTTTCAGCCAAGACATGGAAACTCTGAGGAAAGGAATTTTCAAGAAGAGGAACTAACTTCACAAAAAGTAGGATTCGAACTCGAGTCACCAAAGGAAATCACCAACCTCCCCGCTATTCCAAAACAACTCCAATACTAATTTTTCTACAGTCAATTCTCACCATCCCCCCAATACTCATCCTTCCAAATCTTTGACCAAACCTCTCTTATCCAAATCTTTAACAACACATCACTTAATTCAAATGCAAGAGCAACGGAAAAATTCTCATGCATCCATGCAAATAAAATAATTCTAAGCTACCACATAAAATGCAAGATGCTATGCAATGCATGACTTTTCTCCATAGTCAAAGGTGGTTTTGGGTGGGGTATTACAGGTAAGATGTAAAGATAGAAAGAATTCCCATGGATCAGAACATAGCTGATCCACTCACTAAAGCACCTTCCCAGAAGAAACATGATAAACATATTGAGTCATTCAGTATTCAGTAAATGAATGATTAGTTTTAATGCAGGTGAGAGATTGTTACTATTATGCCCTAAGGGCAATCACTTGTACCATGTATATTGCATAATAATTAATAAAAAGGCATTCTTTATCTTTTAGTATGATTGTTATAGCTTAGAATACATATAAACTATTTGATAAAGTCCCTAGTATAACACAATGTTAAGGAAAACATGATAGAGATCATGTGAGATTCCTACTACACTATCTAGTGTTTGTGCTTAAATAATCTCTAGCCATAGTATTAATAAGATGGGACATTATTAATACATCAGGACTAGCACATGTTATATTCCTTGATTGGATCAAGTGGTGGTTCTCATAACTGTGAGTATTGTGATACTTAGGATTAATTTGACGATGCTTATTATATGAACAAATTCATTAGAAGACCTGGCCATGAGATAATTATTTGAACAAGCTATTGAGTGTCAGTGATAGAATCTCATTATAGCAAGTGTGCAAGTATCCTTAGACTTGAAATCTCCAAGGTATTTTGTTTATCAAGTGTTGTACTTTGATTCTAATATTTGTAGTCTTACAAAGAATGCCTATGAGATGGATATTGGGTACAATGTCAAGTAAACAAAAGTAACTGGTTAATAAAGGATTCACCACTCCTAATAGTAGGAGAGTATTTCTCAAGGGCACTTGTAGAAATCAATACTCATGAAGTCCTTGGCCAAGGAGACTATGTGTTGGAAATAGTTCCAAATTGATACACATATCAAGTAATAGATTTCTTGAACAAGTACCAAAATATTCAGACTAGAATTAATATTATTTTGGATAGAGTTGGCACTAATTGCATGCACTACACTGAATGAGGTAAAGTATGGTGAAAGGAGTTTATTCCAATGGTTGTTTGCTATTGAAAGATTCATGTCAAGCCACTTAACTATTTGGACTTTTGGGTGATCAAGAGTCATTACTAGATGTCCCGTTGATATGTAAAATATGAATTTAATAATTAGAGAATTAATAAATTAATCCTATATTTTATTTAGGATTATTAATTCTAAAGCTGTTTGAATTAATTCATATTACGCTACCAAAAAGACCAGGAAACCTAATGGGTCACACACAATAAAAGCTTGAATGCTCAATATATATTATTTGATAATATCGTGGGGTTAATTAAGAGAAAAAAAATATATTTATAGGTGAATTATAAGTTTGTTATAATTCATGGACTTAATTGCAATTTACACAAACCCTAAAACTATAAACATGGGAAACATTCCCTGTTGCAGACGTGAGAGAAAGGGACGTTCCTTCTTCATCCTCTTTCTTCTCCAAGTAAAACCTAGCCGCTCTTCTTCTACTAGCATAGTTTTGAGCGGGCTTTGTGAGCAATTCAACCTTGTGTGGATTACGACTAGAGATAATCCTACTCTTGGATTGTAGTGGCACCAAGTGAACAATAAAAATAGAGGAATTGGTTCCTTTGTTGGTGCAAGAAAATTTTATTTTTTGCCATAGAAAGTAATCTCTGTTTCCTTCCTCTATTCCCGTTTTAATTGCAAACACGTGATCATTGGGCATGGATTTCATGGTTATATCCTCTGCGTTTTTATTTGATAAACATGATGAAATCCCAACATATATAATCAATTTACCATTCTTCTTCTTTTTCATAATTTCAGTCCTCTCAATGTACCAAGCTATTCATCTTTTTTCATCCAACCGTGGCAATCAAAAATAGCACTAGAACACCTCTAAACACTCCTAATTTTCCTCCATTCAAATTAGTTTGAATTCAAAATTAAAAGCCTTGAATATCTCCTTCAAACACTCAACCAAGATAGCTAATAACCTTACTTCATTTTACCTAAATTTTAGCCTTCAACCAATTCAAGATTTCGACCAGCACAAAGCACAAGACTCGTTCATTTTTTTTTTCTTCCCTAGTAGCAACTGAAACTCTACCATTGAAACAACTCAGACTCCTTCTAAACTCATCTATGATTCTATTATGGGTTAGTGTTTAGCAATGTTATTTCCTTGATAAAAGTTCATGATTTGATATTCATATGGCTAATTGGGTATAATTCTCATGATAATGACTCCGTTTTTGAAAAAGGAATTTTTTTTTTATGTTTGGTTGGAATTTATTGAGAAATTCTATTGACCATGCCATTGTATTTGTTTTTGTTTTCAAGTGGACCATAATCTCTATTGTGAAGTGCTCTATAGTCTCCATTTATACATTGAAGAGTTATATTAATGTTTGCTTGCATTGGGAAATTTTGTTGTTTTCATTACCAGTATGTTGAAAAAATTATGGTGTGGTAATGTTGATTTGTGAGATTGGTGGTAGCATTGAGAGTTAATCTATGAGCTTGGTTGAGGGTTGTGACTTATGTTAACAATTGGGTAGTTTAATCCATTTTTTCGCTCCTCTATTTTTTCTTCCTTTTATTTCCATCATGTCTAGGCCAAGAGGGATGGCTCTTTGAGCTTAGAGGTCTAGAGCCTCATCTTCTTTCAAGCCATTTCCTACCCAGCTTACCCAGTTTATTAAGTCTACTTGTCAACTTTAGTACCAAAGCCATGTTAATAGTAAGATTATAGTAGAGAGAACTTTTAAAACTTCTCTTGATAATTCTCTTTAGTTATCCACTATGTTTAGGAGATTAGAATGGAAGGCCATTATTAGGCTTCAGGGGGTTTATTATCTTATGTTAATAAAAGAATTCTATGCCATTATGCAGCACAAGAAGAAGAATAACGTAGAGATCATCTTTACTATAGTTATGGGGATTCCTATTGAGTTTGATAGAGCTAGACTGGCCACTATTCTGAGTGTTAATAATGAGTGACCTTGGATAGCTATGGACCACCATAAATAGCAGATCATTAGTGAGCCTAACTGGGGTGTGAATAACACTCATACTGCCTTTGGGATGCATAGAAGGGGTCATATAGGTCAATAGGGCTATTATTCCAATAATGATCTTGAAGCTCAACTATGTGCATTAGTTTATATCTTTGCATTCAATGTCTTCCCTAAGGCTAGTGATTTCAATGAGTCATGCGGGGTTGACTTTACATTGTACATAAGGTGCTTCATTCTGAGCCTATCCTACTTCCCCTATTTATCATCCAATCCATGAGGGAGGTGGTCTATTCTCGTCTTTTCTCCAAAGCATTTATTTTTCTTTTAGTAATTATGCATATCTTTCGGCTTTTTGGAGTGTGTTGTGATGGAGAATGGATTAAGACCGCTATTGCGAGAGCTGTAGTAATGGAGCATACCGTAGTTTGGTATCGGTAAAAGTGCCATGAGTGAGAGAGACGGTGGATAAGACCTTTTGAGGTCCAATACCTTGGGATGGAGGGGGCGTCTGTCACCCAATGATGATGAGGAGCAACCCCTACAACCTCAAGCATGTGCAAGTCGTTCGAGATCACATCCTAGTGCTATGTTCAAAAATGAGATGCGCACACAGTTAAAGTAGATTAGACTTGGGATGGAGACTTAAACTACTATCTTTCTCTAGCTTTGAGATTCTATGGCTGATTTACATAGGAGGCAGGAGGCTTCGGAGCAACGTTTTGTTAGTGTTATGCCCTGGAGGTAATCACATCTTTTCTATATAATGTGTGTTATTAAATGAAACAAGGTATTCTTTATCTTTCAGTTTGTTTTATTTATATTTTCATGTAAAATAACTATTAGATAAAGTCCCAAGTTCAACGCTGTGTTAAGAAAATCATGATAGAGATCATGATGTGAGGTTCCTATTACACTAGATAGTGTTCGTACATAAATTATCCCTAATTGTAGTATTAATGAGATAGGACATCATTAATATGCTAAGACTAGCACGTGCTATACTTTTTGATGTGATCAGGCAGTGGTTCTCATATCCGTAAGTATTGTGATACTCAAAGTTAACATATGGATGCTTGTTACTCGAACAAGTACATTGGATGATCTAGCTATGAGATAATTATATGCATAACTATTTAGTGCCAGTGATAGAATCTTATTATAGCACATGTGGAAATATTCTTAGACTTAAGATCTCCAAAGTACTTTATTTGCTAAGTGTTCGACTTTGATTCTAATATCTAGAGTCTTGATAAGACCACCTATTGCATGGATATTAGGTACAACATGAAGTAAATGAAAGTAGTTGTGAGGATCAATAAAATATTCACCACTCCTAATAGTAGGTGTGAATATCTCACGACCACTTGTAGGAATCACTACTCGAGAAGTCCTTGGCCAAGGTGATTGTATATTGGAAATGGTTCCAATTGATACATATGATGAGTAGTCGATTCCGTGAACAAGTACTAAAATATTCGGGTAAGAATTAATCTATTTTTCTGGAAGGAGTTGGCACTAATTTTGTACTCTAAACCGAATGTGATATTTTATGGTGAAAGGATTTTTTTGCACTGTTATTTGCCATTAAAAGCTTCATGTCAAGCCACTTGAATTTTCTGGACTTTTGGGTAGTCATAATGTATTGCTACATACCGCTCATAATCTGTTGAATTTGGATTTATTAATTAGAGAATTAATAAATCAATTCTTATTAGAATTAACAACTTAATTCTAAAATTATTAAGGATTATTAATCTTAAATAAGTTTAGATTAATTCGTATTTTTCTACCAATAGATTGAAAAATCTAATAGGTCATACACAATAGAGAATTGTGTGCTCAAGAGGCTATTTGATAATGTAACACCCCACTACCTAGGCCTGCCAAGGCCGGGGATGTCGCCCCATCCAAAGGACAAAGGGTCTTTATAACTAGGTCACACAATCAAAATAGCGAAATAAAAATAATACTTTAACTTAAAATTTATTACAACCCAAGAATGAATCCAAGAATTCCAAAATCAAATCCATAATAAAATATCCACTCTCAACTCCCCAAAGCATTACACAAATTAAATATCAGAAAAATCTTTCAAGGTAGGAAATATCTAGCTACTCATCCCCATAGTAGGATTGACCTGAAATCATGGTAAAATGGGTGGTGAGACAAAAATCTCAGTAAGTCCGTGTGTGCTTTGAGTGTCCAGTGAAAACAGTTCGTGAATGCAAAGTATAAATCTTTATAAGAGAAATACTAGCAAGCAATAAATATTAGTCAAAATCAAGAGTGGTATTTTGGCTTTTCCAACCAATAAAATCAACCACTCAAAAGAAATGATCATGGGTTACCTCACGTTGGGCCCTATAATCGGTCAGAATGCTAACACTTTGTGCAGACTGACAAAAGATAGGTGATTTGCCTACCGGGCAAGATACTCCTCCTTCTGTATACCCAAACAACAACTGGTTGTCCTTTTCGGCAATACACAGTCACCTGACTGAAAAAAAAACTGCTTGCTCGGACCAGCACAACCTACTGGACTGATATCCTATCCGGGGAAGACTTACCCCTCAAAGGTGGCCACCTACTGAGAGACTCACCCTAACCCTTCAAAGACTAGTCCTAGCAGTCCACCATTATTGAGTACTCAACGTAACTTACCACACTTGGGAAAAAAGGAACAAAACATAGTTCCACTTGAAAATGGCAATTAAGGGTTTCCAAAGTCTTTGTCAAAATCAGTTTTAGAAAGAGTTTTAAGTTTGAGTAAATCTGCTTATTGATTTTCAAATAATTTGTTTGACAGAAATAAGATACGAGACAATCCTCAACTGCCTTTATAGAAATGAGTGTCCATGCACTCTACATTTGGCTTGCCATAATAAACATTTTGCGTCAAACAAGTTTAATGTAGGAGCTTAACTAATCCTTAGCTTGAGATAAAATAAAGGTCTTCAATAACAGACCCAACCCTGCCTGGGGTAAATACAAGCCATAATTAATCTCAAGCTAAAATCCACTTTCACAAATAAAGCTAGCTCAACTCACTACTACCATGATCTAGTGTCCCAAGCTTTAAGGCCAAATAATAAATAAAAATGGTTTATAAGCTAAGTCTAATTTGATATTTAAAATAATTATTGTTTTGGGAAATAGGTACTAATAAGTTGAAGGTTTAAATCTTGCTAAGAATAATTTAGAGTTTATTTGATGAAGAGTCCTAGGTGGTATTAGGTAAAATAATGATTTATTAATAATTAATTGTTTGAAAATAATTGATAACTAAAATTAGTTGAAAATAAATTTTAATAGGTCTTGATTGAAAGATACTAAATAAATTTTAATAGGTTTTGATTAAAAGATAATAATTGAAAGATAATAAATTTTAATGATATTTATGAATATAAGACTTACAAAATTAATATTTTACTTATTATGATTATTTATATAAAAGGCTTTATTTGATATTATTATTATTATTATATATAATATATATTTTATTTCTTGAAATAAAAGCTATCATTAATTTGACTAAAATATCCTTATTATATATAATAATCCAAGTCTACCTTCCTAGGGTTTTCGAATTTACTAGCAAAAAAAATTATAATATTAAATATTTTATTGATGAAATAAAATTTAGCTTAGGGACAACTAGATCATGATCATATTTCTATTGCTAACCACAATCATGAACATATACTCCACTTCAATTCATCAACTCATCCAAATCATGAATAAAAGTATAGATCTAAATTTACCAAGGCATGATCCAACCCCTACTAGCATAAACATAATCATGGCTTTAACAATCATACATGAATATAAATCCTATTCACTATAGGTGACATAATCTGTAACATACTTGATCACAAATACTACTTATGACATAGAGATATGCATTAACTTTAAAACACCATACAATCAACCAAGATAACCAACTCATGGATAAATCCTACCTCCATCATATACACACATTTATTCATGCTTCAATCTCAACTCATCACAACAATACATGCTCAAATCCTATTCATAATCCATCTCCTACCAATATCATCCTAAAGACATGAATCTAGAATTAAAAAAGAGGGTTAAAAAGGCTTACTTGATTCATGAGTACCTTGAAGGAGTTTCAAATGGATCTCAACCCCTAGATGACAAGATCCATCTAAAAGAGATGAAGAAAGCATGGCCATTGGTGAAGAATTCATTCGACCAAGAGGGAGAGGGTATTCGGCCAAGAGAGAGAGAGAGAGAGAGAAAAGAGAAGAAGAGAGTCCATTAGCATGCTTATACACATATATATTCATTAGAGATTGAAGATTAGTGAAGATGAAGTTGATTGAACAAACTTACCTTGAAGGTGTTCTTGAGCCTTCACAAAAATAATGATTTTTTATCCAAAAGAGAGAGTTGGATTTTGGAATTTGATGTTAAAAGTGGTATGGATGGACTCACGGTAGTGAGTAGATGAATTCTAAAATTTTTTTGAACAATATTGAAGTGGTTTAGAGAGGTATTAGGCGTGAGAAGTGAGTAGGTATTCTTGGTGTTCTATGGGTGCTTGAAGGTTGAAGAGAATGGAGGGATTTTGGTTTGAAGCTGCAAAAATTCTGTGTGTGTGTAGTGGCCGAATTGGTTGGGTAGTTTAGGTAGATGATTTTTTTTTGGTTTGGAAGGAAAAGGAAAGGTTGGTTGTGTAACACCCCACGACTACGTACCCTAAAAGGGTGGGGATGTTGCCCCGTCCCGTAGGACAAGGGGTCTTTAGAACGAGGTATAAAATATAAAGGCAATCTCTAAAAGGATCAACTTAGATAAATAAAGAAATATTCTTATTACATCAGGCTCAACTTGGAGCAAAACGGAATAAAACAAAATATTGTTTAGAAGCATAAGCAATAAATGTCTCCTAGAACGGATAGAGAAAATAGCAAAAGCTCCAACTATTATATGCCCCGCTGACTCAGCACAATCTATCTCCTGAAAACATGGTGTAAAACGGTGTGAGAATAAATCTCAGTAAGTCCTGTGTGTGCACATGGTGTTTTTAAATAGTTCGTGTATGCAAAGTGTAAAACATTTGTAAAAATAATTTGGCAAGTCATAAACAATCTCTTTTCACAAGGAGTGGGTTTTTATCATTGTCATACTTTGTACAAAATAAATCCTCCACTCGGGTAAAAGTCATGTCACCACACGCTGGGCACCATGAGAACAAGTTGGCCAATGCACCACATTTTGTGCACCTTGTCCGGACCAGATTACCACACGTTGGGCATTCTGATCAAGGTGAGTGTACAGCCCACTGGGTGAGATACTCCTCCATCTCTACACCCAACAAAACCATTCGGGTGTCTATGCTGGGAATATAAATAATACCTTTCAGGCATAATGCTAGCTCGGACTGGCCTGACCAACCAACACTGTCGCCTTTTCAAGCAGAGTTCATTTTCTGGAGGTGGCCTCCTGCCAGAAGACTTACGCTAGCCCTCCAAGACTAGTATTGTTAGCCTACCCTTATTGAGTACTCAACGAACATATCCGTCAATTCCTGATTCAAAATATTTTCAACCATTGGCTTTGCAAAACGTGGTTTTCTTTAAAAGAGATTTCTAAAAATTTAAGGAAAATAATAGTTTTCTTGCTAAAAACCGTTAGTTTGACAAAATCGTTTAAAGAATAAATATCCACGTTTACAACCCAAGCAAACACAGTTTAACAATAGCTTTACAAAGCTTCACAACATAGACTTGCCATCACAACCTTTAACAAAACAGTTTATAGAAGGACTTACCATCACAACATTTAATAAAAGAGTTTATGCAAGGACTTACTTGATATCCCTCAGATAACGAGATAAAAATCACAGTTGGCTTTCCTCAATTATCCACCTGATCTAAACCATATAATATCATGATCAGGGTCTCAATTAATTCAACCATGTTCTAATCCCATTTATTTTCATAACAATTCACAAACTCCTATTTAATTCCAAGTAAACCATTCAATCCTCAAAAATCAAATGCTACGACCACATATTTTTCTCGCTAATAAACACCATTAAACTTTACTTTCGACATCAAGGGAGGGTATTCCCTTACCTTGCAACTACTGGGTAATGAGGTCTCGATGCTCCTATGGTGATCTCCCGAGTTCGCTTGAGAAGAAGAGAGAAGCTACCTCATTTACTTCTCTTGACCAAAAATTTAGGAAGAAGAGGAAATCAGCCTCTATAGGGCGTGATTTAAGGGTAGAAGAAAGAGAAAAGAATCATTAGAGAAAACGGCATCAAGAGGTTGAAAGGATTTGTGCTTACCTTTAGGTGTGTTCGATTTTTGCTTGGAACAACTCTTGTATTTTCGAAAATTTGGAGAAAGAAGTTGCTGAAATTTTCGTGTAGAATGGAGAGGGTAAACGGTGGTTATGATTTAAAGTTGAAGAAGATTGGTTTAGGGTTAGATGGTGATGTTTAGATAGACTCCTAATGGCTTTAGGTTTCTTGGACAGCAAAGGCGAAATTTCAGCTTGCGTGCGCCTCATTGCTGCCGATTTTAGGGGAGTTTTATGGAGAAAAGAATTCTGCAATTTGCTCCTCTATGCTGGCCGAAATACTGCTCAAAGGAAGGGCTAAATATGTTCAGAATTTTGGGCCAAACGAGGAAGAGTTTGAGTGAGTTTTGATGACTGAAAAATCCTGTGCATGTGCTGTGAAAATTCTGTGCAAGTGTAGCATGTTTTGGACTGGTTTGCCTGCTTTAATTCTACCAAAGTTTCCAGAGGAAAATTGAGGGTTTTGGATGCTGAAAATAGCTTGTTCAGCTGGGGTTTTTCAGTGAAGGATGTATGCAGAATTTCGGTTGAAGTAGGAACATAAAGCTGGCCGAAAATCCTGCACAAAGCTGTCCAAATTTTCTATGTATATGCTGGACGAATTTCAATGTTTTTGTGTGACTAAAATTCTGATTTTGTGCAGATAAGGTAGTTGAATTGTTAAGGAGTATTCTAGGTGGTTTGAGCTAGGATTTTCAGAGTTGGATTGTAGCTAAAGATGGCTGGAATTTCGGACCGCTTATGTAGATTCAAAGCTGCCGAAATTCAGCTAGGAAAAGGAAGAAATCCTAGTTGAATTTGGATTGAAATAAAATATGGTTTTATCAAGGATTTGGATAAGATTTCCTCTAGTCCTAGAAGAGTTTGGATTGAGCTAAAGGTGCTCCAAGGTGGCGATCAAAATCTGGAAAAATTTCCAGAATATTTCCAGCTTATGGTTTCCGAAAATTGAAGGGAACAAAAGTTGAAAATAAAAAAAAAATTCATCATTAGCTAAAATCCTTGAACTTAGGAGTTAAATATAGAGTTTTACTCCTATGGAAGTGGCGTTTAAACCCAAAGAAAATATCTAAGACTTTAGTTAAAATATTTCTCTAAAACAATTAAATAAATAAAAGGATTATGGCTAGAATTCTTAAAGAAGTGAAATAAGATTTTTCCCTAATATATTCCCTAACTCTAATATTCATCAAGAAGAGTTTTATACCACTTGAAATTCTTCAAAGTGGTTCCTAGCTAGGTTTTTTCGAAAATCCTAAGGAACACAAGCTGAAAATTAAAGGTCAACTTTATTCACATCAATAAATATAGAGACTTATTTCCTTGGAGTAAAAATACTAAAATATCTCTAGAATAGCTAGATTCTTTTTCGGCCAAGATAAGAAACGGTCTAAAGAAAAGAATTTCAAGAAGAGAAACTTACTTCACAAAATGTAGGATTCGAACTCGGGTCACCAAAGGAAATCACCAACCTCCCCGCTATTCCAAAACAACTCCAATGCTAATTTTTCTACAAGAAATTCTTACCACCCCAATACTCATCCTTGAAAATCTTTGACCAAACCTCCCTTAAACAAGTCTTTTACAACACAACTATTTCACATCAATTAATTCAAATGCAAGAGTAGCGGAAAAATTCACATGCATCCATGCAAAAAAAATTATTCTAGCTACCACACAAACTACAAGATGCTATGCAATGCATGACTTTTCCCCATAGTCAAAGGTGGTTTTGGGTGGGGTATTACATCCCCTCCCCCTTAAGAGAATTTCGTCCCGAAATTCAGATTTCATACCCTTCGAGCATACCCGGATACTTTTGTCTTAACCATTCATCCGTTTCCCACGTTACATCCTGTGCTCCATGATGATCCCAAAGTATCTTCACCATAGGTATCTGCTTATTTCGGAGCGTCTTAATACTCTGCTCCAAGATCTCGACGGGTCTCTCCACATAACTCAGATTGGGTTGCAACTCCAATGGTTCCTCATTGAGTACATGACTCGGATCGGGATTGTACCTTTTCAACTGAGAGACATGGAATACGTCATGCATCCCGGTTAGGCCATCAGGTAGATCCAATCGGTAGGCAACCGGTCCAATTTTTTCCAATATCGGGAATGGTCCCAAGTACCTAGGACTCAACTTCCCTCCCCTCGGATGTTTCTGGATTCCTCTACAAGAAGTCAACTTCAAGAATGCACGGTCACCTACTTGGAACTCCAATTCCCTCCTCCTAGTGTCTGCATAGCTTTTTTGTCTGCTTTATGCTGCCCTTAGCCTTTCCCGAATTAACTTAATCTTGTCGGTCATCTCCTGAATGCATACTTCACCAGTCTTTTAAATGTTCCCTTCTTCTGTCCAACCCCAATATATCGGTACCTGGCATTTTCGCCCATACAGTGCTTCGTACGGCACCATTCCGATCGACGCCTGATAGCTGTTGTTATATGCTAACTCTGCATGCGGTAAAGACTCAATCCACTTGTCTCCAAAGTCCAAGATACATGCTCGGAGCATGTCTTCCAGTATCTGAATGACTCTTTCAGATTGACCATCAGTCTGCGGATGAGCAGAGGTACTGAATTTCAGGGTCGTGCCCAAGGACTCCTGGAACTTACCCCAGAACCTTGAAGTGAATCTAGGGTCCTTATCCGACACGATGCTCAACGGTACTCCATGCAACCTTACAATTTCTCGGGTATATGTCTGAGACAACTTTTCCATCGAGTCCCTTACGTTTATCAGTATGAAGTGCGCTGTCTTGGTCAATCAGTCCACTACCACCCAGATCGCATCTTTGTGTGACTTGGTCATCGGAAGGCCAGTCACAAAGTCCATGGTCACCTCTTCCCATTTCCATTCGGGAATTGGTAACGGTTGCAGTAAACCTGCAGATTTTTTATGCTCCATCATAACCTTCTGGCATGTCAGGCAGGTTGACACATGCCGAACTACATCCCTCTTCATTCCAGCCCACCAATATTTCCTCTTCAAGTCTTGGTACATCTTTACCTCTCCAGGGTGTATGGTGTATTTGCTCTTGTGCGCTTCGTCCAGTATCCTCTTCCGTAAGTCTTGGATGTCCGGTACACAAATCCGGTCCCGAGAGTACAATACCCCTTTCTCATCGGTTCGGAAATCGCCTCCTCCTCTCGCGATCTCTTTCTCCCTGAAAGTTTGAAATTCTGTACTGCCCTGTTGACCTGATACAATTTCCTAGTCCAGATCGGGTTTCAGGGTCAGGTTGCTCACGGAGATCTTCCCCTTTTGCACTTGCGCCTCTTTCTCCAGGATATCCTGGACTGCCAACACCTCCTGTATTCTCAAGTGTGCCATTTTGACCTTTCGACTTAGAGTGTCTGCTACCACATTTGCTTTACCCGGGTGATAGTTAATGGGCACTTATATTCTTCCATGAACTCCATCCACCTGCGCTGCAGGAGATTCAAGTCCTTTTGCGTAAAGATATATTTCAAACTCTTATGGTCTGTGAAAACCTCGTATTGTGCACCATACAAGTAATGTCGCCATTTCTTCAAGGCGAACACTATAGCTGCTAGCTCTAGGTTATGCGTGGGATAATTAACTTCGTGCGGTTTTAGTTTTCTAGATGCATAGGCTATGACTTTCCCTTCCTGCATCTGCACAGCTCCTAGTCCTTTCTTGGATGCATCTGTATAGAGTGCATAGGGCTTATCAGCCTCGGGCAAACTCAGCACGGGTTCTGTAATCAACCTCCTCTGAAGTTCTTGGAAGCTCTTCTCGCACTTCTCACTCCAAGCAAAAACGACATCTTTCTTCAACAGCCGTGTCATCGGTGAAGCTAAAGTGGAGAAGTTTTTAATGAAACGCCGATAGTACCCGGCCAACCCAAGGAAACTTCGTATCTCGGTAATGTTCTCCGGTTGTTTCCAATTATCTACGGCTTCTACCTTAGCAGGGTCCACTTTGATCCCTTCCTTGGATATCACGTGACCAAGGAAAGATACTGAGCTCAGCCAAAACTCACACTTACTGAACTTAGCGTAAAGCTTGAATTCCCTCAGCTTCTCTAGGACCAACTTTAAGTGCTCCACGTGGTCCTCTAGATTTTTGGAGTAGATCAAAATTTCATCAATGAATATAACCACGAACTTGTCCAAGTTTGGTTGGAAAATGCGATGCATCAAATCCATGAATACTGCCGGTGCGTTGGTTACACCGAACGGCATTACTACAAATTCGTAATGGCCATACCGCGTATTGAATGCAGTCGTAGGAATGTCTTCTTCTTTGATCCTCACCTGATAGTATCCTTGTCGTAGGTCCAATTTCGAAAAGCAAGCAGCGCCTTGCAGTTGATCAAACAACTCATCGATCAAGGGTAGAGGGTATTTATTCTTGATCGTTAGATTGTTCAGTCCCTGATAATCGATACATAGCCTCAAGGTACCATCTTTCTTCTTGACAAACAACACCGGGGCTCTCCACGGTGATGTACTCGACCGAATGTAGCCTTGCATTAGCAGTTCTTACAATTGCTCCTTTAACTCCTTCAACTCTATTTGCGCCATCCGGTAGGGGGTTCTGGATACCGGTTCTGCTCCGGGAATCAAATCCACAGTGAACTCAACTTCCCGTTCTGGGGGTAGGGAAGTGAGCTCCGTAGGGAACACATCTGAAAAGTCTTTCACCACCTCCGTACTTTCCAAGGTACACTGGTCCTTTGGTTTGTTTAAGAGATACGCCAAGTATCCCTCACATCCTTTCTTGAGCAACTTCCGGGCTTTAGCTCCAGCAATAAGAAATTTCAATTGCTTCGTTCGCTTGCCATTGAATTCAATTACATCCCGACCAGGTCTCACAAACTGCACCGTCTTAGTCTTGCAGTCCACACGAGCTCCGTGCTTCGACAACCAGTCCATGCCCAAGATCAAGTCATAACCGTCCATGGCCAGGATTATAAGGTCGGCCTCCAGAATCTCCTTCCCAACCTCAACTCCACAACTTCCCATTTTCTTTCCTGCTTCCACCACCTTTCCCAAGGGAGAACTAACTACTAGGGTATAAGGTAGCTCATTTCCTTCCCAGCCCATACATGAAGCGCATACTTTACTTACATAAGAGTGTGTAGATCCTGGATCTATCATAACATTAACAAGACAACCTTGGATAGAAAGGTTACCTTCGATTACGGCGGCGTCCGCTCCGACTTCCTCTCGGCTCAGGGCAAAAACTTTGGCCTTCACTTGGGGCTTCAGGCCTCCCGCTCCGGCTGGTCTAGTAGCAGCGCCTCTGTTGCCTCCCATTGGCTGGGTCGGCGTGGTCTGCTCAGTCCTTAAGGGTTTGGGGCAGACGTTCCTCAGATGTCCTGGGTCTCCGCAGTTGAAACACCTTCTCACACCCCTGCTACCCCAGCAATTTCTCTCGGTGTGGCCTCGCTTCCCACACAGTCGGCAGTTCAGGCTGCCTTGCATTGATCCAGCTACAAGCACTCGGGGTTGCTTACCCCGATTTCCCCACGGCATAGAACCCGCAGGTCGCTTATTGCCTGAAGGCCTCATAGGTGGACGACTTGGTTGAAAGGGTCGGTTTACCGGTCGGTGCCGATCTTCGTTCTCCGTCGGAGAGGCTGTATCCACAGCAGCGGTGTACGACGTTGGCGGGGATGGAGCCAACGCCCTCCTCAAATCTGGCCTTAGCCCTTTTACGAATTGCCGGGTACGCTTCTGCTCCGTATCTACCAAGCACTTGCAATATTTGGACAACTGCATGAATCGGGCTGCATATTGGGCCACAGTCATGCCTCCCTGCCTGAGGGTCTGGAATTCGTCCTCCCTCTTCTCAGCCACCCATCGAGGAATGTACTTGGCCCGGAAAGCCTCCGTAAAATCATCCCAGGTCCACTCCTGCTCCTCCTTGTCCCAATCACCCCGTACTCGCTGCCACCATGCTCGGGACGGTCCCCTTAGCCGAAAAGCAGCAAACTTTACCATCCTTTCTTTCGAGTACTACAGAGTAGCGAAAATGTCCTCCATCTGCTCAATCCATTGCTCGGTTTTCTCATCCTGTTCCACCTCCCCCTGGAATGTGGGAGGCTGGAACTTCAGGAAACGCTCCAAAGCCTCATAATCTCCCCGCGGTGGTTTCCTGGCCACCTTGTCCACTTTTTCGGTCAAGTTCTATAGAATCGAGGCCATCTTGTCGAAAGCCTGACCCATGGTCACGTCCCGTGACCTCTCCGAAGCCATCTCCTGCTCTCCTGACAGGTGCTCTTCCACATCGGGGGTGGAACGACGCATCTGCTCAAACTCTGGGGTGGAGGATGCACTCTCCTGCACCGTTCTGCTTTGCACCACTTTTCGGCGTCTTGGTGCCATCTTAATCACATTCACTCAGGGTCAGATAGTTATCAAGGGGGAAAAGAATATGCTTAGGTGCATGATCAGTTGATAGTAATGTACTCATCTAAAAGAGAATGTGATGATAACGTGCAGAGATAAATCAAGTAATAAACGAAACTCATGCTTGTCATATAAACCATTCTTTGCAGAACAGAAGGGGTCATCTCATACGATACCCTTTTTATTTAAAATGATTAATAGGCCCTATTAGCCATATGCTCCCTTAGGAAAAAGATAAACAAATAAAAGTATGCAAATTCCAAGGAAAGAAGGAGTAAATGTTGTTGGTCTTCTATGTTCGACTCTCTCTAGTTTCAACAGAAGTATTGGAATCGTCAGAGGCCGGTTCCACCAGCCACTCCACAGAACTATCGGGTCTCCCTATGTAGTTCCTCGCGAAACCAACGCTCCCACTTGGCTGCCCTGACTCCCCCCTCTCGGCATCTCTTGGCTCTCATGGCCATCTCATAGAGCTCGTCCAACGCTAATCTAACTATACTCCTAGGCGCAGGCCTCTCATTCCCCAAGTCAGATGGATCAACTAACCTCTTTCTCCTTAGCATGGCATCTACGCCCAGTCCATATCGGAGTCCACACCCCTTAGGACTCCCTTCTAGCTTCCTCTTTCCCTTACCTACCCCTCCTAGAGCTGACTGCCTATTGTCTCTCTCTCCCGGGACAACCTTCATTACCTCCTCATCCTCTCTTTCTACCCCAACCATCTCTCTCTCGTTCTCATCGTCTCCCTCATTCCCTAGCTCATCTACCACTCCCTCACTCAACTCTGTCATCTCCTCATCTCCCTCATCTTCCCCTAGACTCTCCTCGACCTCTATCTCCGTCTCAACCACCAGGTCGTCCAACACTGATGGCTCACGCTATCTTTCTGAATCAGACGCGGGTGGGTCAACTACGGGTAGTGGGGCAGGTGGATTCCCGCAACCAGCGGGCCAGTCTTTGACAGCCGGTACAACTCTTTTGACCATCCTATAAACAAAAGACAGAAATTAGAACCAGATCAAAATATTTAAGAAAATAGAACCCCCATAAGTCAAGTAATTGCCTAAACCATGTCTCTGATACCACTTGTAACACCCCACGACTACGTACCCTAAAAGGGCGGGGATGTCGCCCCGACCCGTAGGACAAGGGGTCTTTAGAACGAGGTATAAAATATAAAGGCAATCTCCAAATGGATCAGCTTAGATAAATAAAGAAATATTCTTATTACATGAAGCTCAACTTGGAGCAAAACGGAATAAAACAAAATATTGTTTAGAAGCATAAGCAATAAATGTGTCCTAGAACGGATAGAGAAAATAGCAACAGCTCCAACTATTATATGCCCCGCTTACTCAGCACAATCTATCTCCTGAAAACATGGTGTAAAACGGTGTGAGAATAAATCTCAGTAAGTCCTATGTGTGCACATGGTGTTTTTAAATAATTCGTGTATGCAAAGTGTAAAACATTTGTAAAAATAATTTGGCAATTCATAAACAATCTCTTTTCGCAAGGCGTGGGTTTTTCTCATTGTCATACTTTGTACAAAATAAATCCTCCACTCGGATAAAAGTCATGTCACCACACGCTGGGCTCCATGAGAACAAGTTGGCCAAGGCACCACACTATGTGCACCTTGTCCAGACCAGATTACCACACGTTGGGCGTTCTGATCAAGGTGAGTGTACAGCCCACCGGGTGAGATACTCCTCCATCTCTACACCTAACAAAACCATCCGGGTGTCCATGTCGGGAATATAAATAATACCTTTCAGGCATAATGTTAACTCGGACTGGCCTAACCAACCAACACTGTCGCCTTTTCAAGCAGAGTTCATCTTCTGAAGGTGGCCTCCTGCCAGAAGACTTACGCTAGCCCTCCAAGACTAGTATTGTTAGCCTACCCTTATTGAGTACTGAACGAACATATCCGTCAATTCCTGATTCAAAATATTTTCAAACCTTGGCTTTGCAAAATGTGGTTTTCTTTAAAAGAGATTTCTAAAAATTTAAGGAAAAGAATAGTTTTCTTGCTAAAAACCGTTAGTTTGACAAAACCGTTTAAAGAATAAATATCCACGTTTACAACCCAAGCAAACACAGTTTAACAATAGCTTTACAAAGCTTCACAACATAGACTTGCCATCACAACCTTTAATAAAACAGTTTATAGAAGGACTTACCATCACAACATTTAATAAAAGAGTTTATGCAAGGACTTACTTGATATCCCTCAGATAACGAGATAAAAATCACAGTTGGCTTTCCTCAATTATCCACCTGATCTAAACCATATAATATCATGATCAGGGTCTCAATTAATTCAACCATGTTCTAATCACATTTATTTTCATAACAATTCGCAATCTCCTATTTAATTCCAATTAAACTATCCAATCCTCAAAAATCAAATGCTACGACCACATGTTTATCTCGCTAATAAACACCATTAAACTTTACTTTCGACATCAAGGGAGGGTATTCCCTTACCTTGAAACTACTGGGTAATGAGGTCTCGATGCTCCTATAGTGATCGTCCCGAGTTCGCTTGAGAAGAAGAGAGAAGCTACCTCATTTACTTCTCTTGACCGAAAATTTAGGAAGAAGAGGAAATCAGCCTCTATAGGGCGTCATTTAAGGGTAGAAGAAAGAGAAAAGAATCATTAGAGAAAACGGCATCAAGAGGTTGAAAGGATTTGTGCTTACCTTAAGGTGTGTTCGATTTTTGCTTGGAACAACTCTTGTATTTTCGAAAATTTGCAGAAAGAAGTTGCTGAAATTTTAGTGTAGAATGGAGAGGGTAAACGGTGGTTATGATTTAAAGTTGAAGAAGATTGGTTTAGGGTTAGATGGTGATGTTTAGATAGACTCCTAATGGCTATAGGTTTCTTGGACAGCAAAGGCGAAATTTCAGCTTGCGCGCGCCTCCTTTCTGCCGATTTTAGGGGAGTTTTATGGAGAAAAGAATTCTGCAATTTACTCCTCTATGCTGGCCGAAATACTGCTCAAAGGAAGGGCTAAATGTGTTCAGAATTTTGGGCCAAACGAGAAAGAGTTTGAGTGAGTTTTGATGACTGAAAAATCCTGTGCATGTGCCGTGAAAATTCTGTGCAAGTGTAGCATGTTTTGGACGGGTTTGGCTGCTTTAATTCTACCAAAATTTCCAGAGAAAAATTGAGGGTTTTGGATGCTGAAAATAGCTTGTTCAGTTGGGGTTTTTCAGTGAAGGATGTGTGCAGAATTTCGGTTGAAGTAGGAACATAAAGCTGGCCGAAAATCCTGCACAAAGCTGTCCAAATTTTCTATGTATATGCTGGACGAATTTCAATGTTTTTGTGTGACTAAAATTCTGATTTTGTGCAGCTAAGGTAGTTGAATTGTTAAGGAGTATTCTAGGTGGTTTGAGCTAGGATTTTCAGAGTTGGATTGTAGCTAAAGATGGCTGGAATTTCGGACCGCTTATGTAGATTCAAAGCTGCCGAAATTCAGCTAGGAAAAGGAAGAAATCCTAGTTGAATTTGGATTGAAATAAAATCTGGTTTTATCAAGGATTTGGATAAGATTTCCTATAGTCCTAGAAGAGTCTGGATTGAGCTAAAGGTGCTCCAACGTGGCGAACAAAATCTGGAAAAATTTCCAGAATATTTCCAGCTTATGGTTTCCAAAAATTCAAGGGAACAAAAGCTGAAAATAAAAAAAAATTCATCATTAGCTAAAATCCTTGAACTTAGGAGTTAAATATAGAGTCTTTCTCCTACGGAAGTGGCGTTTAAACCCAAAGAAAATATCTAAGACTTTAGTTAAAATATTTCTCTAATACAATTAAATAAATAAAAGGATTATGGCTAGAATTCTTGAAGAAGTGAAATAAGATTTTTCCCTACTATATTCCCTAACTCTAATATTCATCAAGAAGAGTTTTATACTACTTGAAATTCTTCAAAGTGGCTCCTAGCTAGGTTTTTTCGAAAATCCTAAGGAACACAAGCTGAAAATTAAAGGTGAACTTTATTCACATCAAAGTCCTTAACTTTAGGAAATAAATATAGAGACTTATTTCCTTGGAGTAAAAATACTAAAATTTCTCTAGGATAGCTAGATTCTTTTTCGGCCAAGACAAGAAACGGTCTAAAGAAAAGAATTTCAAGAAGTGAAACTTACTTCACAAAACGTAGGATTCGAACTCGGGTCACCAAAGGAAATCACCAACCTCCCCGCTATTCCAAAACAACTCCAATGCTAATTTTTCTACAAGAAATTCTTACCACTCCAATACTCATCCTTGAAAATCTTCGACCAAACCTCCCTTAAACAAGTCTTTTACAACACAACTATTTCACATCAATTAATTCAAATGCAAGATTAGCGGAAAAATTCACATGCATCCATGCAAATAAAATTATTCTAGCTACCACACAAAATGCAAGATGCTATGCAATGCATGACTTTTCCCCATAGTCAAAGGTGGTTTTGGGCGGGGTATTACAGGTTGTTGAAATCCTAAAAAAATATTTGGGGATCAAATTTGGAAACATAATATAGCAAGAATATCTTTGATCAATGGAGAGCTTTTTGGAGCTGTAATGGCCGAATGATTGCTCAGTGATTTGGCTGGATGAAAGCTGGTTGAAGAAGGCTAATGGTGGCTGAAAAGAAGGGGTGCAATGGTGAAGTAAAGGTCTGGTTGTTTAAGGGTTATTTTATGGAAGTTTTCTAAATTAGGATTGCTGGAATTTTGGTATCCAATCAAGGCATGATTGGAGTAATCTGTTGGAGATATTTTAGGGCAGCCATGATTAGTTTTCGTACAGAAGCATGGGGAAGACAATGGGGTTCAGTTCATGGTTGTTCAAGAGTGGTTTGTGCAGAAAAAGAATGAAGTTTCGGCCAGGGCTGGATTAGGAAACAAAGCTGGAAAAAAAATCCTGTACAGATTTCGCAAGTGCTGGAATTTTTTTGGGCAGCTTTTGCTGCCATTTTGCAGTCAGATTGCAGAGAGTTTGAAGGGGGATTCAAAGGTCTTTCAAGGCTGGTTTCCAACCTTCTTCATGGAGGAAAAACATGGCTAAGGAGTTGGGAGAAAACTGGAAGAAAACAGCTTGGTTTAAGCTCATACATGCTGCGATTTTACCTAGAAAGTTTTTGGTTTTGCACAGCATTTGTGCAGTCCGAAATTGGCCAGTAAATTTCAGATTTCAAGCTGGTCAAAAGGGCCATTTCCTGGCAGCATTTGGAAGGGAATAATGGATGAGAATTTTGACATCTTGCATGCACAAGAAGCTGGAAAAATTTTAGATCCTTACATGAAGGAAATGTGCATAGCTAGAGTGAAGATTTGAAGGTTCACTAGGGGAATTTATTCTCTTGGAACCTTCCCCATCCCTTCCACATTTTCAGACCATAAGATGTCTTTCTCTTAGACATTTTGAACCTTCAAAGCCATAGCACTTTGCTGAATTTTCTGGAATGAAATTGGCTAGAACAAATTGACCAACCTAATGAATTGAGAAGTAGGAAAAATTAAGGATCAAGAAGGGATGAATTCCCTTAGGAATTTTTGTAGGATACAAGAATCAGATTAGGGTACTCCTATCATGTCTCCCCTAGGACATCATCTTTACCCTTCTCTAGAGCACTTAAGGACGAAAATCTACCTTTCCCCTACAAAAATAAAATTTAATCATGCTAAAGCTCAAATAATGGAATTTGAACCCAAGACATCAAGAATTAATTATAAAGTTCTAACCGCTAAACCACAACAACTCTTGTTCTTATTTTCTCTCTAAAATATTTTTCCTATTTAATCCTCAAGCTATCTCCCTATTTTCACCTCAAGCAAAAATTACCATTTTGCCCTTCTTACTTAATGAACATAATTAAGCCCTCGAGACTATAACACACAAATCCAAAGCATATAAAATCATATAAAAATATATTTAAACATTCAATAAAATATGATATGCATCCCAACCCCCTTACTTTATAGTTGGTTTCGACTAGGGTTTCACAGATAACATTATAGGGTTTATTGTGAAAAGAAAAAGTTGTTGCAGTCAAATTATATAATTAGTTATAATTTGTGGGAGAAAAAGGAAGACGAGTTCTAAAATTTGAAGCAATAGGGCATTACTGTGGCTCAGTATGCTGCGCGTTTTACCTAATTACCAAAATACTGCAAAAGGCTAGTAGATACCGAGCAGAACCGAACAAGGCAGTTTGTCAAAGGATTGAGGCAGGAGTTGAGAAGGGCTTTGACACCTTCTCCACCGATGACTTATTCAGGGGCAGTAGATGCAGCGACCCAGGCAGAGAATAAGGATCAAAGTAGGATGGTACCAAGACCTTTTCAGAGGCATTAACCCAATAAGCAACCTACTAGCTAGCAATGGTAGAACCGAGGGAAGCAAAGATGAACGACACCAATTGGTCCTGCACAGAATCTTCCATCATGCCGATACTGCTGGAAGAAGGGTCATGTAGAAAGGAATTGTTGGTCCAAGGAAGCTGAGCGAAAATGCTATAATTGCAGAGATCCGACTCATCTGCGAAACACCTGCCCAAAACATTTTCGAATCAGGCAAGGAAACCCGACCCAAACCGCATGAGTCAATTAAGCCAATACTACGAGAGCCTCCAGAAGTGGAACTCAGAAGCCGCAAGTAAAGGCAAAGGTTTTCGCTCTTAACCAGGAGGAAGTTGGAGCAGATGCAGCGGTGGTCAAAGGTACGTTAACTATCTAAGGTCATTCTATTAATGCATTGATAGACCCTGGATCTACCCATTCCTATTTAAACAAGAATTATGCGTATCATTTGGGTTGGGATGGAGTAGAACTACCTTTTAACTTGTCAGTGAGTACGCCCTTGCGAAAAATGGTACAAGCAGATCGGTATGTGCAGAATTGTAAGATTGAAGTGGGGAAAGAAAGCTTGGAGGGAGATTTGGTAGTCTTAGCTATTGATGTAACACCCCACTACCTAGACCCATCAGGGCCGGGGATGTCGCCCCGTCCAGAGGACAAGGGGTCTTTATAACTAGGTTACATAAAAATAAAATGAAATAAAGACTTTAAAATTAAACTTATTACAACCCAAAAGATAAGTACTGGAACAAATCCAAATAAATTCTTTACAACAATCTCTCACAACATCACATAAAGTAAATAACATGAGTCTTCAAAGCATAGGCATCAATCTAGCTAATGACCTCCACAGCAAGATCTTCCTGAAAACATGGCATAAAAGGTGGTGAGATAAAAATCTCAGTCAGCCCGTGTGTGCTTTGGGTGTTTCAGGTAAAATAATTCATGTATGCAAGTTGTAAAAGTTTCAAAGGAAAAAGGTGCTGGCAAGCAATAAATAAGTGTTGAAAATGAAGAGTGGCGTTTCGCTTTTCAAACCATACATGTGCACCATAAATACAACCACTCAAATGGGTAGCCATGGGTTACCACACGTTGGGCCCCATGACTAAGTAACGGTCAGAATGCAACACTTTGTGCAAGCTGACAAAAGGGTAGGTGTACGGCCTACAGGGTGAGATACTCCTCCCATCTCTCCACCCAAACTTACCGATTGTCCACTCCAGAACACACAGTCCACAGGACTGAAACTTGCTAGCTCGGATCGGTATGACCTACCGGACTGGCATCCTATCCAGGAAGGACTCACCCCTCAGAGGTGGCCACCAACTGAGAGACTTACCCAAACCCTTCAAAGACTAGTCCTGGTGGTCTACCCTTATTGAGTACTCAACGTTGATTGTCCCACTTGAGAGAAAATTGATCATAATCCGCTTTATTTGGAAATAGAAATTAAGGGTTTCTAAAAGTCTTGTCAAAGTTAGATTTTAGAAAAAGTTTAGCATTTTGTGTAAAACTGCTTGTTTAACTTTCAAATGATTTTCTTGATTGAAATAAAAAGGAAAAAACAGTCCTTAATTGCCTTTACAAAATAAATGTCCATATACATCGTATTTGGCTTGCCACAACAACTTTTTGGTCTTCACAAAACTCCATGCTGGAGCTTACTTGATATTTTGCTTGCTCAACTCAAACGTCTTCCAAGGCTGTCCTAACCCTGCCTAGGGTAAACACAAAACTTAAGGTTACATTCAAGCTAAATTCACATACATAAAATAATCCTAGCTCGATTAGTTACAACCACGACTATCTATGGCCACCATGTCCTAAGTTTTAATGCTAGACGATAAAGAATTTTATAAAATAAGTTTTAGTTTGATAAGTTAAAATAGCTAGGGTTCTAAATTAGTTGCTAATAAATTATAGACTAAATTAAAAATTCTTGAGTGTTATTATTAACAAATAAACTAAGGTTTGAATGTTGAACAATATTGAGTCCTAAATAATATTAATAAATAGTAATTTAAAAATAGATTTATTATCAGTAAATAATAAATCACATATATATTATTTATTTATTTTATAATAATTAATTAGTAATAAATAAAATTAATAACAAATGAATTATTTTAAATTTTAAATTAATAAATAACAAATAGATTTTAATATAAATAATATTTAGGAATATAGGTAAAAGTTTAAACTAAGGTCTACAAGGTCATCAATTAATTGTAATATTTTATTTATCATAAATGATTTATTACTATATATATTGTTTTTAACAAAAGATCTCATTTATTTGATAAAGAAAATATTAATATTTTAATTAATAAACCATTCCAAATCTTCTTAGAGCCTCGAATTTTATAGAGAAAAATATAGTAGTAATTCCATTTAAAGTAAAAAAATTTTGTTAATAAAAATAACCTAGACTTAACAAGAAAATACTCTTTCACCATGATTTTCCTATTACTAGAAAGGATTCATGAACACATTCTCCAACATCAAATAATAAACCAATCCAGTCAAGAACACATGCTTGACTCATCACATACTATCACAAGGCAACTTCCTCCTAGGCATAATTATCAATCATGGCTTTAATGAAAAATAAGAACATAAAAACCTAATCACCTTTGGTGTCATGGTCTCTAACTGTTTGGATTCGTGGACTCCTAAACGCGAAAAACATCTACAAATCCCTCCCGAGGACCCAAGTAAACGATTAAGAAGATCTAAGCTTTAAGAATTACCTCTGGTTGCTGTAATCGAAATCCTTCGATTCTGGTTGCGCTGTTGTACGTTCAACCCGAACAATCACCAGACGCTGCAGTATGCGAACGTCCTCTATCGGATACATACCGCGAACTCACTCGATACCCGGGGAGTGCTAGCGCCTAGGGTTTGAGAGGTTTTTTTTTTCTGGTAGAGAATGGAACGAATGTTCTCAACCGAATAAAATTGGACTATTGAAAGACGGCTAGGGTTTTCTTAAAAAAAACCCTCGAACCTCTTAGAGTCCAACCCTAATAATAACTTATCATATTCTAATTTAAATTCAAATTAAATTAAACTGATATGATAAGATTCTGCCATTATCTCGGTAATTTAACTAATTATTTTACCGAGTCAGATTCTTATAATCTGGATATCATCCAGATTCATCGAACCTGGTCACCAGAAAAATAACCTAACAAGTTCGCTTATTGTGTGACCCTATAGGTTCATTTAACACTGGCAGTGTGCCTAAATCATATTTAAATGGCCCACAAGTTATAAGCTGTTTCTAACAAAACATTATAACTATCCAGGTTAAATGAAGATCGGTGATCTCTTTGAACCAAACCATAATTTTATATTTAGTCCTTTTGTCACACGATATCCAGATTAAGAATAAGGCACGGAGCATGTCATCTTTATTAAGCTTAATCAATTATTTCTTGATTTCATAGTAGACTATTCAAACAAATGATATCAATATCTTAGATTGATATATTTGAGCACGGCCATGCATTTTTAACAGTCTAACTTATCAGGGGGCCCATGGATATCTCTCCCATAATCGAGAGGGACAAATTCCTTCACAATCAATCATATTCCTCTCCTTGATTTATTCTATATCCAACAGTAGTCTAATTTATTATCTCATTAAAGACAACTTTAGACAATGTCAAAATATAGAATTTATCAAGTAAGAAACTATGATGAATTTAGGTCGAAGGACTTTCAATATTATTATGGCTAGAAAGTACTTATGACATATTCCATGAAGTACTCTCACAGTGGGTCAAGTCCAATACAATGTTCTCTAACATTTATTTATGTCTTGACTCGATATCACAAATATCCATGGCCAGTAAAACATAGCCATCAAGTCACAAACATACTAATCTTAATTTATTATTATTCCAATAATAATAATCGATCAGGGACAGTTTTAGAATAGTCATTGTATTCATTGTAGGGTTTTACTATCAAGTCACATACTTGATGACCAACAAAACAAAACTCACTATTCATGGAAAGGAAAGCCTCATATTATTATATAAAACATAATGACAATTGTATAAGTACAAATCGACTCTAGGGCATATCCCCAACACTAACATGCTTCAAACATCCATAAAATTCATTAAGCACGAAGAACATACATTGATTCAAAAGAAAATTCACACAACTTAGTCCTATACAACAATCATCATTCCATAACTCAATCCCCTTAATCCACATGCATAAACTCAATCCCTTATCCATATTTCATTCTTCCTATCAATATCTAAGAGACATGAATGCTGAATTAAAAGAAGGATTAAAGGAAAATACTTGATTTGATGAACACTTCGATGAAGAATTAAGAAGGTCCACGCGATTGAGAGCCTTGAATGATCCAACGGAAAAACAGCCATGGTTGATGGTTGATCAACCATTTTGGTTGGAAGAGAGAGAGAGAGAAAGAGAGAGAGACAGAGAGAGAGAGAGAGAGAGAGAGAGAGAGAGAGAGAGAGAGCATTAGAATGGTACAATCGAATGGAAGAGGATGAACAAGAAGGTTGTTCTTGACTTACCTTGTTGATGTTCTTGAGACCTTCAAAGAAAAGTTAATTTTGATCCGCTTGAAAATTCTTGTTTGTGAGGTTTTGTGTTATAAATACCAGAAATGAAGTCTAGGGATTAAGTAGAGGTGATCGGCGTATTTGAGAGTGATTGGAGGTGTTTAGAGTAGGGTTAGGCTTGAAGAAGGTTAGTGTGTGTTCTTGGTGTTCTAGGTGAAAATGGAGAGAGTTTGAGGGAATTACTGCATGAAATCTGGTAGAGGGCTGGCCAAATGGTCTAGAGTGAATTAGAGTTTCGGTTTTCAGCAAGAATGAGAGAGAATGATCAGATTTTATTTGAAATTTAAATGGAGGAAATGGTGGAGATGTTTAAGGTAAGAGATTAGCTAATGGTGTTTGATCAATGAAGGTTTCTATGCTCTCCAATGGTGCCGGCTGAACAAGGTGGTCTTGTTGAAATGATTGAAGGTTACTGTTGCTCCAAGACTGGCCAAAATTTAGTCTTAAATGGCAGAGGAAATTTTGGTTTATTTGCTTAATTCAAGAGTGATTTAATGGAGTAAAATGCTGGAATTATTTGAAGTTTCAAAAGGAGTTTGAATGGAGTGATCTTAGGAGTGTTTTGAGGTGTGGCTATGGAGTCCATATGGTCAAGGTAAGTGTGGGGTTAATGGTGTTCTGTTTATGGCTGAACAAGGACCAATTCTACAGAAGTTGAAGGGTGATTTTCGGCCTAGGCTTGGAGGAAGCAAAACTGGAAAAATTCTAGTTTCAAGGTTCAAGAGTTTCGAAGGTTGATGAAGGATTTTTGTGCAGAATTAACTGCACTTCTCCAACCCAATTTGCAGCTGTTTCTTGAGGGGGTTTGAAGGTCTTTCTAAGGTGGTTTTCTAGCCTTCTTCATGGAGAAATATAGAGGAGTTTTGCTGGCTTGAGGATGAATCAAAACAGCGTCATTTACTTGGTTGAAAGCTGTGAAAATGACTAGAATTTTTCCTGGTTTTGTGCAGTTTGTGCAGTCCGAAAATTGCACAGATATTCCAGCCTTCAAGCCACATGAAATGACCATTTTTCTGGCAGAAAATGAGTGGGTTTACTGGCTGAATTTTTGAAGAAATGGTCTGCAAACATTCTGGAAAATTTCCAGATTTTCCTTCACTAGAATATGAACAACATGAAGGTGAGTTTGAAGGTGCTATCATAGTGATTGATTTTCTCTTGGAAACCCTTCCTATTTCCCCTCCTATTTTCGGCCAACTCCCCATCCTCCAAAGCTGATTTTTGAAATTCAAGGTGGAGGGATTATCACAGATTTTTTTTTAATTTAAAAGAAATGATTTAGTGGATTTAAATTATAAAGATGTTAGAACAAGCTAGATGTAATAAAAATGACAAGAATTCCTCTAGAATTCTTTTTAGGACATGAGGATAAGATTAGGACATTCTATTCATGTCTCCCCTAAGATAACATTCCTATTTTCATGAAAGAAAACAAAAATTCAAACTTAGTTAAGATAATCATGACAAAAGCTTAAATGATGGGATTCGAACTCATGACCATAGAAATTAATTTACCAAGCTCTAACCACTAAACCACACTAACTCTTGTTCCTATTTTCTCAACCACATATTCTTCTTATGAATTCCCCAAGCTATCTTCCTAATTTAACCTCAAGCATACCATTTTACCCCTCCAACTCGATAAGCATAACTAAGCATTTTAACCTATAATCCACAACTCTAAAGCATATAAAATCATTCAAAAACATATATATTCATGGAAAATAATATGATATGCATTCCCGATCCCCTTACTCTAGGGTTGGCTTTATGTGGGGTTTCACATCCTCCCCTCCTTAGGAGAATTTCGTCCCGAAATTCAGACGCACCTTTATCCCTTCTCGGGATACTTCCGCTTTACCCATTCTTCTGTTTCCCATGTGGCATCTCGCGTGCCATGATGCTCTCACTGCACTTTTACCATCGGAATCTGCTTGTTTCGGAGAGTCTTGATACTTCGGTCCAATATCCTTACGGGTTTCTCCACATAGCTCAGGTCGGGTTGTAGCACTAACGGCTCATCGTTCAACACATGTCCGGGATCAGCGTTGTACTTCTTCAACTGCGATACATGGAATACGTCGTGAATTCCCGTCAACCCATCTGGCAAATCCAATCGGTACGCCACCGGCCCAATTTTCTCTTTTATTGGAAACGGACCCAAATATCTCTGATTCAGCTTTCCCCCTTTCGAGTGCTTCAGAATTCCCCTATTTTGTGTCAGTTTTAGGAACACACTGTCCTCCACCTGAAATTATAACATTCTCCGCCTATTGTCTGCATAACTCTTTTGTCGACTCTGGGCCACTTTCAACCTTTCCCTAATTAACTTAACCTTGTCCAACATTTCCTGAACATAGACTTGTCCCGATTTGCTTATATGTCCATCCTCTGACCAACTCTAGTATAGCAGTACTTGACACTTACGTCCATATAGAGCTTCATACAGAGCCATTCCAATCAAAGCTTGATAACTGTTATTGTATGATAACTCGGCATACGGCATACTTTCAATCCACTTATCCCCGAAATCTAATACACAGGCTCTCTGCATATCCTCTAATATCTGAATAACTCTTTCTGATTTTCCATCGGTCTGTGGACGCGCCGTCGTACTGAACTTCAGACTAGAACCCATTGATTCTTGAAACTTACCCCAAAATCGGGATGTAAATCTTGGATCACGGTAGGACACAATACTTGAAGGCACTCCATGTAATCTGACTATTTCCTGCACGTATGTCTGAGCCAACTTTTCCATTGAATCCCTTATATTCACGGGTATGAAATGCGCCGACTTGGTCAGTCAATCCACTACTACCCATATGGCGTCCTTTTGGCTCCTTGCCATAGGGAGTCCGGTAATGAAGTTCATGGTCACCTCTTCCCATTTCCATTCCGGTACTGGCAGCGGTTGTAATAATCCTGCCACCTTTTTGTGCTCCGTTTTGACCTTCTGACAGGTTAAGCACGTTGAGACATACTTAACCACATTCCGCTTCATCCCGGGCCACCAATAAGACTTTTTCAGATCTTCATACATCTTGACCTCTCCCAGATGAATGGCGTACTTGCTCTTATGTGCTTCTTCTAAAATTATGTTCCTCAACTGGTGCTCCTCGAGTACACAGAAACGATCTTGGAAGCACAACACTCCCGCTCCATCCTGTCGGAATTCACTGCCTTGCCGTTTAAGCTCCTTATCCTTGAAAAGCTGAAATTCCGCATTAATCTGCTGGGCTTCAACAATCTCCTACCTTAGATTTGGTATCAGCTTCAGGTTGCTAATAATAATCTTCTCTTCTTGCACTTCTGCTCTTCTGTCCAACACATCCTGAACTACCTGGACCTCCTGTACCCTTAGCCTAGTCATTCTGACTTTCTGGCTCAAGGCATCAGCAACGACGTTGGCTTTCCCGGGGTGGTAGTTGATAGGACAACAGTACTCTTCCAGAAATTCCATCCATCTTCGCTGCCTCAAATTCAAGTTTTTCTGGGTGAAGATGTACTTCAGGCTCTTGTGATTAGTGAACACCTCATATTCTGCTCCATACAAATAGTGTCGCCATTTCTTTAATGCGAACACAATGGCAGCCATCTATAGATCATGCATGGGATAATTGACTTCATGCGGCTTCAGTTTTCAAGAAGCATAGGCGATCACCTTCCTATCTTGCATCAAAACCGCTCCCAAGCCTTTCTTTGAAGCATCCGTATATAGGGCGTAAGGTTTATCTACCTCTGGTAGACTCAACACAGGCGCTGTCATTAACCTCCGCTTCAACTCCTGAAAACACTTTTCGCATTTTTCATTCCAAACAAAGGGTACATCCTTTCTTAGCAGCCGGGTCATAGGAGATGCTAGCGTTGAAAACCCCTTAATAAACCTTCGGTAGTAGCCAGCCAATCCCAAGAAGCTTCGAATCTCGGTGATGTTCTCTGGTTGCTTCCAGTCTGATATGGCTTCAACTTTTTCTGGGTCTACTTTGATCCCCTCTTTGGTCACTACGTGACCAAGGAATGCCACACTATCCAACCAAAACTCGCACTTGCTAAACTTGGCGTAATGCTTGTGCTCCCTTAGCTTTTCTAGTACCAACATCAAATGTTCTACATGGTCCTCTGGGCTCTTGGAGTATACAAGTATGTCGTCGATGAAGACCACCACAAACTTGTCCAAGTAGGGCTGGAACACTCGATGCATCAGATCCATAAATACCACGGGTGCGTTGGTTACCCCGAAAGGCATCACCACAAACTCATAGTGACCATATCTTGTATTGAAGGCCGTTTTAGGACAATCTTCCTCTTGTATCCTCACCTGATAGTAACCTTGCCTCAAGTCCAGTTTGGAGTAACAACTGGATCCTTGCAACTGGTCGAAGAGCTCGTCAATTAACGGCAGAGGATATTTATTCTTGATGGTCAGGTTGTTCAAGCCTCGGTAGTCAATACACAAACTTACAGTCCCGTCCTTTTTCTTCACAAATAGCACAGGTGCTCCCTAGGGTGATGTGCTAGGTTTGATATAGCCTTGCCTCACCAACTCCTCTAGCTGCTCCTTTAATTCTTTTAACTCCGCCGGTGCCATACGATACGGGGTTCGAGACACCAGTTCCGCTCCTGAGACTGGATTAATGGTGAACTCAACTTCTCGTTTGGGAGGTAGAGAAGTGAGTTCCGCAGGGAACACGTCGGGAAAATCCTTTACCACCTCAGTATCCTCCAGGGTGCACTGGTCCTTTGGCTTATTTATCACATAAGCCAGATATCCTTGACATCCTTGCCTCAATAATTTCCGGGCTTTAGCCCCAGCTATCAAAAACTTCAATTCTTTTACTTTCTTGCCATTGAACTCCAACACATCACATCCTGGTCTAATGAACTGAACCGACTTATTCTTACAGTCTACTCTAGCACCATGCCTCGCTAACCAATCCATTCCCAATATTAAATCATAACCATCAATAGCTAAGACTATCAGATCTCCGTCCAAGCTTTCTCTCCCCACTTCAACTTTACAATTCTGCACATACCGATCCGCATGCACCATTTTCCCCAAAGGTGTACTTACTAACAAGGTAAAAGGTAGTTCTACTCCATCCCAACCCAATTGATATGCACAATTCTTATTTAAATAGGAATGGGTAGATCCAGGGTCTATCAATGCATTAATGGAACGACCTTGTATAGTAAACGTACCTTCCACTACTGCTGCATCAGCTCCAACCTCCTCCAGGTTGAGAGCGAAAACTTTTACTTTCACTTGCGGCTTTTGCGTTCCACTCCCAGAAGCTCCTGAGGTTTTAGCTCGATTGGGCCCCGGGTTCTGAGCTGGGTTCCCCTGCCCAATCAGGAGAAGTTTAGGGCAGGTGTTCCGCAGATGATTTAGGTCTCCGCAGTGATAGCACTTCCGCTCACCTCCTTTGGACCAACAATTTCTCTCAATGTGGCCCTTTTTTTCGCAGTGCCGGCATAATGGAAGATTCTGCGCCGGACCAACCGATGCTGTTCGGGCTTGCTTTCCCCGATTCTGCCATTGCTGGTTGGCAGGGCGCTTGTTAGGTTGCTGCCTCTAAAAAGGTCTCGGCAGCTGGCTTGACAGTACTAACAGTCGTGAAGCCAATCGGTTGCGATCCTCATTCTCAGTACGAGTGGCTGCGTCCACAGCCCCCGAGTAAATCGCCGATGGAGAGGGTGCTAACGCCCTTCTTAACTCTTGCCTTAATCCCTGAACAAATTACCTCGTTCTATTCTGTTCAGTATCCACCAGCCTCTTGCAGTACTTTGACAGTTGCGTGAACCGGGCTGCGTATTGGGCTACCGTTAGGCTTCCCTGCTTTAAATTCTGGAACTCATCTTCCCATTTCCCAACTATCCACTGAGGGATATATTCTGCCCTGAATGCTTCTACGAAATTAGCCCATGTCCAGTCTTGGTCTATCATCTCCCAGTCGTCCTGAACCCTTTGCCACCATGCCCGAGCTGGACCCCTCATCCAGAACGCAGTAAACTTCACTATTCGCTTCTCCGTATACTGGAGCGTAGCAAAGATATCCTCCATTTGTTCCACCCATTGTTCAGCCTCCCCCAAGAAAATAGGAGGTTGAAATTTCAGAAACCGCTCAAATGCCTCGTCTTCCCCTTTCGGATTTCTTCGCTCTGTCAAGGTTTTCAGAATCTCAGTCACCTTGTGGAACGCTTGCATCATAGTTACGCTAACTAACTCTTTCGATCCCATCTCTTGTCCCATTTCATTCTCATCCCCCTAGTTTGGTGATGACATTTGAGTTGTATCAAACTTTGGTGTCACGACCTCTGCCTCAAGAACCCTTCTGCTGGATGTGGCTGCGCGACGTCTGGGTGCCATTCTAAACATTCCCCAGATAATGAGTTTATGCATTAAAGTTAAAAATATCCAAATTGAGCATGCATTCACATTCAACCTTAAGCGGAAGAACTTTAGATGCAAATTTTGTATGGAGAATTGCATATAAATTTTTCTCAAAACTTAGAGTACCCTAGGTACTCTTATTTGCATAAATTAGAAATTAAAGCAGTAAACATGAGAAAAGAAAGGAGAATCCTTAACATAGGAATTTATGAAAAGCAGTAAATAGAACATCCCAATTGCAGCAGCACTTTGCCTTTCTAGTCCTCATCGGAATCTTCAAAGTCAGCCTCATATAACCACCCCCCAGAATTCCTAGTGGAGCCTCTCCCAGCCCCATTGGCAAACTCATCCATTGGCTCCTTCCCAAGTCTCCTAGAACTCTCCCCGGTCTCAACTTGATTGGGTGGGGTTACAAAGGAAGGTCTAGGTGGAGATTCATAATCTATCTCCCCTGGGTCATCACTGTCAGCAGTCAAGTCAACTATGGGGCTAGGAGGGAGGGGAACATATTCCATATCTATCTCCTCGTCTTCACTGTCAGTAATCAGGTCGATCATGGGTATTGGAGGTGGCTCAATGATCTGGACCACATCGTCAATACTATCATCCAGGGCAATGATTGGCTGGGGTGCAGGCTGAGGTGCAGGCTGAGGCACTGGTAAGTCCTCCGGGTAGATAGGAATGGGATGGTGCCATTGCTGCCCTTTCCTTGAGGTTCTAATCAATCTAACCATCCTACAGCATAAACAAGACAGGTCAGATAAAAGATTTGAACTTAATAAATCAAAACAAGTACTATCAATACTTGAATAAACCTAGTCCTGATACCACTTGTAACACCTCACTACCTAGGCCCATCAGGGCCAGGGATGTTGCCCCGTCCAGAGGACAAGGGGTCTTTATAACTAGGTTACATAAAAATAAAATGAAATAAAGACTTTAAAATTAAACTTATTACAACCCAAAAGATAAGTACTGGAACAAATCCAAATAAATTGTTTGCAACAATCTCTCACAACATCACATAAAGTAAATAACATGAGTCTTCAAAGCATAGGCATCAATCTAGCTAATGACCTCCACAGCAGGATCTTCCTGAAAACATGGCATAAAAGGTGGTGATATAAAAATCTCAGTAAGCCTGTGTGTGCTTTGAGTGTTTCAGGTAAAATAATTCATGTATGCAAGTTGTAAAAGTTTCATAGGAAAAAGGTGCTGGCAAGCAATAAATAAGTGTTGAAAATGAAGAGTGGCGTTTCGCCTATCAAACCATACATGTGCACCATAAATACAACCACTCAAATGGGTAGCCATGAGTTACCACACGTTGGGCCCCATGACTAAGTAACGGTCAGAATGCCACACTTTGCGCAAGATGACAAAAAGGTAGGTGTATGGCCTACCGGGTGAGATACTCCTCCATCTCTCCACCTAAACTAACCGGTTGTCCACTCCATAACACACAGTCCACAGGACTGAAACTTGCTAGCTCGGACCGGTATGACCTACCGGACTGGCATCCTATCCAGGAAGGACTCACCCCTCAGAGGTGGCCACCCACTGAGAGACTTACCCTAACCCTTCAAAGACTAGTCTTGGTGGTCTACGCTTATTGAGTACTCAACATTGATTGTCCCACTTGGGAGAAAATCGATCATAATCCGCTTTATTTGGAAATAGCAATTAAGGGTTTCTAAAAGTCTTGTCAAAGTTGGGTTTTAGAAAAAGTTTAGCATTTTGTGTAAAATTGCTTGTTTAACTTTCAAATGATTTGCTTGATTGAAATAAAAAGGAAAAAACAGTCCTTTATTGCCTTTACGAAGTAAATGTCCATATACATCGTATTTGGCTTGCCACAACAACTTTTTGGTCTTCACAAAACTCCATGCTGGAGTTTACCTGATCTTTTGCTTGCTCAACTCAAACGTCTTCCAAGGCTGTCCTAACCCCGCCTGGGGTAAACACAAAACTTAAGGTTACATTCAAGCTAAATTCACTTACACAAAATAATCCTAACTCAACTAGTTACAACCACGACTAACTATGACCACCATGTCCTAAATTTTAATGCTAGACGATAATGAATTTTATAAAATAAGTTTTAGTTTGATAAGTTAAAATAGCTAGGGTTCTAAATTAGTTGCTAATAAATTATAGACTTAATTAATAATTCTTGAGTGTTATTATTAACAAATAAACTAAGGTTTGAATGTTGAACAATATTGAGTCCTAAATAATATTAATAAATGGTAATTTAAAAATAGCTTTATTATCAGTAAATAATAAAATCAAATCTATATTATTAATTAATTAATTAATTAAATTTATAATAATTAATTAATAATAAATTAAATTAATAACAAATGAATTATTTTAAATTTTAAATTAATAAATAACAAATAGATTTTAATATAAATAATAATTAGGAATATAGGTAAAAGTTTGAACTAAGGTCTACAAAGTCATCAATTAATTCTAATATTTTATTTATCATAAATGATTTATTACTATATATATATTATTTTTAACAAAAGATCTCATTTATTTGATAAAGAAAATATTAATATTTTAATTAATAAACCACTCCAAATCTTCCTAGAGCCTAGAATTTTATAGAGAATAATATAGTAGTAATTCCATTTAAAGTAATAAAATTTTGTTAATAAAAATAACCTAAACTTAACAAGAAAATACTCTTTCACCATGATTTTCCTATTGCTAGAAAGGATTCATGAACACATTCTCCAACATCAAATAATAAACCAATCCATTCAAGAACACATGCTTGACTCATCACATACTATCACAAGGCTAACTTTCTCCTAGGCATAATTATCAATCATGGCTTCAATGAAAAATAAGAACATAAAAACCTAATCACCTTTGGTGTCATGGTCTCTAACATGCTTCAAACATCCATAAAATTCATTAAGCACGAAGAACATACATTGATTCAAAAGAAAATTCACACAACTTAGTCCTATACAACAATCATCATGCCTTAACTCCATCCCCTTAATCCACATGCATAAACTCAATCCCTTATCCATATTTCATTCTTCCTATCAATATCTAAGAGACATGAATGCTGAATTAAAAGAAGGATTAAAGGAAAATACTTGATTTGATGAACATTTCGATGAAGAATTAAGAAGGTCCACGCGATTGAGAGCCTTGAATGATCCAACGAAAAAACAGCCATGGTTGATGGTTGATCAACCATTTAAGTTGGAAGAGAGAGAGAGAGAGAGAGAGAGAGAGAGAGAGAGAGAGAGAGAGAGAGAGAGAGAGAATTAGAATAGTACAATCGAATGGAAGAGGATGAACAAGAAGGTTGTTCTTGACTTACCTTGTTGATGTTCTTGAGACCTTCAAAGAAAAATTAATTTTGATCCGCTTGAAAATTCTTGTTTGCGAGGTTTTGTGTTATAAATACCAGAAATGAAGTCTAGGGATTAAGTAGAGGTGATCTGGAGTATTTGAGAGTGATTGGAGGTGTTTAGAGTAGGGTTAGGCTTGAAGAAGGTTAGTGTGTGTTCTTGGTGTTCTAGGTGAAAATGGAGAGAGTTTGAGGGAATTGCTACACGAAATCTGGCAGAGGGCTGGCCAAATGGTCTAGAGTGAATGAGAGTTTCGGTTTTCAGCAAGAATGAGAGAGAATGATCAGATTTTATTTGAAATTTAAATGGAGGAAATGGTGGAGATGTTTAAGGTAAGAGATTAGCTAATGGTGTTTGATCAATGAAGGTTTCTATGCTCTCCAATGGTGTCGGCTGAACAAGGTGGTCTTTTTGAAATGATTGAAGGTTACTATTGCTCCAAGACTGGCCGAAATTCAGTCTTAAATGGCAGAGGAAGTTCTGGTTTATTTGCTTAATTCAAGAGTGATTTAATGGAGCAAAATGCTGGAATTATTTGAAGTTTCAAAAAGAGTTTGAATGGAATGATCTTAGGAGTGTTTTGAGGTGTGGCTATGGAGTCCATATGCTCAAGGTAAGTGTGGTGTTAATGGTGTTCAATTTATGGCTGAACAAGGACGAATTCTACAGAAGTTGAAGGGTGACTTTCGGCCTAGGCTTGAAGGAAGCAAAACTGGAAAAATTCTGGTTTCAAGGTTCAAGAGTTTTGAAGGTTGATGAAGGATTTTTGTGCAGAATTTGGTGCACTTCTCCAACCCGATTTGCAGCTGTTTCTTGAGAGGGTTTGAAGGTCTTTCTAAGGTGGTTTTCCAGCCTTCTTCCTGGAGAAATATAGAGGAGTTTTGCTGGCTTGAAGATGAATCAAAACAGCTTCATTTACTTGGTTGAAAGCTGTGAAAATGACCAGAATTTTTCCTGGGTTTGTGCAGTTTGTGCAGTTCGAAAATTTCACAGATTTTCCAGCCTTCAAGCCACATGAAATGACCATTTTTCTGGCAGAAAATGAGTGGGTTTACTGGCTGAATTTTCGAAGAAATGGTCTGCAAACATTCTGGAAAATTTCCAGATTTTCCTTCACTAGAATATGAACAACATGAAGGTGAGTTTGAAGGTGCTATCATGGTGATTGATTTTCTCTTGGAAACCCTTCCTATTTCCCCTCCTATTTTCGGCCAACTCCCCATCCTCCAAAGCTGATTTTCAAAATTCAAGGTGGAGGGATTATCACATATTTTTTTTTTGGAATTTAAAAGAAATGATTTAATGGATTTAAATTATAAAGATGTTAGAACAAGCTAGATGTAATAAAAATGACAAGAATTCCTCTAGAATTCTTTTTAGGACATGAGGATAAGATTAGGACATTCTCTTCATGTTTCCCTAAGACAACATTCCTATTTTCATGAAATGCAAGAAAACAAAAATTCAAACTTAGTTAAGATAATCATGACAAAAGCTTAAATAATGGGATTCGAACTCATGACCTTAGAAATTAATTTACCAAGCTCTAACCACTAAACCACACTAACTCTTGTTCATATTTTCTCAACCACATATTCTTCTTATGAATTCCCCAAGCTATCTTCCTAATTTGACCTCAAGCAAAATTACCATTTTACCCCTCCTACTCGATAAGCATAACTAAGCATTTTAACCTATAATCCACAACTCTAAAGCCCATAAAATCATTCAAAAACATATATATATTCATGCAAAATAATATGATATGCATTCCCGACCCCCTTACTCAAGGGTTGGCTTTAGGTGGGGTTTCACAATTGACGACTACGATTTGATTTTAGGTATAGATTAGCTAGCTAATCATGGGACTAATGTAGACTATTAGAATAAGTCCATCTAGTTCGTTAGATCGGGATGCGATGTGTTGGAGTTCAACGACAAGTGGATAAAGGAGTTGAAGTTTTTGATAGCTGGAGCAAAAGCCCAAAAATTGTTAAAGCAAGGATGTCAAGGATATTTAGCCTATGTGATAAACAAGTCAAAGGATCAGTGCACCCTCAAAATATCGAGGTTGTAAAACATTTTCTCGACATGTTTCCTGCAGAACTCACTTCTCTACTTCCAAGCCGAGAAGTTGAGTTCACCATCGATCTAATTCCAAGAGCATAACCTGTATCCCGAACCCCATATCGGATGGCACCAACAGAATTGAAGGAATTAAAGGAGCAACTAGAGGAATTGGTGAAGAAAGGTTACATAAGACCTAGCACGTCACCTTGGGGAGCTTCAGTGCTATTCGTGAAGAAGAAGGACGGGACCTTGAGGTTAAGTATCGACTACCGGGGGTTGAACAATCTGACCATCAAGAATAAAATCCTCTACCATTAATTGACGAGTTGTTCGACCAGTTGTAAGGTTCCAGTTGTTATTCCAAATTGGATTTGAGGCAAGAATATTATCAAGTGAGGATAAAGGAGGAGGATATTCCTAAGATAGTCTTCAACACAAGATATAGTCACTATGAGTTTGTAGTGATGCCTTTTGGGGTGACAAATGCACCAGCAGTGTTTATGGATTTGATGCATCGAGTTTTCCAACCCTACCTAGACAAGTTTATGATAGCATTTATCGATGATATACTCATATACTCTAAGAGCCTCGAGGATCATGCAGAACATTTGAAGCTAGTATTGGAGAAGCTAAGAGAGCACAAGCTTTATGCCAAATTTAGCAAGTGCGAATTTTAGCTTGATAGTATGTCATTCCTTGGCCATGTGGTAACCAAGGATGGAATTAATGTGGACCCAGCAAAAGTTGAAGCAGTTTCAGACTAGAAGCAACCAGAGAACATCGTGGAGATTTAAAGCTTCTTGGGACAGGCCAGCTATTATAGGCAATTTATTAAAGGCTTCTTAACGCTACCATCACCTATGACCCGTGTGAAACCCTAGTCAAAACCAACCTTAGAGTGAGGGGGTTGGGATGCATCTCATACTTTATTGCATGTTTAAATATATTTTTATATGATTTTTTGTGCATTGAATTTGTGTTTTATAGTCGAGAGGGCTTGATTATGACTATTGAGCGAGAAGGGCAAAATGGTAATTTTTGCTTAAGGTGGAAAAAGGGAGATAGCATGAGGATTGAATAGAAAAATATTTTTAGAGGGAAAATAAGAACAAGAGTTGTTGTGGTTTAGTGGTTAGAGCCTTAGAATTAATTCTTGAGGTCTTGGGTTCAAATTCCATCATTGGAGCTTTAGCTTGGTTAAATTTTAGTTTTGCTTGGGAAGTAATATTTTCGGCCTTATGAGCTTGGAGAAGGGTAGAAATGTTGTCCTAAGAGAGACGTGACAGGAGTATCCTCATCCTACTCTTTTGCCTACACAAAATTCCTAAGTGGAATCCATTTCCTCTTGATCCTTAAATTTTCCTATTTCTAAATTCATTAGCTTGTTCAAATTGTTCAAGCCAATTTTATTCTATTAAAATTCCAGAAATGTGCTGTGGCTTTGTAGGTTCAAAATGTCTTAGTAAGAGACATCTTATGGACCGAAACCACGGAAGAGGGGGAAAGGATTTCAAGTGAATTAAAATTCCTTTGTGAACTTTCTAAAAACTTTACTCTAACTGAGTTCATCTTCCTTCATGAATGGAACTGAAATTTTTCCCAGCTTTGTGTGCCTTCAAGGTGTCAACATTCTTTGATAATATTCCTTCCCAAATACTGCCAGAAAAGTGGCCTTTTGGATCAGCTTGCAACCTGAATTTCTCTGGCCATTTTCGGACTGCACAAAGGTGGTGCAAAACCAGGAAAATTCCTGGGCAAATTCGCAGCTTCGGAGGTCCAAAACCAAGCAGTTTTCTCTTAGTTTTTGCTCAGCTCCTTTGCCATGTTTTTCCTTCATGAAGAGGGCTGGAAACCAGCCTTGAAAACCCCTAAAATTCCCCTTCAAACTCCATGCATGTCGACTGGAAGGTGGTTGTCAAAAACTGCCCAGAAAATTCCAGCCTTGCGAAAATCCTGTGCAGAAAAATTTTCCAGCTTTGTTTCCTAATTCTACTCTAGTCGAAACTCCGTCCTTCTTCTACACAAACCACCCTTTAACCTTTAGTAACTGAGCTCCATTATACTCCTCAAGCTTTTCCACGAAAATCCAGTCATTGCTGCCTAAAAGATTTCCAGAAAAATTCTGCAATCATGCCTTGATTTGGATACCAAAATTCCAGCGACCATGATTTAACAACTTTCCATAAAATATATCTCAAACAACCAGATCGTCCCTTCACCATTACACTACGTATTTTTGGCCACCTTAAGACTCCCTCAACCAGCATTCATCTCGCCGAAACACTGCCCAGCAATTCAGCCATGGTAGACTTCCAAAAGCTCTCCCATAATCAAAGGTATTCTTGAATATTTAGTTTCCAAATTTGCTTCCTAAAAATATTCTTCAAGGATTCCAACAACTAGCCTTTATTTATCCCTTCCAAACCAAAGAATTATCTCCCAAAACCCTACAGAAATTCAGCCAGCCCTAATCCCAACAGAATTTCGGCAGATGCAAATCAAAAGCTCCCAATTCCCTTTAACCATCAAGAACACACAGCACACCAAGAACACCTACTCCTTCCATTCACATAATACCCCTCCAAATCACTTCAAACTTCTTCTAAAATTTCTAGATTGAGTCTACTCACTACTGTGAGTCCATCAACACCATTTTTAACATCAAACTCCAAGATCCAACTTGCTAGTTTGGATCGAAAACCAGAAATTTTGTAAAGGACTCAAGAACACCTTCACGGTAGGTTTGTTCTAACAACTTCACATTCTCTAATCGTGATCTCTAAAGAATATATATATATATATATATATATATATATGAATAAACATGCTAATGGTCTTTCTCTCTCTCTCTCTCTCATGGCTGAATCTCTCTCCTCGTGGCCGAATGGCTTCTTCTCCAATGGCCATGCTTCCTTCATCTTCTTTTGACGGATTTTGACATCTAGGAGTTTATATTCATTCAAAACTCCTTCAAGTTATTCATCAATCAAGTAAGTCCCTTCAACCCTTCTTTTAAACTCTAGATTCATGTCTCTAGGGTGATGTTGATAGAAGGTGGATTGTGGATAGAATTTAAGTATGTATTGTTGCGATTGAAGCATGAATATATGTATGAATATGTAGGAGATGGGATCTATGCATTGATGGATTATCTTGGTTGATTGTATGATGATTTGTGGTTCAATGCATGTCTCCATGTCATAGGTGGTATTGGTGATGAAGTATGCTAGAGATTATGTCACCTTTGGTGAATATTATTTATATTCATGTTGGATTATTGAAGCCATGATCATATTTATGCTAGTAGGGGTTTAGGTCTTGTCTTGATAAATTGAGATCTATATTTGTATGCATGATTTGATGAATTGAAGGATTGTATATGTTCGTGATTGTGGTTAGCCATAGAAATATAATCATGATCTAGTTATCCCTAAGCTAATTTTTATTTCATCAATAAAATATTTAATAATATGATTTTGCTAGTAATTTCGAAAAAAAAACCCCTAACAAGGGTAGATTTGGATAAATATATATATAAAGGATATTTTAGTCAAATAAATAATAGTTTTTTCTAGAAAAATAAAATATAGAGATATTACACAAAATTATGAAGTCAACTAAAGCCTCTTATGGAAATAATAATAATTAATAAAATACTTATTATTATCTTTTAATCAAAACCTATTAAAACTTATTTATTATTTTTCAAGCAAGACTCATTAAAATTTAATTTCCACTAACTTTAGTTATCAATTATTTTTTTTAACAACTAAATTATTAATAAATCAATATTTTACCTAAAACCACCTAGGACTCTTCATCAAATAAACTCTAAATTTTTCTTAGCAAGATTTAATCCTACAACTTATTAGTACTTATTTAATCCTACTACTTGGAGGACACAGAAGTAGTGAAGGATTTTCCCGATGTATTTCCAGTGGAGCATGATTCTTTACCTCTTAGCCGAGAAGTTGAATTCACCATCGACTTAGTTCTGGGAGCGGAACCAGTATCACGAACTTCGTACCGGATGGCACCGGCAGATTTGAAAGAGTTGAAGGAGCAGGTAGAGGAGTTAGTGAGTCAAGGCTACATCAGACCTAGCACGTCGGCCTGGGGGCGCTTGTGCTATTTGGAAGAAAAAGGACGGCACTCTGAGGCTGTGCATTAATTATCGGGGATTGAACAATTTGACAATCAAGAACAAGTATCCCCTACCGTTGATTGACGAACTATTCGACCAGTTGCAAGGATCCAGTTGCTACTCTAAATTGGATTTGAGGCAAGGGTACTACCAGGTGCGGATAAGAGAGGATGATATTCCCAAGACAGCCTTCAACACCAGAAATGGACACTACGAGATCGTGGTGATGCCGTTCGGGGTGACTAACGCTCCAGCAGTATTCATGGACCTAATGCACCGAGTATTCTGACCATATCTGGACATGTTCGTGATGGTCTTCACCGACGACATTTTAATCTACTCCAAGAGTCTGGAGGAGCATGCGGAGCATCTGAAGCTCGTACTGGAGAAGCTTTGGGAGCACAAGCTATACGCCATGTTCAGCAAATACGAATTCTAGTTGGACAGTATGGCATTCCTTGGCCATGTAGTGACCAATAAGGGAATCAAGGTGGACCCGGTAAAGGTTGAAGTAGAATCGAACTGGAAGCAGCCGGAGAGTATCACTGAGATCCGGAGTTTCTTGGAACTGGCTGGTTACTACCGACGGTTTATCAAGGAATTTTTGACACTTGCATCGCCAATGACCCAATTATTGCGAAAGGATGTTCCATTTGTGTGAAACGATAAATGCGAGAAAAGTTTTCAAAAACTGAAGCGCAGGCTGATGTCAGCACTGGTATTGAGTCTATCGGAGGACGGGAAGCCTTACGCGCTATTTACCGACGCTTCGAAAGAAGGACTGGGAGCAGTGTTGATGCAGGACAAGAAGGTGATCACTTACGCTTCATGGAATCTACGACCTCATGAAGTCAACTATCCCACTTATGATTTGGAGTTGGCAGCTATAATGTTCGCCGTAAAGAAATGGCGACACTACCTGTATGGAGCAAAATACGAGGTATTCACCAACCATAAGAGTCTGAAGTATATATTCACCTAAAAGGTTCAAAACTTAAGGCAGCGAAGGTAGATGGAATTCTTAGAAGAATACCGTGCCCGATCAACTACCATCCCGGGAAGGCCAATGTCATGGCGGACGCCCTAAGCAGAAAAGTTGGAATGGCCTGGTTAAGGGTGCAAGAAAAGTAAGTGATATAGGATGTGTTGGACAGAAGGGTGGAAGTGCAAGACAAAGGGATTATCATTAGCAATTTGAAGTTGGTGCCGGATTTGTGAAGGGAAATCGTGGAAGCTTAGCAAGGCAACGCCGAGTTTTAGCTTTTCAAGGATATGGAGCTAAAGCGGCCGGGCAATGAATTCTGTCTAGATGAGGCGGGAGTTCTACATTTCAGGGATCGGTTGTGTATACCCGGAGTGCAGCAATTAAAGGACCGAAATTTGTAAGAAGCGCACAAGAGCAAATACGCCATTCATCCGGGTGAAGTGTAAATGTATTAGGACTTGAAGAGAGCTTATTGGTGGCCCGGACTGAAGCGAGATGTGATCAAGTAAGTCTCGACCTGTCTCACTTGCCAAATCGTCAATACGGAGCACAAGAAGTCAGCGGGACTATTGCAGCCATTGCCAGTACCGGAATGGAAGTGGGAAGAGGTGACTATGGATTTTATCACTGGGCTGCCCATGTCAAGGACTCAAAAGGCCGCCATATGGGTAGTGGTGGATTGACTAACCAAGTCGGCCCATTTCATACCGGTGAATGTGAGGGACTCGATGGAGAAGCTAGCTCAGACTTATGTTCAAGAGATAGTCTGACTGCATAGAGTGCCTTCAAGCATAGTGTCAGACCGAGACCCGAGGTTTACGTCTCGTTCCTGGGGAAAGTTTCAGGAAGCGAAGGGGTCGAGTCTAAAATTCAGTACGACGGCACATCCGCAGATCTATGGGCAGTCAGAAAGGGTGATACAAATATTTGAGGATATGCTGAGAGCCTGTGTTTTGGACTTCAGAGATAAATGGATAGAGTGTGTGCCGTATGCAGAATTATCATATTACAACAGCTACCAAGCTTCGATCGGGATGGCACCGTATGAGGCTTTACATGGCACAAATGTCAGGTGCCATTGTATTGGAGTTGGTCCAAAGATGGTCAGGTGAGCAAAACCGGAGAAGTATGTGTCCAAGAAATGTTGGATAAAGTGAAATTGATCAGGGAAAGGTTAAAGGCGGCACTGAGTCGACAGAAGAGCTATGCGGAAAACCAACGAAGAGAATTAGAATATCAAGTTGGGGACAGCGTGTTTTTGAAGCTGACGCCGAACAGAGGGATTTTGAAGCATTCGAAGGGCGGAAAGTTAAATCAGAGATATTTGGGGCCGTTTCTGATTAAGGATAGGATTGGACCAGCAGCTTACCGATTGGACCCGCCAGACGGGTTGATGGGAATCCATGACGTGTTTCATGTGTCTCAATTGAAGAAGTATAATGCGGATCCAGGTCATGTATTTAATGATGAACCGTTAGTGTTGTAGCTAGATCTGAGCTATGTGGAGAAGCCTGTGCGAATATTAGACCGTAGTGTCAATACTCTCCGAAACAAACAGATACCGATGGTTAAGATTCAGTGGGAGCACCATGGCACATAAGATACCACCTGGGAGTCGGAAGAGTGGGTTAAACAGAAGTATCCCGAGTTGCAATATAGGTATGCTTGAATTTCGGGGCGAAATTCCTCTAGGAGGGGAGGATGTGAAACCCCAGTCAAAACCAACCTTAGAGTAAGGGGGTTGGGATGCGACTCATACTTTATTGCATGTTTAAATATATTTTTATAAGATTTTATGTGCATTGAATTTATGTTTCATAGTCGAGAGGGCTTCATTATAACTATTGAGCGAGAAGGGCAAAATGGTAATTTTTGCTTGAATTGGAAAAAGGAAGATAGCTTGAGGATTGAATAGGAAAATATTTTTAGAGGAAAAATAAGAACAAGAGTTGTTGTGGTTTAGTGGTTAGAGCCTCAGAATTAATTTTTTAGGCCTTGGGTTCAAATTCCATCATTGGAGCTTTAGCTTGGTTAAATTTTATTTTTGCTTGGAAAGTAATATTTTCGGCCTTATGAGCTTGGAGAAGGGTAGAAATGTTGTCCTAAGAGAGATGTGATAGGAGTATCCTCATCCTACTCTTTTGCCTACATAAAATTCCTAAGGGGAATCCATTTCCTTTTGATCCTTAATTTTTCCTATTTCTCAATTCATTAGCTTGTTCAAATTGTTCAAGCCAATTTTATTCTAGAAAAATTCCAGCAATGTGCTATGGCTTTGTAGGTTCCAAATGTCTTAGTGAGAGACATCATATTTACCGAAACCATGGAAGAGGGGGAAAGGATTTCAAGTGAATTAAATTCCTTTGTGAACTTTCTAAAAACTTTACTCTAGCTGAGTTCATCTTCCTTCATGAATTGAATAGAAATTTTTCCCAGCTTTGTGTGCCTTCAAGGTGTCGACATTCTTAACTAATATTCCCTCTCAAATGCTGCAAGAAAAATGGCCTTTTGGATCAGCTTGCAACCTGAATTTCTCTGGCCATTTTCGTACTGCATAAAGGTGGTGCAAAACCAGAAAAATTCTTGGTCAAATTCGCAGCTTTGGAGGTCCAAAACCAAGCTGTTTTCTTTCAGTTTTTGCTCAACTCCTTTTCCATGTTTTTCCTCCATGAAGAGGGCTGGAAACCAGCCTTGAAAACCCCTGAAATTACCCTTCAAACTCCATGCATGTCGACTGGAAGGTGGTAGTCGAAAACTGCCCAGAAAATTCCAGCCTTGCGAAAATCCTGTGCAGAAAAATTTTCCAGTTTTGTTTCCTAATTCTACTCTTGCTGAAACTCCATCCTTCTTCTGCACAAACCACCCTTAAACCTTCAGTAACTAAGCTCCATTATCCTCCACAAGCTTTTGCACGAAAATCCAATCATTGCTGCCTAAAAGATTTCCAGAAAAATTCTGCAATCATGCCTTGATTTGGATACCAAAATTCCAGACACCATGATTTAACAACTTTCCATAAAATATATCTCAAACAACCAGACCGTCCCTTCACCATTACACTCAGTATTTTTGGCAATCTTAAGACTCCCTCAACCAACATTTATCTCATTGAAACACTACCCAGCAATTCAGCCATAGCAGACATCCAAAAGCTCGCCCATAATCAAATGTATTCTTGAATATTTATTTTCCAAATTTGCTTCCTGAAAATATTCTTCAAGGATTCCAACAACTAGCCTTTCCTTTTCCCTTCCAAACCAGAGAATTATCTCCTAAAACCCTACAGAAATTCGGCCAGCCCTAATCCCTACAGAATTTCGGCAGCTGCAAATCAAAAGCTCCCAATTCCCTTTTACTATTAAGAACACACAGCACACCAAGAACTCCTACTCCTTCCATTCACCTAATACCCTTCCAAATCACTTCAAACTTCTTCTAAAATTTCCAGATTGAGTGTACTCACTACCGTGAGTCCATCAACACCATTTTTAACATCGAACTCCAAGATCTAACTTGCTAGTTTGGATCGAAAACCAGAAATTTTGTGAAGGACTCAAGAACACCATAAAGGTAGGTTTGTTCTAACAACTTCACCTTCTCTAATCGTGATCTCTAAAGAATATATATATATATATATATGAATAAACATGATAATGGTCTTTCTCTCTCTCTGTCATGGCCGAATCTCTCTCCTCGTGGCCGAATGGCTTCTTCTCCAATGGCCATGCTTCCTTCATCTTCTTTTGACGGATTTTGACATCTAGGAGTTTATATTCATTCAAAACTCTTTCAAGTTAGTCATCAATCAAGTAAGTCCCTTCAACCCTTCTTTTAAACTCTAGATTCATGTCTCTAGGGTGATGTTGATAGAAGGTGGATTGTGGATAGGATTTGAGTATGTATTGTTGAGATTGAAGCATGAATATATGTATGAATATGAAGGAGATGGGATCTATGCATGGATGAATTATCTTGGTTGATTGTATGATGATTTGAGGTTCAATGCATGTCTCCATGTCATAGGTGGTATTGGTGATGAAGTATGCTAGAGATTATGTCACATTTGGTGAATATTATTTATATTCATGTTGGATTATTGAAGCCATGATCATATTTATGCTAGTAGGGGTTTATGTCTTGTCTTGATAAATTGAGATCTATGTTTGTATGCATGATTTGATGAATTGAAGGATTGTATATGTTCATGATTGTGGTTAGCCATAGAAATATGATCATGATCTAGTTGTTCCTAAGCTAATTTTTATTTCATGAATAAAATATTTAATAATATGATTTTGCTAGTTATTTCGAAAAAAAAAAACCCCTAAGAATGGTTGATTTGGATTATTATATACATAAAGGATATTTTAGTCAAATAAAAAATAGTTTTTGCTAGAAAAATAAAATATGTAGATATTATACAAAATTATGAAATGAACTAAAGCCTCTTATGGAAATAATCATAATTAGTAAAATACTTATTATTATAAATTTAATTATTATCTTTTAATCAAAACCTATTAAAACTTATTTATTATTTTTCAAGTAAGAATTATTAAAATTCATTTTTAACTAACTTTAGTTATCAATTATTTTTTTTAACTACTAAATTATTAATAAATCATTATTTTACCCTAAATTCATCAAATAAACTCTAAATTTTTCTTAGCAAGATTTAAACCTACAACTTATTAGTACTTATTTCCTAAATATTATCTATTTTAAATATCAAATTAGCCTTAACTTAGAGACCCTTTTCTTTATTATTTGGCCTTAAAGCTTGGGACACTAAGGTCATGATAGTAGTGAGTTGAGATGTTTTAATTTGAGAAAGTGGATTTTTGGCTTGAGTTTGATTGTGGTTTGTATTTTCTCATGCGGGGTTCGGTAAGCTGTTGGAGACCTTTTATTGTGAGCAAGGATCAGACAAGCTCCTGCATAAAACCTGATAGATGAAAAGTGTTTAATTATGGCAAGCCAAATATAGAGTGCATGGACACTCGGGTTTGTAAAGGCAATTGAGGATTGTATCCTGTCTTATTTCCGTCAAACAAATTTTTTGAAAACCAATAAGCAGATTTATTCAAATTCAAAACTTTTTCTAAAACTGATTTTGACAAAGACTTTGGAAATGCTTAATTGCCAGGTTCAAGGGGAACTATGTGTTGTTCTTTTTTTTTTTCCCAAGTGGGATATGTTACGTTAAGTACTCAATAAGGGTGGATTACTAGGGTTAGTCTTTGAGGGGTTAGGGTAAGTCTCCCAGTAGGTGGCCACCTCTGAGGGGTGAATCCTTCCCGGATAAGATGACAGTCCAGTTGATCGTGCCGGTCCGAGCTAGCAGTGTTCTTTTTCAGTCAAGTGACTGTGTTTTGCCGGAATGGATACCCGATTTTTGTTTAGGTATAGAGAATGAGGAGTATCTTGCCTAGTAGGCCGATCGCCTACTTTTGTTAGTCTGCACAAAGTGTGGCATTCTGACCGGCAGTATGCACAACGTGTGGCATGCTGACCATACGGTTATGGGGCCCAATGTGTGGTTCCCATGATCATTTCCTTGAGTGGTTGATTTTATTGATTATGTATGGTTGGAAAAGCCAAAAACACCACTCTTACTTTTGACTAATGTTTATTACTTGCCAGTGATCTCTTATAAAGAATTTTATACTTTGCATTCACGAACTGTTTTCACTGAACACTTAAAGCACACACGGACTTACCGAGATTTCTGTCTCATCACCATTTTTACCATGATTTCAGGTTGATCTTGCTGTGGGGATGAGTAGCTAGATATTGCCTGCTTGGAAGATTTTCTGATAATTAATCTTGTGTAATGTTTTGGGGCGATGAGAGTGGATAAATTTTATTATGAATTTATTTTTGGCATTCTCGGATTTATTCTGGGATTGATTTTTTGGGATGTAATAAATTTTAAGTTCAAGTATCATTTTTAATCTGCTATTTCATTTGTGTGACCTAGTTATAAAGAACGCTTGTCCTTTGGACGGGACAACATCCTCGGCCCTGGCGGGCCTAGGTAGCAGGGTATTACAAGTGGTATCAGATACTAGGTTTAGGCAATTAATGATAGTATATATGTTATTTATTTAAGTTTAAATCTTTATCTAACCTATCTTGTTGATGTTGTAGGATGGTTAGGATGCTTAGGACCGCGAGGAAAGGGCAGCAGTAGCACCCGCCTATCCCTATATACCCGGAGGACCTTCCAGTTCCCCAGCTTGCCCCTCAGCCAATTATCCCTATGGAGGATAGCAGTGAGGACGAGGTCCAGATCATTGAGTCACCTCCAATTTCGGTGATAGACATAAGTTCTGACAGTAAGGATGAGGTGATAATAGTGGAGCCTGCACACCACCCTCCTAATCCCGAGGTGGACTTAGTAGCAAATAGTGATGACCCGGGGGAGAGAGACTGAGTCTCCACCCAGGCCTCCTTTCCTTCCTTCTTTCAGCCGAGCTAAGCTCGGGGAGAGTTCTAGGTGCCCTGGGAAGGAGCCAATGGAGGGATTTGCTAGTAGGGATGGGGTGGATTTTTCTAAGAACTCTGGGGGATAGCTGTATGAGGCTGATGATGAGTATTCTGATGAGGACTAGAGGACTAGGAGTTACATTCATTTGGATGTTTATTTGTTTATTATTTTCAAGAACTTTTATGTCAAGGATTTTAATTCTACTTTCTATCAAAATTTTAAATCTATGCAAGTCCATCATTGAAAGAGAATTTTTTCCTTAGCCAAAAGTTACATCCAATTTCTATTTACATCTATTTGACTGTGAATGCATGTGCAATTAAAATTATTTGAACCTTAAATGCATGCACTGAACATTTAGGGTGTGGTTTAGAATTGCACCCGAGCGTTGTGCAGTTTCTGCAGGTGGAAGGGTTCCGGAAGTCGATCAAGTGGCGCCGGAAGTAGAAACAGCCCAGATGCAAGCATCCAACCGGGGTGAAGGGAATAGTCCGAATATGGGATTGGGGTCTGAAGTTCAGGTTGATGTGACCATGGGCCAGGCATTCAGCAAGATGGCCGAGATTTTGCAGTTAATGACCGAGCGACGGAACCCGAGGGGTGAAGATGAGGCCTTAGAGAGGTTCCTGAAGTTTCAACCGCCCATCTTTCTAGGCGAAGCAGACCAAGATCAGAAGGCAGAGCAGTGGGTTGAACAGTTGGAGGACATATTCGCAACGCTCCAGTACACTGAGGAGCAGATGGTTAAGTTTGCAGCTTTCCGATTGAGAGGACCAGCTCGGACGTGGTGGCAGTGGGTTCAGGACAACTAGGAGATGGACGTGGTCCAACTTTGTTGAAGCTTTCAGGGCAGAGTACATCCCACAGTGGATTGTGGAGAAGCGAGAAGACAAATTCCAAAATCTGAGGCAGGGAAGCATGTCGGTAGCCCAATACGCGGCTCGGTTCACTCAGTTGTCCAAATTCTACAGGCGATTGGTGGACACCGAATAGAATAGGACAAGGTAGTTCGTCAAGGGGCTGAGACCAGAGTTGAGGAGAGCATTGTCACCTGCTCCACCGACAATCTATTCGGGGGCTGTAGACGTAGCTACTCAAACGGAAAATGAGGATCGCAGCAGGATGGCGGTAAAACCCTTCTAGCCACCGAGACAGCCGCAGGGCCACTTTCCGAGACAATATCCCCACAAACGCCCCGCCAATCAATAGTGGCAGAACCGAGGGAAGCAAGCCCGGACAACACCGGGTGGGTCTGCCCCGAACCTCCTATCATGCAGGCAGTATGGAAGGAAAGGCAACACCGAGAGGAATTGTTGGTCCAAGGGTGGTGAGAGAAAGTGCTATCACTGTGGTGACCCAAGCCACCTGAGGAACACCTGCCTAAATTACACCGTGTCGGGCAGGGAAACCCGGGGCCCAACCGAGCCAACCCCACGGGAGCATCCGGGAGTGGAGTGCCGAAGCCACAAGCGAAGGCCAAGGTATTCGCTCTCAACAGAGAGGAAGTTAGGGCCGATGCAGCGGTGGTAGAAGGTATGTTCACTGTTTAAGGACGTTCTATTAATGCTTTGATTAGTCCTGGCTCTACTCATTCCTATATAAAAAAGTTGTGTGCATGTCATATGGGTTGGGATGGAGTGGAGTTACCTTATGCTTTAGTGGTGAGCACACCTCTAGGGAAAGTGGTGCAAGTGGATCGGTATGTAAAACAGTGTAAAGTTAATGTGGGGAGAGAAAGTCTAGAGGGAGATTTGATAGCGTTAGACATTGAGGACTATGACTTAATTTTGGGGATGGACTGGTTAGCCAAGCATGGGGCTAGGGTAGACTGTTAAAATAAGACAGTCTAGTTCTTTAGACCGGGTTGTGATGTATTGGAATTTAATGGAAAAAAGGGTGAAAGAACTCAAGTATTTGATTGCGGGGGCTAAGGCCTGGAAATTGTTGAAGCAAGGGTGTTAAGGGTACCTGGCTTACGTGATAAACGAGCCAAAGGACTAGTGCACTTTGGAGGACACAGAAGTAGTGAAGGATTTTCCCGATGTATTTCTGGCGGAGCTTGATTCTTTACCTCCCAATCGAGAAGTGAAATTCACCATCGACTTAATTCTGAGAGCGGAACCAGTATCGCGAACTTCGTACTGGATGGCACCGGCAGAGTTGAAAGAGTTGAAGGAGCAGCTAGAGGAGTTAGTGAGTCAAGGCTATATCAGACCTAGTACGTCGCCCTGGGGGGTGCCTATGCTATTTGTGAAGAAAAATAACGGCACTCTGAAGCTATGCATTGACTATCAGGGAGTAAACAATTTGACGGTCAAGAATAAGTATCCCCTACCGTTGATTGACGAACTATTCGACCAGTTGCAAGGATCTAGTTGCTACTCTAAATTGGATCTGAGGCAAGGGTACTACCATGTGCGGATAAGAGAGGATAATATTCCCAAAACAGCCTTCAACACCATATATGGACACTATAAGTTCGTGGTGATGCCGTTCAGGGTGACTAACGCTCCAGCATAATTCATGGACTGGATGCACTGAGTATTCCGACCTTATTAGGACAAGTTCATGGTGGTCTTCATCGACGACATTTTGATCTACTCCAAGAGTCCAGAGGAGCATGCGGAGCATCTGAAGCTTGTACTGGAGAAGCTTCGGGAGCACAAGCTGTACGCCAAGTTCAACAAATGCGAATTCTGGTTGGACAGCGTGGCATTCCTTGGCCATGTAGTGACCAAGGAGGGAATCAAGGTGGACCCGGCAAAGGTTGAAGCAGTATCGGACTAGAAGCAGCTGGAGAGTAATGCCGAGATGATGATTACTTGAGATAGTTGTTAAATGATTCATTGTCAGGTTTTCTAGGATTGTTGTCTAAATTGTATATTCCTACATCCTTGAGTTGTATATATTTGTTTATTTTTCTTTTTATTGTCTTCTCACTTTATTTGGTCGGTTAAACATTGAATGAAATGGGCCTAGTGTGTACTTGTTCCTTTGAGGATCGATACTCGTTAATTCCCTATGCTATGCTTGCGATGAGTATACTTGCTCGTATAAGTATTTTGGGATTAATGTTTTAACTAAAACTTGACTAAGGGATTAATTTAAATTTGATAAGTTTTATACACCAAAAATTTATGCATCAAGTACACACTGAATTTCAGGACGAAGTTCTTCTAAGGAGGAAAGAAAGTAAAACCCCACTTAAGCCTACCCTAGGTTAGAGGGCAAAAGCTTGAACATTATCTCTTGATGACTTGAGTTCAAATCCCACTAGCTACAAAATTATTTTGACTTTAATTCCTTTTTAGCTCCATGACCGGTTGGGACAACCCAACTACTATTGAAAACCCCTCTTGCATTCCTTGGATGTAAGATAATTGTCTTTAAAATTTAAGATTTAGTTTCTTACATGTCTTAAGAATACTTGGATAAAATCTCCATTTCCTATATAAGTGTTTTAGTATCATAACCTTTTTAAATTCAAAATTTTCCTCAACTTAAAGTCTCCTATATTTAAGTTGCTTGTCCTCAATTCTTAGATACATATGATACCAGAATTTCAATAAATTAGAACTACCTTGGCCGAAACATAGGAGGAAAAAGAGGTTAGATAGATACGTGGTTTTCAAAAATTAAATATCTATTGCCATTCCTAGGGAAAATACATGATGTTAGTCCTTGTTTAGTTGGGAAATTGGAAAATTATCTCTTGAGCAATTACTTAGGATGTTCAGTCTCACTATGACTGAAATCATAGCAAGCAAACCTTTCCATTTGCTATATGCCAGCTATCTTTAAGGAGTGCAAAACCTGGAACCTAATTTTGATGTTAGTAGCCTTAAAACTAAGTGACCAAGTTACACAAAAGAAAACAGCTTTCCCACTCATAGCTATTTTCAGCAAAGCACTATAGTTTTGTCAAACCTTCTTTTATGCATAAACTTTCATTCATTAGTCCGGAAAACTTTAGATATTAAGCTCCAAGGATCATCTTCTCTTTCACTTCCTTTTTCCACCAAAGCATCTATCAAAGCCACCATTGCAGCACCTCAAAACAATCCTACAATTTAGCTACAAATACTTCATTTAAAGATTTTGAATTGAAAATTCAAAACCTCAACCAACACCTAAAAACTCTCCAAACTACCACACATAAGTAACCAGAATTTTTCTAGCAAACATGGTGTATATAATCAGTTTTGCTTACTTCTGCTTCTTCATCATAATTTCGGTCCTCTTAATGTACCAAGCTATTCATCTTTCTTTCTCCATACATGGTAACCAAAAACACCATTAGAGCACCTCTAAACACTTCTAGTTTTTCTCTATTCAATTTACTTTGAGTTTGAAATTAAAAACCTTAAATATCTCTTTCAAACACTCAACTAAGATAGCTATTAATCTTACCTTATATTACCAGAATTTTAGCCTTCAACCATTACAAGATTTCGGCTAGCACAAAGTACAAGACTCCCTCAAGTTTCTTCTTCCTTTGTAGCAATTGAAACTCCACCATTGAAACACCTTAGACTTCTTCTAAACTCAGCTATGATTCCATTATTTTAGGTTCTTGAAGTTTAAAATTCAAAGCCTAGCAAACCTCGAAAAAACTCAGCTATTTAGTCATTTCATTCCTTAATATAACTGAACAATATCACCTTCATTCTTCTTTATTTCTTCTTCCATTCAGTCACCAATTGCACTCCCCATCACCATGTTTCCACCATTTACTCAACATTTCAATTTCAAAAATTCAAAGCCATATTTTATTCCTAGAAACTCTCTAGCCAACTAAAACACTACCTCTATACTCACCATTCGACTACTTTAACTTAAGAACTCTCACATATTTCTTTCATTTGCTCTATTGTTCTCTCAAGAACACCAACAACATGCACTTGCGCTTTTTTGCATCCTACACATCTCCAAGTATTTCAAATCACCAAAAGAAGCAAGAACTCTTACAACTCTCTCCTATATTCTTGATTTTAACATTAAATCAATTAAGAAACTCCTATTCCAAGGATCAAACCAGAAGGTAATTTAGTTCAATCACTAACTCATTTTCTCTCATTTTCTTCTTTTTTTCCTTTCTCTTGTTTTTCCTTTGGATCAAAACTCATGTTCTTCTTGATGCATTTCCTTTACCTGGTATAGATGGAATTTCTTCAAAGGATAATAAGGCTTGTACATTGAAGCAATCAACACCTTTTGATCATCAAAATGTCACTTTCAAAACAGACCCATCATCAAACAAGTGACTCTTATTTTAACATTTGCTTGAAATGAACTCATGTTATGTAAAGTGATGTTATGATGCGGTATTGATATAATGAATTTGGGGAGCAATTTATGTTCTTTTATTGTTATGATATTTGAGAAGGAGATGATAGTATATGTGATTTTTGTGGATGGAGAATGGGAGCTTACGTTCATTATACATTGCTTTTATTTTAAGATATACTATACGTTTGAATGTATGACATGACTAAAATTGTGGTTTTAAGGTGATGTCTTTGATACGATGGATAGGTGTTCTGTGATGAGATATTATGCAAAGTATGCAATACTATGAATAGAATTTATATATCAATGTCTTTTGTACTATGATCTAATTGCTACAATGGAAATTATTATTATTATTATTCATATTATTAATTTTAGTTTGCTATCATTTATAACTAGTACTTTAACTTTGTTGATGTAATGCATGTATATCTATATGTACATATAATTACACATGTGTGTAATTTAAAAAAGCTTATTTTTAAAACATTATTGCTATTAAAAATATTCATTATATAATATTATTTTCATCAGTATTATTGTTACTATTATTATAGTAGTAGTAGTGGTGGTGGTGGTGGTGGTAGTAGGAGTAGTGGTAGTAGTGGTAGTCGTGGTAGTGGTAGTAGTGGTACTACTACTACTGCTACTACTACAACTACTACCACTACCACGACTACCACTACTACCACTACTCCTACTACCACCACCACCACTACTACTACTACCACGACGACCACTATTACTACCACTACTACTACTACTTGTAGCATATATTATAATTACTAAAATTATACTTACTATTAATAATGGTATCAAGACTCTGGTCTATTTAAATATAAATTAATATTATTTGATCTATTATTTAGCATTAATAAACTTTTATTTATTAATAGCCCGTATTTATTAACTAGTCATTGTTTTCTAAAAGAGAATATACATATAGTTTACCAAATATTATATGTGATATGAAGTTTATTATCTATAAAATTAGTGTTTATGTTATAAAGTACCAATGATTGTTTTATTTACTAGTTAATCAAGAGCACATCATTTATCCATATTGAATATTGTTGCTATCTATAGCTGTTACTATTGCAAGTGGGAAATTTTGGATTTTGGATATAAAGTTATGAATACTTAGTGTTTTGGGATGTACTTTCTTCTTTAACATGCTGTGATAAGAATAGAAATAGTTGTTGAATAACTTTTGCCAGTTGAACTTTTTTTATGCTATGATAATGTAAGTATTGAATAGGAATTTGTGAAGCTAGGTAAAACATAGGGAAATAGAGTTATAAAAATGTTTATGCACTTGTGATACAAGAGTTGTTGGACAACAGTGACATATACTTTGTATTTTACCCAGATGGGGCTAGGTATCTTTGATCCAGAAGTTGGGAGATTTTATCTTTGAGATAAAAGAATGAAGTAAGTTATTGCATAAATTATTTTTTGAACTAAAGTGCCCCTACAAGTCAAATGTGATGTTTACTGTAAAGTATTTCTTTGACTTGCAATTTTGGATATTCTGCCTCTTCTCTCAAATTAAGCCATCAAAGATTTTCTAAAACAAAATATTAAATTTTTTTAAATTAGATTTTAACCTAGATTTTTTAGAATCATAATTGCAATTTCAAGGTAACACACTTTGCTAAATTTCTCACAAGCGGGACAAACATAGCGTTGAGTACTCAATAAGGGTAGACTTATTAGAGATTAGAAGTCTAGGGCAAGTCTCTCAATGGAGGCCTATTGAGGGATAAACTCTTTCTAGACAACGTGATAGTTCTAGTTAGTCAGGCTGATCTATGCTAGTAACTCAGTCATTGTGGACTGCTTTTCTCCGGAATAGATAACCATAAGTTAGGGTGTAGAGATAGAGAACTATCTTGTTAGGATTGTGCCCCAGAAGTAATTATTTATACAATATATTTTGCACATTAAATCAATAAAAGGCACTCTTTATCTTTCAGTTTCTTTATTTCATATGTTTATGTATATAAAACTGTTAGGTAAAGTCTCTAGTACAATACTGTGTTAAGGAACTCATGATCGAGATTGTGATATGAGGTTCCTACGACACTAGAATGTGTTTGTTTTTAAATAATATCTAGTCATAGTATGAATGAGATGGAACATCATTAATGCGCTAAGACTAGCACATGTTATACTTCTTGATTTGATAAAGCAATGGTTCTCATATCCAAGAGTATTGTGATACTCAGTTAACACGTGGAAGCTTGTTATTTGAACAAGTATATTGGATAACCTAACTATGAGATAATCACATGGATAACTATTTAGTACCAATGCTAGAATCTCATTTTAGAAATGTGCAAGTATTCTTAGACTTGAGAACTCCAAGGTACTTTGTTTGCTAAGCATTGTACTTTGATTCCAATCTCTGGAATCCTTACAAGACCACCTATGGGATGGACATTGGGTACAACGTGAAGTAAACGAAAGAATTGGAGAAGGTCAATAAAGGATTCATCACTTTTAATAGTAGGATCAAATAACTCAAGGCCACTTATAGGAATCATTACTTAAGAAGTCCTTGGTCAAGGTGACCATGTGTTGGAAATATTTCTAATTGAACACATGATAAATAATGGATTCCAAGAACAAATATTAAAATATTCAGCCCAAAATTAATTAATATTCTAGAAGAAGTTGGCACTAATTGCACACTGTAAACTGAATGAGATATTATACGATGAAAGGAATTTATTGTACTAACGTTTTGCTATTGAAACATTCATGCCAAGCCCCTTAACTTTCTGGACTTTAGGGTAGTCGTGATGTATTTCTAGATACCGCTCATGATTTACAAAATATGCATTTTTTAAAATATAGATTTAATAAATTTAATCCTAATTAGAAATAATAAATTAATTCTAATTATTCAAAGAATTATTAATTCTATTATGATAGAATTAATTCATATTAGCTACCAAATTACTAGAAAACCTAATAGGTCACACACAATAGAGGAATTGGTACTCAAAATATTATTTGATAATATTATGGGGTTAATTTGTGAGAAGAAATAACTTTATTGGGCGAATTATAAGTAGTTATAATTCTTGCGGCCAAATTGTAATTAGCAATACCTTGTGGGATAATTAGCAATTTGGAAATCCAAAGGCCATAATGAAAAGATAAGAAAAGTTCAATTATTGTTTGATTCCTAAAACGTTTAGGATACAAACAAAAAGTCTTTCTCCACTTGACCGATACACACACACACACACACACGGTTTTTGGGTTAAAAAAGATACAATGTTTTCTTTTTGGAAATACACTGTAGTTTTTCTTTTCTTTTCATGAGACACGAGGTTCTTTTTACTATTCTTTTTCGAAAGAAGTCTTTTTCTTCTCCAGTAAAATTAATCATAAAGCTACCAGGTATTATTCTAGTGGCATAGAATTGGCAATTCTTGAGTACGTTCTTCATGTGGATCAATATTAGAAAAATTCCCGTCCTTAGAATCTGGTGGCTTGATTTGATCGACTTTTGAAGGGGATTCACGGAGAAGAAAAATTTTTAATAGCTACGATTTTGAAGTAATTAATTTTTCCTCCCTTCTCTTGATCTATTTAATTACATACGAGTGATCCTTTGTGTGAATTTCGTTTTATTTTTTCATTATGTGTAAATTGGTTTGCATGATCCAAATCCAATAGTGGTATCAGAGCCATCTCGTATGTGTTTTACAGATTTTATTATTATTTTTAAATTGTTTCAAAATAAATTCGGCGTTATGAAATTGTTTCATAAATATTTTAAAATTTGCAATAGTTTTAGAATTATATTCGGCTCCATGAAAATTGTTTCACTTAAATTTTATTTTTGGAAAATTTTTGATTTAGTGGGTTATATGTGTGTGTGTGTGTGTGTGTGTGTGTGTGTGCGTGTGTGTGTGTGTGTGTGTGTGTGTAATAATAACTGAAATTGATTTTCGTAAATTATAGAAATTATTTTTTAATCCATGAAATTTGTTTCCATATGGAAGTTTGAAAGAAAAGGAAATTGTACCTTTGTGTTCCTTAAATTTGTTAACGAATATGAACAATGGAAATTGTTTCATTTGAATTCACAGAAATTGTTTGTGCGAAAGAAGGAAAAATATAATAAAGTTTTGTTTCCATAAATTCAGTAAGAAAATTGAATCTGAAAAGGAAACAACAAAAAAGAAAAAAAAAATGAAAGAAGTGGAAAATGTTTCGGCAAACCATGATTATTTTGGTTGCATCCTTGGGAGGATAAGTTATAGCTATGGGAGGCCTGTGCCCAATTTTTTATTACAGCCAAAATGAAAAAAAAAAATGAAAGGTGGGTCGATTGGACCAGGAACCCACTACTCTAGATGTGTATCAATTGGAACTATTTTTAGTACACATACTCCTTGGCCAAGGACTTCTCGAGTAGTAATTCCTACAAGTGGCCATGAGATATTCGCCCCTACTATTAGGAGTGGTGAATCCTTTATTGACCCTCTCAACTACTTTCGTTTACTTTACAATGTACCCAATATCCATCCCATTGGTAGCTCTCGATTGAGCTCCAGAGATTGGAATCAAAGCACAAAACTCAGCAAACAAAGTACCTTAGAGAGCTCAAGTCTAAGGATACTTGCACGTTTGATATATTGAGATTATATCACTGGAACTAAATAGTTATTCATGTGATTTTCTCATAGCTAGGTCATCCAATGAAGTTGTTCGGCTAACAAGCATCCACGTGTTATTTTTGAGTGTCTCAATACTCATGGATATGAGAACCACCGCCTGATCAAATAAGGAAGTCTAATACATGCTAGACTTAATGCATTAATGATGTCCTGTCCCATTAATACTATGACTAGGGACTATTTAAGTACTAACACAGTATGAATCTCATATCATGATCTCTATCATGGTTTCCTTAACATAATGTTGTATTGGGGACTTTATCTAACAGTTATATTACATAAAAGTAATCAAGAGAAACTGTAAGATAAATAATGTCTTTTATTAAAATAAAATGTGTCATATACAAGGTGCAAGTGATTGCCTCTAGGGCATAACACTAACATAAGCCACTTGACTTTCTGGACTTTCAGGTGGTCATGATGTATTGCTAGATACCGTTCATTATCTGCGAAATATGGATTTATTAATTAGAGAATTAATAAATATATTCCTAATTAGAATTAATAAATTAATTCTAATTATTAAAAATATTATTAATTCTATTATGATAGAATTAATTCATATTAGTTGCCAAATGACTAGAAAACTTAATAGGTCGCACAAAATAGAGGAACTGGTACTCAAAATATTATTTCATAATATTATGGGGTTAATTTGTAAGAAGAAATAAGTTTATGGGGTGAATTATAAGTAGTTGCAATTCTTGGGACCAAATTGTAATTAGTAATGCCTTGTGGGCTAAGTAGCAATTTGGAAATCCTATGGCCATAATGAAAAGATAAGAAAAGTCCAGTTATTGTTTGATTCCTAAAACGTTTAGGAAATAAAGAAAAAGGCTTGCTCTAATTGACCAATATATATATATATATATATATATATATTATTTTTGGGTGAAAAAAGTTATAGAGATTTCTTTTAGAAATACACTGTAGTTTTTCTTTTCTTTTCACAGGAGAACACTGGGTTCTTTTTCCTATTAGTTTTAATAATTAATCACAAAGCTACCAAGCATTATTCTACTAGTATAGATTTGGTGGTTCTTGAGTACGTTCTTCATATAGATCAAGATTAATAAAATTCCTATCCTTGAAATTTAGTGGCTCGATTGGGTTGAATTTTGAAGGGGGATTCGTACGGAAGAAAAATTTTTAAAAGCTGCAATTTTGAGGTAATTAATTTTTCTTTCTTTCTCATGATCCGTTTAATTACATAAGAGTGACCCTTTCCATATATTTCATTTTATTTTTCTACTGCGTGTAAAGTAGTTTACATGATCGAAATCCAACATGTTAGCCCTAAGGGCATTCTCCTATATTTTGACTTATGACAAGCATTGATGAGGACTAACTTCTATAATCTATATTGATAGGACATTCTTGACCCCGTTTCTTCAAGGCATGCAAATAAGGTTGCTAAGAAGCTCTTAAAGAAATGGAATTTAATGTGGTGATTGATTAAGTACAACTTCAACCTTAGAGCTTGCAAAATCATAAAGTCCTTCTGAAAGAACTTTAGACTAGGAATCATTTTGCTAAGGTATTTTGTGTAAATTCCTATGTCTTCTTCACCTTAGGATTCAGTTTATTTCTACCTTAAAGCACACAAGCAAAAATATTTCAAAGTATTAATTCTTCAGAATTTTGGAATGAGTAGTTTGGATGACTCTGCATCCAAAAGCTTCATCCAAAACTCTGTGAACAGTGTCAAAATATTTTTACCTAGAAAAGTGCAATTTTGGACTCACGTTTTAGACGCACCATCGTTCGATCCATGAGTCCAAAATTCTGAAAAATCTAATAACGTGAAACTAGTAGTTTCTAGCTATTCGAGCTTTACTTTTTTGCTTCTATAAAAGGTTTCAAAACTTAATTTTAATGTAGATTTTTTTCCTATCTTTCAACAAAAACACTCTTACTCTTTAGAATACAAAAATCTTCCTTTTGATTAGTGCTTCAAAGTGAAATCAAATTGCTTAAAAAAAAGGTAAAAAGTTGTTTCTGCATTTACTCAAAAATGTGTGCTATCTCTGGCTCATTTCTATAATCCTTCTTATGTATCAAGGCTGTTGTGTAAAACCCATATGGGATGAACCTTTATTTGTTGATTGATTGAGAGGTTTTGGAAAAACCAAGTGTGGTGATCCTCATATGTAATTGGTGTAGATAGATGCCATTGAGTTGGGTGAGCTTAATGAAGTATGGTAGAAAATCCTTAAGTGTGAGTTTAAGGTAGTGGATGTAGATCTTGGTAGATCAAACCGCTATAAATCTCATGTTTACTCTCTCTACATTTAATTTCGACAAGTTGTGAACTTCCTTACTTAAAAGTTTTCCAATCATTCAAAAGAAACCTTTATGTTTCTCACCAACCCATCTTCATTATTGTATTAATTGCATATCTCATGTCTCATCTCATTCAAATCGTAGTTAGTCTTTAAGACAGTCTAAAAGCTCCTCGTTGTATCTTTAGCAAACTTCTCGATCTGATATACAAAAGGAGTATCTCAAAAATAGATTTTTGAAAAGTGTTTTAAATTTGCCAAAAAACCTTATTCACCTCCCCCTCTAAGGTTTTTTATTTGGTATTTGAGCTTTGGTCTACTCTTCTTCGGCTAAACAGCCTTGTAGAAAAGATCCTTATGGCAAATATCTCCTCTCTTCCCTATGTCGAAGGTTCCTCAACAAATAGACCTTCTTTGATCACTAGGAGTAATTATATATTCTAGAAAAATCGCATGAAGATCTATGTTTGCTCAATTAATTTTAAGCTGTGGAACTTAAAGAGGACCATGTTTTCCTTCTAGAAGTATTGAACATCGAATAATACCAAACAGAGTGATGAATACAATGCTAAAAATAATGCCAAAATGACATTGAATTTTCAAGCCATGAACATTCTATGTTATGCCCTAGATGTCACTAAATATAATCATGCAAGTGGCTGTGATTCAACCAATGACATATGGAGATTGCTTGAAGTCACCCATAAGGGTACAAATCAAGTAAATGAGTCTAAATTGGGACTTTTGATTCATGATTATGAATTATTCACTACAAAGACAAATAAGAGTATAACTGATATGTTTACTAGATTCACAAACCTTGCAAATGGACTTAATGCATATGGGAAAAGCTATTCCCTTGGTGAACAAAATAGAAAAATTCTGGATACTTTGCCAAAGAGCTGGCAACCTAAAACTCTAGCTATGGAAGAATCTAAAGACCTGAAAACCATACTAGCTGAACAGCTAATTGGCTCTCTCCTAACTTATGAAATAAAACTCAAAAGGTTTCAAGAATCTGATGACCATGACAAAGGAAAAGGAGGAATAGCACTGAAAGCTGCTAATAAGGATGCTGAAAGTATCCAATCAGATAGTGATGATGGAACTGACGTAAATACTGAAGAACACACCATGATTGCAATGAAATTGAAAATAATGTTCAAAAAGGGAAACTTCAAAAGAGGAAATAAGTTCATGAAAAGGAAGAGACAAACCTCATCATTTAAGCCTCAATGTTATGAATGCAAGAGTATTGAACACTTCATTGCTAACTGCCCAATAGCTAAAGAAAAAGAAGGTAAAATGCTCAAGAAGAAAAAAAAGGATCTGAAAACAGAAAATGGCAAAGGACTAACGAGAACTTGAAATTAAAATGAGTCCAAATCTAAGGAAAATAGAGATTCTAAAAATGAAATTGCTAACATATGCTTCATGGCAATGGATGACAAGGTAAACTCCTCCTTATCTAACCTTATAGCTGAAATATTGATGATCCAAATGCTCTTCTTATTGATATGTTTCATGAACTAAAAACATTGTCAAAAAAGAACAAGGAAATTAAGGTGAAAATTGATTCACTATCAACTGAAAATGACAATTTGATAAGTGAGAACAAAAATCTACTTGACTCCATGTATTACCTGAATGTTGAAAAAGAAATAATTTCTACTTTCTTGAAATGTTCTACTCATGAGAAAAAATATTTGTATGATCGAGTCTCATCTCTTGAAGTCATGATTAGTAAATTTGATAATATGAAAGTGAAGATTGATGATCTCACTACTTGTATTGAAAAATTCATTAATAGTCGAAGCAACCTGAATAAACTTCTTGGAACTTAACGATGGCTGGAAATAGAAATGGCTTTGGCTATAGCAATCTGTACAAATCAGGAAAACATAAGTCTTATTTTGTAAAAGTAAGCTCCTCAAATAGAAATTATATATGTTGCACTTATTGCGGTAAAAATGGACACATCGCATCTAGCTGTCACATTCGGAAAAGCATTGGTTTAGGAATGAAAACGGATTGCAGAATTAAAAGAATCACTACTATCCCCTATAGACCCAAGAAGATATGGGTACCAAAAATCACTCTCCCATCTCATGTATAGGTACGTTCATTGCAAAAAATGAGCTTCACAAAGTGGTTCTTGGATAGTGGATGCTCAAGACACATTATCAGAAATGTAGCCCTATTAGAAGATGTTCACGCTACAAATGATGGGTTTGTTACCCTGGTGACAAAAAAGAAAGGAAAGATACGTAGCATAGGTAACAATGGTAAACAATCTTCAACCATTATTAAACAACTATTATTGATTGATGAGCTGAAATACAACTTGCTTAATATTAGTCAATTATGCGACAATGGTTGCAAAGTCATTTTTGAGAAATATTCTTGCTCTATTTTGGATAGCCCAAATAATGAAACAATTTTTATTTCTAACTGTGTTGGGAATGTATATGTATTCTATATTGATGATCTTATAGCTCATGATATTAGATGTCTTTTTGTGCATGATAATGATGGCTATATTTGGCATAGAAGACTAGGCTATGTATCATTTGATTTGCTAAATAAATTAACCTCAAAAGAACTTGTTAGGGGACTGTCCAAAATGAAGTTTGATAAAAGCAAAATATGTTATGCATGCCAATTTGGAAAGCAGATCAAAACCTCTTTCAAACCTAGGAAAATGATTTCCACCTCAAAACCACTTGAATTAATACATATAGATTTGTTTGGACCAGTGAGGACCACTAGTCTTGGTAGTGAGAGGTATGCTTATATTCAATTAGATGATTTTTCAATATTTACTTGGACTTTATTTCTCGGACAAAAAAGATGAGGCATTTTCTAAATTCTCTAAATTATTCAAGTGCATCCAAAACTCTCTTGGATGTAAATTGATTTCTCTTATGAGTTACAATGGTAGAGAATTTTGCAACAACGAGTTTACATATTTTTGTGATGAAAATAGAGTTTTTCACAACTTTTTAGCTACTAAAACAGCTCAACAAAATGGTGTTGTTGAGAGAAAAAATAGAACTTTGCAAGAAATGGCTAGATCCATGATTTGTGAAAACTCTCTTCCAAAATACTTTTGAGCTGAAGCTGTCAATACAGCTTGTTTTATTGTTAACCGAGTGATGTTGAGACCTTTTCTAAGAAAAACACCCTTTGAGCTTATGTTTGACAAAACTCCATCAATTTCTTATTTTAAAGTATTTGACTGCAAGTATTTTGTTCTTAATACCCGAGACAATCTTGAAAATTTTGACACCAAATCTGATGAGGCTATATTCCTTAGATATTCTTCCAATAAAAAGGCATATAGAGTGTTCAATAAGAGAACTCTATGTGTGGAAGAATCTGTTCATATTGTCTTTGATCAATCTAACATTTATACATCAAGAAAAGAAAATGATAATGTAGGGAGTTCAAAAGAAAAAGGGAAAGGACAACACAAAGCACTATCACTGGACATTCATGCCAAAGAAGAGGAATTGAAAGAGCAACATGCTAAACAAAGTAAGCAAGAAACTAAAGAGCTCATTGATCAAGGGCTACCAAAGGATTGGAAGTACAAAACCGGTCATTAAAAGAGCAAATTATTGGTAATCCTAGCTATGGAGTCAAAACTAAATGGTATTTTGTAGACAATTTTGCTCTACTCTCTAGCATTGAACCTAACTGTATTAATGTGGCCTTGTATGATGATTTTTGAACACTAGCTATGTAAGAAGAGCTAAACCAATTTGAGAGAAATCAAGTTTGGAAACTCATCCCCAGACTACTTGATCATTCGGTTATTAGTACCAAGTGGGTTTTCAAAAACAAACTTGATGAAAATAGAGTGGTGATTAGAAATAAAGCTAAACTAGTTGCCCAAGGATTCAATCAAGAAGAGGGCATTGACTATGATGAGACATTTGCCCCCATTGCAAGATTAGAGTCCATAAGAATGCTTCTTGTCTTTGCACCTTTCAAAAATTTCATGCTTTATCAAATGGATGCTAAAAGTGCATTTTTGAATAGTTTTATTGAAGAGGTGGTATCAATAGAACAATGTGAAACCCCAGTTGAAACCAACCTTAGAGTAAGGGGGTTGGGATGCATATCATACTTTATTGCATGCATAAATATATTTTTATATAATTTTATGTGCTTTGGATTTGTGATTTGTAGCCTAGATGGCTTATTTGTGCTTGTTGAGTAAGAAGGGCAAAATGGTAATTTTTACTTGAGGTGAAAATAAGGAGATAGCTTGAGGATTAAGTAGGAAAAATATTTGGGAGAAAAAAAAAGAACAAGAATTGTTGTGATTTAGTGGTTGGATCTTTGGAATTAATTCTTGAGGTCTTGAGTTCAAATTCCATCATTAGAGTTTTAGCATGATTAAATTTTATTTTTGTTTGGGAAGGCTATGTTTCGGCCTTTCCATGATTTAGGGGAGGGTAGATGTGTTGTCCTAGGGGAGACATGATAGGAATGTCCTAATCCTACTCTTGTGCCCTACAAAAATTTCCAAGGGAATTCACACCCTTCTTGATCCTTAGTTTTTCTTACTTCTCAATTCATTAAGTTGTTCAATTTATTCAAGCCAACTTTGTTCCAGAAATATTCCAGCAAGGTTCTGTGGGGCTTAGGTTTCGAATATGGCTATGAATGAGTTATCTTGTTGGCCAAAAATGGGGAGGAGTTGTGGAAGGTTCCCAGGAGAATTAATCACCATGGTTGAACCTTCAAACTCTAACCTAAGGGTATTCATTTTCTTCATGTAGTAATCTGGAATTTTTCCAACTTCTGATTCAGCCCAAGTGTCAAAATTTTCAGCCATCATTCCCTTCGAAATACAGCTAGAAAAATAGCACTCTTGACCAGCTTGAAGTCTGAAATTATAAGGCCAAAACCGAACTGCACAAATGCTGTTCAAACTAGGAAATTTTCCTGGACAATTTCGCAGCATTGGTGAGCCTAACCAAGCTGATTCTTCCAGTATTTCATGCAGCATCTTAGCCACATTCTTCCTCCATAAAAAAGGCAGGAAACCAACCTTGAAAGACCTCTGAAATCCCTTTCAAATCTTCTACAAGCTGACTAGAAAATGGCAGCAAAATCTGCCCAGGAAAATTCCAGCAACTTGCGAAATCTGTCCAGAATTTTTCCATCCTTGCTTCTTCTTCAGCCTTGTCCGAAACCTCCACCATTTTTCTGAACAAACTTCCCTTGAACAGCCCTGAACTGAGCTTCATCATCTTCCCCAGCATTCTGCTCGAAAATCAGTCCCTGGCTGCTCCGAAAAACTTTCCATCAATCACTCTAATCAAACCATTGATTGAAGTCCAAAATTTCAGCAATCTATTTTAGCAACCTTCCATGAATTAAACCTCAAACAACCAAAAAATCCCTCCACCTTTGAACATCATATTTTCAGCCACCATTAAGCTCCTTCAACCAGCTTTTATTCCAACTAAATCCCTATCCAGCCAACCGGCCATTACAGCTTCCAAAAGCTCTCTTCCATTAAAGATCTTCTTACCATATTTTGTTTCCAAAATTGATTCTCTAAAGTATTCTTTTAGGATTTCAAACAACCAGCTTTCCTTTTCCTCTCAAATCAAAAAATTCAACTTCCTAAATCCTCTAAATCAGTCGGCCACTCCTTCCAACACAAAATTTTGGCCAGCCTTTCCCTATTCTCTCCATTCTCTCCAAGCCAAGAACACCTACTAACCTTCTCTCACCTAAGGCCACCAAAACCACTCCAATCTTCTTCAAAAAAAATTCCAAATTGTACCTACTCACTTTCGTGAATCCATCCCTACCACTTTTAACATCAAACTCCGAAATCGAACTATCTCTTTTGGATAAAAAAACCCAGTATTTTTGTGAAGGCTCAAGAACACCTCCAAGGTAAGCATGATCAATCGCCCCACCTTCTCTCATCTTCAACTTCTAATGAATATATGTATATATAAACATACTAATGGACTCTCTCTCTCTCTCTCTCTCTCTCTCTCTCTCTCTCTCTTTTGGCCGAATGCTCTCTCTCTCTCTCTCTTGGCCGAATGGTGACTTCAACCATGGCCATGTTTCCTTTATCTCTCTTGTACGGATCAAGTCCCTAAGAGTTAGGATCCATTTGAAACTATTCTAAGGTACTCATCAATCAAGTAAGCCTCTTCAACCCTCTTTTAAAATTCTATATTCATGTCTCTAGGATGATATTGGAAGGAGATGGATTATGATTAGGGTTTGAGCATGTGTTGTTGTGATGAGTTGAGATTGAAGAATGAATAAATGTGTGTATATGATGGAGATAGGATTGATGCATGATGATGATTGGTCTTGGTTAGGTTATATGATGTTCTAAGGTTTTGATGCATGCTCTCCATGTCGTGAGTAGTATATGTGATCAAGCGTGTTAGAGATTATGTCACATTTGGTGAATAAGGTTTATGTTCATGTATGATTGTTAAAACCATGATTATGTTTATGTCAGTAGAGTTTGGATCATGTCTTGGTAAATTTAGATTTATGCCTTTATTCATGATTTGGATGATTTGATGAATTGGAGTGGAGTATATGTTCATGATTGTGGTTAGCAAGTGGAGATATGATCATGACCTTTTTGTCCCTAAGCTAATTTTATTTCATCAATAAAATAATTAATACTATGACTTCTTCTAGTGAATTTTGTAAACCCTAGGAAAATGTGGATTTGGTCTTTTATATAAAATAGTGGTATTTTAGTCAAATAAATGATATCTTTTATTAAAGAAATAAAAAATATAGATATTATATAAAATAATAGTATCAAATAAAGCCTTTTATATAAGTAGTCATAATAAGTGAAATATTAATTTTGTAAGTCTTATATTCATAAATACTATTAAAATTTAGTTATTATTTTTTAATCAAAACCTATTAAAATTTACTTACAACTAATTTTAGTTATCAATTATTTTCTAACAATTAATTATCAATAGATTATTATTTTAAATAATTACATCTAGGTCCTAGGACCCTTCATCAAATAAGCCCTAATTTATTTTTAGCAAGATTTAAACTTTCAACTTATAGTACCTATTTTCCAAACCCTAGTTATTTTAATATCAAGCTAGATTTATTTTATAAACCCTCTTATTTGTTATCTAGCCTTAAAGCTTGGGACACTAGGGACATGATGGTAGTAAGTTGAGCTAGTTTTATTTGTAAAAGTGAATCCTTGTCTTGAGTTTGATTATGGCTCATGTTTAACCCAGGCGGGGTTAGGTCAGTTATTGGAGACCTTTACTTTGATTAAGGATTAGGTAAGCTCCTACATAAAACAAAATTAATGCAAAATGGTTCTATGGCAAGCTAATTGTGGAGTGCGTGGTCACTCATTTCTGTAAAGGCAATTGAGGATTGTTTCCTTTCTCATTTTAGTCAAACAAATTATTTGAAAATCAATAAGCAGATGTACTCAAACTCTAAAACTCTTCGTAAAACCAGTTTTTCCCCAAACTTTGGAATTCCTTAATTGCCATTTTCAAGTGGAGCTATGTTTTATTCATTTTCCCAAGTGGGTATATATTACGTTGAGTACTCAATAAGGGTGGACTGCTAGGACTAGTCTTTGAAGAGTTAGGGTAAGTCCCTCAGTAGGTGGCCACCTCTGAGGGGTGAGTCCTTCCCGGATAAGATGTCAGTCCAATAGGTCGTGCTGGTCCGAGCTAGCAATTTTCAGTTAAGTGGACTGTGTGTTGCCGGAATGGATAAGCAGTTTTGTTTACGGTAAAAAGAAAGAGGAGTATCTTGCCAAATAGGCCGATCACCTACCTTTTGTCAGTCTGCACAAAGTGTGGCATTCTGACCATTGTATGGTCATGGGGCCCAACGTGTTGCAACCCATGACCACTTCTTTAAGTGGTTGATTTTATTGTACATGTATGGTTTGAAAAGCTAAAACACCACTCATGATTTTGACTGTTGTTTATTGCTTGCTAATATTTCTCTTATGAAGATTTTATACTTTGTATCCACGAACTGTTTTCACTGTACACTCAAAGCACACACTGAGTTACTGGGATTTTTATCTTATCACTCTTTTTACCATGATTTCAGGTCGATCCTACTACGGGGATGAGTAGCTAGTGTTGTCTGCCTTAGAAGAGATTTTATAATTTATTTTTATGTAATGCTTTGCGAGCTGTGAGTGAATAATTTTGTTTTTAGATTTGTTTTTGAATTCTTGGATTGTATAAGTTTTAAGTATTATTTTACTCCATTATTTTGAATGCGTGACCTAGTTATAAAGATCTCTTATCCTTTGGATGGGGCGACATCCCCAGCCCTGTCTGGCCTAGGTAGTGGGGTGTTACAAGTGGTATCAGAGGCTGGGTTTAGGTAAATATTAATAGTATATGTTCTAATTATTTAAGATTAAATTTTTATCTAACCTATCTTGTTTATGTTATAGGATGGTTAGAATGCTTAGAACCGTGAGGATGAGGCAGCAACGGCATCTGCCAATCCCTATTTACCCAGAAGACCTTCCAGTTCCCCAACCTGCTCCTCAACCAGTTATCCCTTTGGAGGATAGCAGTGATGATGAGGTCCCGATCTATAAGCCAGCCCCAATTCTTGTGATAGACATATGCTTTGACAGTGAAGATGAGGTGATAGCCGTGGAGCATGTACCCCACCCTCCTAATCCCGTAATGGAATTGTCAGCGGATAGTGATGATCCGGGAGAGATAGATTATGAGTCTCCACCTAGGCCTTCTTTTATTCCTCCTTCTAGCCGAGTTGAGCCCAGGAAGAGTTCTAGGCGACCCAGAAAGGAGCCAATGGAGAGGTTTGCCATGGGGTTGGGATAGATTTTTCTAAGAACTCTGGGGGATGGTTGTATAAGGTTGATTTTGAGGATTCTGATGAAGATTAGAGGACTGAGAGTTATTTTGATTCGGATGTTTATTTATTATTTTTCGTGAACTTTAGTGTTACGGATTTTTAATTCTGTTTTCTGTTAAATTTCGAATTTATGCAAATCAAGATTTAAAAGAGAATTTATGAGCAATTCTTTAAACAAAACTTGCATCTGATTTCCTTTTACGTATATCTGATTGTGAATGCATGCACAACTAAAATGATTTAATCCTTGAATGCATACACTTATCATTTGGGGTATGGTTTAGAATGGCAACCAAGCGCCGTGTAGCTTCATTAGGCAGAAGGGCTCCGGAAGCCAATCATGTGGCACCAGAAATCGAGACAGCTCAGATGCAATCGCCTAACGGGGGTAATAGGAGTGATCTGGATATGGGAATAGGGTCTAAAGCAGCGATGGATGTGTCGATAGGTCAGGCATTCAGCAAGATAACAGAGATTCTGAAGACCCTAACCGAGCAGAGAAATCCTAAGGGGGAAGATGAGGCATTAGAATGGTTTATAAAGTTTCAACCACCCGTCTTCTTGGGTGAAGCTGAGCAAGACCAAAAGGCAGAGCAATAGATTGAGCAGATGGAGGATATATTTGCAACACTCAAGTACACCAAGGAGCAGATGGTTAAATTCGAGGTATTCCATTTAAGTGGACCAACAGCGGATTCAAGATGACTGGGAAACAATTGAGCAAGAATGGACGTGGTCCAACTTTGTTAAGTCATCAAAGCCGAGTACATCCCTCAGTGGGTAGTGGAAAAGCGGGAGGATGAATTTTAGAATCTGAAGCAGGGAGGCATGTCAGTGGCCTAGTACGTAGCACGGTTTACCCAGCTATCTAAGTACTGCCAAAGATTAGTGGATACCGAGTAAAATTGGACGAGGCAGTTCGTCAAGGGACTAAGGCCGGAGTTGAGGAGGGCATTGGCACTTTCTCCACCAATGACTTATTCGGGGGCAATGGACGCAACTACCAGAACTGAAAATGAGGACCGTAGCAAGATGGCGGTAAGACCTTTCCAACCACCAAGGCAGCCACAAGGACACTTCTAAGGGCAGCAATCCAACAAGCGCCCCACCTACTAGCAGTGGCAAAACCGGGGAAATTAAGCCCGGACAGCACTAGTTGGCCCTACTCAGAACCTTCCATCATGCTGGAATTATGGAAAGAGAGGCCACACCGAGAAGAACTATTGGTCCAAGGGTGGTGAAAGGAAATGTTATCACTGCGGCGACCCGAACCACCTACGAAACGCCTGTCCTAAGTTGAATCGAGTCGGGCAAGGAAATCTGACGCAGAATCTGGGGCCCAATAGAGCTAACACCATGGGAGCATCCAGGAGTGGAGCACCGAAGCCGCAAGTGAAAGCTAAAGTATTCGCTCTCAACAGAGAGGAGGTTGGGACCGATGCATCAGTTGTGGAAGGTATGTTTAATATCCAAGGACGTCACGTTAATGCATTGATAGATCCTGGCTCTACTCATTCCTATTCAAAAAAGATTTGTGCATGTCATTTGGGTTGGGATAGAGTAGAGCTACCTTTTACCTTAGTGGTAAGCACACCTTTGGGGAAAATGGTGCAAGCGGATCGGTATGTGAAAAATTGTACAATTGTAGGGGAGAGAGAAAGTCTGGAGGGAGATTTGATAGTATTAGATGTTGAAGATTATGATTTGATATTGGGAATGGATTGGATAGCCAAACATGGGGCAAGGGTAGACTGTAAGAAGAAATCAGTTCAGTTCGTTAGACTGGGTTTTGATGTGTTGGAATTTGATGGCACGAAGGTAAAGGAATTAAAGTATTTGATAGTGAGGGCTAAGGCCTGAAAATTACTGAAGCAAGGATGTCAAGGGTACCTGGCTTACGTGATAAACAAGTCGAAGGACCAGTACACTTTAGAGGACACCGAGGTGGTGAAGGACTTTCCCAATGTCTTCCCAGCGGAACTTACCTCTCTACCTCCCAGTTGGGAAGTAGAATTCACCATTGACCTAGTTCTCGGAGCAGAACCAGTATCTCGAACCCCGTACCGGATGGCACCGGCAGAGCTGAAAGAGCTATTGGAACAGTTAGAAGAGTTAGTGGGGTAAGGCTACATTAGACCTAACACATTGCCCTGGGGAGCACCTATGCTGTTTCTGAATAAGAAGGATGGGACTCTGAGACTATGTATTGACTATCGGGGTTTGAACAACTTAACGATCAAGAACAAGTATCCCCTACCGCTAATTGATGAGCTGTTCGACCAGTTGCAAGGATCTAGTTGCTACTCCAAATTGGACATGAGGCAAGAGTACTACCAAGTGCAGATAGAAGAGGAGGATATCCCTAAGACGGCCTTCAACACCAGATAGGGCACTATGAGTTCGTAATAATGTCGTTCGGGGTGACTAATACTCCAGTAGTATTCATGGATTTGATGCATCGGGTGTTCCCACCCGATTTGGACAAGTTCGTGGTGGTCTTCATTGATGACATTCTGATTTACTCCAAGAGTCCCGAGGAGCATCTGAAGCTCGTGTCGGAGAAGCTGTGGGAGCACAAGCTATTGTTGGATTGCATGCCCTCTTAGACTAGGTTTCTGATGTAAAATCGAATATTTTAAAAAAGAATTTATTTTTAGAAATTGTTTGTGAATTTACTTTTTGTTTGTGCACGATTTTCGTTTGGAACAGACCCATTATGTTTAAATAAGTGATCCATGTGAATAGTGGACTTTCACAGTAAGGTATGGATCACGTGTTATTTAACACATAAACATTTGTTCTTAACCTATTGATGAGATTGGGAATCTCATCATGTTTAGGTTATTATGTTATGAATTCTAAATGGGGAATGGCTTACCTTTAGCCAGTGAGTAGTCCACTCACTTCATAACATAAGTGTATTTGAAATACGTAGGACAAGACCTGTAGTAGTGGTTTCTAAAAGTACTATATGATAGAAACCTAAACTACTACCGCTACAGCGTGGACTAGTACTCCACGACTTGAGTATAAGTTGGTGGTCTGGTGAAGCTAGAAGCATATACTTTGATTTGCTATAGTTGAGGTTCTATCGTAGGGTCAATATACTTGCATGTTGGGTATGTGTAATTAGTTTGTTAAGACAGACTTGTACAAGATAGTTTCTGCACTATATCGCCATTTTGTGGTTGTCCGAATGGTCTAAAATGTCCAGGGCCCTGGGAAACATGACTTGGATGTTTGCTTTAGGGTAGCTCCCTTGGAAAACGGAAACACTCCAGGAAGTCGTGAATTATTGGACTAGAATCCTAAGGATGGTAGATGTCATTTAGAGGGGTGTTAGTACACTTCTTCCTCTCTAAATGTACGGCGATGTGTAGAGGAGTATTTTAGTCATTTCACCTGTAGGTCGGAGACTCTGCTAACGCAGCATTGTCCTTAGGGTCAATATTTCTTTATGGTGATATTAGAAAATATTTAAAATGCAAAATACAACTATTTTTATGGCTAGGGTATTTTGGTCATTTTAGTAGCCAAGGCGGAGTGTCTTTTGGTCCCCAGTATAGACCGTGAGTCCCAATTAATTACGGGCTAAAGAATTTATCTTAAATTAAATGGAATTTATTTTATTTAAGTAGCCTGATTTAATTATTGGGCTAGAATAAAATAAAGGTCCATGGAGAGAAAGAATTAATTAAATTAGTTTGGTGGGTTAATTAATTATTCAGGGCTTTGGCCCAGTTTGAATAATTAAAGATTAACCTGGGACTATACTAATATAGGCTTAATTAATTTGACTAGTTTATTTGGGCTGGAAAAATTAATTATTTATTAATTGGGCCAATTATTTGGATTTAGTTAGAATAATTAATTAAGCCCAAAAGGTTAAACTAAGAGTCCAATGGCCCAATCCAGTTTAGCCTAGGGTTTTATTTAGGTTAAACAGGAGAAAAGAGAACAACGTTGTTTTTTCCAGTGCTTCCTCTCTGTGAAAAATACCAGACGTTTTTTTCCTCTCCCTCTCCGGAAATTCTTTGGCCCCTATGTTGTTTCACCAAAAACGATATTAGGCAGGTCATATACTGGAAGATCAAGAGCTAGGCGTTCATCTACATGCAAAGACAAAGTAGAAGGCTTGCAGGTATTGTACCAGAGGTTTCCACGAGCGTGCCTACCCCAGCTCCGCACATTCCAGTTCAGCCGATTGTGAGAACAAGAAGAAGAGGTAAAGAGAAAATATTTTTCCCCCTTTTTCCTTCTTCACGCAGGTGTGCTGCGTTTTGTTGCTCCTTGGCTGGTTATTTAGCTATATTTAGCATGCTATTTTATCTTCAATTGGTATCAGAGCATGAAGATATTTGCACATTTAGGAAGCCTGTATGCTAGTTAATAAAATCGGACAGTTATGTGTGATTAACTGTGATCCTTCGCTGGTTTTTTGGTATGTATAGATGGCTTGTTAAACCTCTCGGTTGGAGGTATAGGTGAGATGTAATTCAGTATTTTTCCAAGAATAAATCATCTAAACCCAACTTTAATGGGTATAGGCGGTTGTTAGTTTGTGATATCATTGATTTTAGGTTGAAATCAGAAGGCCAAAGGCTGGAAATTGTCGCAGAAAAAGAAAAACCAGAAGAGCGCAGAAGAAGAAAATCGCACTGGAAAATTGAAGCAGACGGCACTGTTCATCGGCTCGGCTCACCGAGCCGAGCCGCCAGCAGCGTCTGCACCTGGAACAAGGAGGGCGGCTCGGCTTTGTGGCTTACCGGCTCGGCTGCATCAGGTGGAATTGATTTGCAATTCAATTGCGAAATCCGGAAGTCAGGACGCAGGTCAGCACCGGTCGGGTCGCTGCTTGGATGGTCCATGAGGCGGACGTTCAGGTGCGGCGGGTGTTGTGGACCGCTGACCAGAGTGGTTTTGTTCCAGTGCGGCGGGTGCAGTGAACCAATGGAAAAAAAATTTTTCCCTTGTAATTTTCTTGCATTTTCTTTTTTATTTTGGGGTCCATACCAGGCGAAGTTAATATTTTTGCAATATTTATATTCCTGGAATATATTTGCATGAAAAATATTAGTAAGAGATTTTAGGATTAAACAAGATCATTAATTAATTAATTAATATGTTTAATTCTATTATTTGGACACTTAGGTTTAAAAAATAGAAAAGCATGAAAACGTTTACTGTTTTCAAGCATGCTATTTGTTTTTATGTACCTATGTGTGTTTTTCCTCAAAGACCAAAGTCTTTGGGAACATTTTTGACAAGAAAAATATTTTTCTTCAAAAACTAAATGGTTATTTTAATTGGTACAAAAATTATTTTCTTGAATATTTTCTCAAAGGATTTAATCCTTGATATAGAAAATATATTGGATTTAGATATTTTTGTAAATTAAAATGGAGAGCCATTTTGTTTTGTTTTGGACTAGAAAAATGATTTTGTCAAATAAACTTGAGACCAAAGTCTCTAGAAAGTTTTAATTGGAAAATTTTTGAAATCATTAAGTTTTAACTTAAATAAAATTAGTCCATAGAGAAAATCTCTCAAAGGATATAAGCCTTAACATAGAGATTTTATTGGACTTAGATATTTTATTTTTGAGTTAAGGAAGAACTTAATGGAAATTTCAAAAGGATATTTTTCTAGGAAAAACTTTTATTTTAAAAGACTAAGTGGGAGAGGAGTTCCAACGGCCCCACGGCTTCCATCACGGTCCTCATTAGAGATCGTGGATCCCCTCGCATCACCCTGGGAGTGAACCCGTATAGGATGGGGATACCACAAGGATCTAGGTCTAATGGAAAGATGTAATTAATAACCTGGGGCACGTACTATGATCGGCCAGCCCACGTTGGAGGTTATAGTGCGAGGTATGTCCATAGGAAATCAGAGGAAACGGCCATCCCACAATGGAGTTATTCTCTAGTCCATTACCTAGAAGGGAAATTAATTTGTGGTGGTTAATACACTCAGCTTAGGAAATTGTTAATCTTCCCAAGAAGCTATGTCAGTTTTCCTAAGAGCCAAATTATTTTCAATGCACAAATTTTATTTTGTTTTCACAAACTAAATTCTTTCTTTTATTTTTTTGATTTTCAGAAATGGTGGGAAATTCTTTTAGTCCATTGGCCGTTATTCTCAGGGAGAATAATTTAACGGGTCCAAACTATGTAGACTGGAAAAGGAACCTGGACATAATACTCACAACCGAAGAGTATAAGTATGTCCTTTACGAGACCTGCCCTGTTATCGGGGAATATTCCACCACCGAAGAGCGAGAGGCTGACGAAATGGCACGTTGCTATATATTAGCCTCTATGTCTAATGTGCTCCAGTCAAAACATGAGCACATGGCTTCTGTATATGACATAAGTCAATCATTGGCTACTATGTTCGCTGACAAGAGCCGGTCCGCAAGGCCGGAGGCTCTTCGAACTATTATAAACACTAAGATGGCTAATGGAGCATCAGTCCGAGAGCATATGCTCAAGATGATTGCTGCTTTCGAGGAGGCGGAAATCTTCGGGGCTATCATTGACCTCGAGAGCCAAGTGGACATGGTTCTCGAATCTCTACCAGGCTCTTTCACTCAGTTCAAGTTAAACTATAACATGAACAAGTTGAACATGAGTTTAACTGAACTGATGAAGGAGCTCCAGATGGCGGAGAAGGTCATGAAGCCGCAGTCAAAGGCCATGATTGCTAAGGCTTCTTCCTCAAGAACTGGGCCTAAACCCAGAAAGTTCAAGAGGAAGAAGGGGAATGCAGCAGCCCAGCCCAAGGACAAACCAAAGGGCAAGTGCTTAAAGTGTGGAAAGAAGGGACATTGGAAAAAGGAGTGTCCAAATCTTCAGGCCCAGAAAAACCCCACAAGTAATGTTTACTATCTAGAGTCTATATCAATGGTAGGATCAACTTCCACTTGGATTATTGATTCTGCAGCCACTGATCATATCTGTAACTCCTTGCAGGGGTTTAGGAAGATAAGAAGATTCAAGAAGGGCGAACATGGGCTTCGAGTGGGTAATGGAGCACAAGGTTGGACCCTTATAGTGGGAGAGCTGGATCTTCTTTTTTATTGTAATAAGATAATGGTTTTAAAAGACATTTTATATGTACCTGGTTTTCGTCAGAATTTGATTTCAGTTGCAAAACTTATTAATCAAGGATATTCTGTATCTTTCCATTCTAGTATTTCTATCAGTAGAGATGGAGAAATTTTATGTACTGGGCATATGTATGGTAATCTATTCTTTTTAAACCCTATTAACAACCAATAAAATAACGCTCAGTCCGAACCTTTAACTAAGAAGAGAAAGACCAATATCAATGATTCATATCTTTGGCATCTAAGGTTGGGTCATATTAACTCAACCAGGATTCAGAGGCTAATCCATGATGGGCCTTTGGGCTCATTGAGATTGAAAAGTTGGCCTCAGTATGAATCCTGCCCGATAGGAAAAATGACCAAAAGGTCTTTTACACCAAAGGCGGATAGAGCTAAGAAGGTGTTGAGTCTTGTTCACACTGATGTGTGTGGTCCGTTGTCTACATCAGCAAGAGGAGGTTTTGAGTACTTCATCACGTTCACGGATGATTGTACGAGGTATGGTTACATTTACCTGATGAGACGCAAGTCCGACTCTTTTGACAAGTTCAAGGAGTTTCAGGCTAAAGTGGAGCGTCGGACAGGTAAATTAATCAAAACCTTACGATCGGATCGTGGTGGAGAGTACCTCCTAGGTGGATTCAAGGACTACATGGTACATCATGGGATAGTATCCCAGCTCTCTGCGCTGGGAACACCCCAGCAGAACGGAGTAGCTGAGAGAAGGAACAAGACATTGATGGAAATGGTCCGAAGCGTGATGTCTTATGCTACTCTTCCAGTGTCCTTTTGGGGATATGCCCTGGAAACAGCGGTATATATTCTGAACTTGGTGCCTTCCAAGTCAGTACCTAGGACTCCCTATGAGATGTGGATTGGGCGTAAGCCAAGTCTGAATCATCTCAGGATTTAGGGTTGTCTAGCTTATGTACTGATCAAGGGAGACAAGTTGGAACCAAGATCAGAATTATGCTATTTTGTTGGGTATCTAAAAGGGACAAAAGGAGGTTACTTTTATCATCCTAAGAAGTAGAAGGTACTAGTTAGTACCAATGCAAGATACTTGGAAGATGATCAAAGTACTTCCACTAAAGGTTTAACGAGGTTGGAACTTGAGAAGAAGTTATCTACAGATTTAACTTCTTCTAACCCGATTGTGGAACAAGAAGAGGCACAGCCTCAAGAGCCTGTGCAAATGGAGCCTCGTCGTAGTGGGAGAGTGTCTAGGGTTCCGGAGAGATGGACTGGAGAAGCTTTTGAGCTGGTATCTGACCATCAGTAACAGGACCCCACTAGATACGAGGAGGCTATTGCTGATGCCGATGCAAATCTGTGGCATGAAGCAATGAAAGCCGAGATTGAGTCTATGTACCTCAATTAGGTTTGGGATCTTGTAGCTTCACCTGAAGGGATAAAACCCATTAGGTGCAAGTGGGTATACAAGAGAAAGAGGGGAGCGGATGGGAAGGTGAAAACCTTCAAAGCTAGGCTTGTGGCGAAAGGGTATACTCAGAAAGAGGGAATTGACTATAAAGAAACCTTTTCTCCGGTAGCCATGCTTAAATCCATCCGCATCCTCCTTGCCATCGCATGTCACTATGACTATATGGCAAATGGATGTCAAGACGGCATTCTTGAATGGCCATCTTAGCGAAGACATCTATATGTCCCAACTGGAAGGCTTCATTGCTGAAGGCCAGGAACATATGGTTTGCAAGCTTAAGAAGTCCATTTATGGACTTAAGCAGGCATCAAGAGCATGGAACATTCGTTTTGATGAGACTGTAAAGTCTTATGGTTTTATTCAAAATGAAGATGAACCATGCGTGTACAGGAAACTTGAAGGCATTAATGTGGTTTTTCTTGTCCTGTATGTGGATGACATTCTACTCATTGGAAATGATGTAGGGACATTGTCATCTACAAAGGTTTGGCTGTCTAGTCAATTTAGTATGAAGGACTTGGGAGAAGCCAGCTACATTCTCGGGATTAGGCTTCTTAGAAATAGGAAGCAGAGAATGTTAGGGTTATCCCAAGCGACATACATTGACAAGATGTTGGCCAAGTACAACATGGACTCATGCAAGGGAGCTCTAATCCCTTGCAGACATGGGTTGTCATTTTCTTCGAAAGACTGTCCTAAGTCTCAAGAAGAAAATGACAGAATGAGTAGGATTCCCTACGCTTCGGCTGTGGGAAGTCTCATGTACGCCATACTGTGTACTAGGTCAGATATCTGTTTTGCCGTGGGTTTAGTTAGCAGATATCAGTCAAACCCAAGGGAGGTTCATTGGCAAGCTGTAAAGCATATTCTCAAGTACCTCAAGGGAAAGAGAGATTATATGCTGGTTTACAGGGCTGATGATTTGGTTCCTACAGGATACACAGACTCAGACTTCCAGGCGGATAAGGATGAGAGAAAATCCACTAGTGGATTTGTCTTCACCTTGTCTGGATGAGCAATTTCATGGAGGAGTATCAAGCAGTCTTGTATTGCTGACTCAACCATGGAAGCTGAGTATGTGGCAGCTTCGGAGGCGTCCAAGGAAGCAATTTGGCTCTGGAAGTTCCTTTCAGAACTTGGAGTCGTACCACATATGGACAGGCCAGTTGTGATGTATTGCGACAACACTAGAGCAGTATCGCAATATAAGGAACCTCGGAACCACAAGAAGGGGAAACACATCGAGAGGAAGTACCACCTGATTCGGGATTTCATCCAGAGACAGGAAGTCGTGGTGGAGCATATTACCTCAGAAAACAATCTAGCAGATCCATTCAACAAGCCTTTGGCTGAGAGAGTCTTCAAGAGACACTTATACGCCATAGGGGTGGGCACCTATGGACTTACCTAGTCTTAGAGTGCAAGTAGGAGATTGTTGGATTGTATGCCCTCTTAGACTAGGTTTCTGATGTAAAATCGAATATTTTAATAAAAGAATTTATTTTCAGAAATTGTTTATGAATTTACTTTTTTTTTTGTGCACGATTTTCGTTTGAAACAGACCCATTGTGTTTAAATAAGTGATCCATATGAATGGTGGTCTTTCACAGTAATGTATTGATAACGGGTTATTTAACACATAAAAATTTGTTCTGAACCTATTGAAGAGACTGGGAATCTCATCATGTTTAGGTTATTATGTTATGAATTCTAAATAGGGAATAGCTTACCTTTAGCCAGGGAGTAGTCCACTCACTTCATAACATAAGCATATTTCGAATACGTAGGACAGGACCTATAGTAGTGGTTTCTAAAAGTACTATATGATAGAAACCTAGACTACTACCGCTACAGCGTGGACTAGTACTCTACGACTTGAGTATGAGTTGGTGGTCTAGCGAAGCTGGAAGCATATACTTTGATTTGCTATAGTTGAGGTTCTATCGTAGGGCCAATATACTTGCATGTTGGGTATGTGTGACTAGTTAGTTAAGACAGACTTGTACAAGACAATTTCTGCACTATATCGCCCCTTGTGGTTGTCCGAATGGTCTAAAATGTCCAGGTATGACTTGGATTTTTGCTTTAGGGTAGCTCTCTTGGAAAGCGGAAACACTCCAGGAAGTCGTGGATCATTGGACTAGAAGCCTAAGGATGTTAAATGTCATTTAGAGGGGTGTTAGTACACTTCTTCCTCCCTAAATGTACGGCGATGTGTAGAGGGGTATTTTAGTCATTTCACCTGTAGGTCGGAGACTTTGCTAACGCAAATTGTCTTTGGGGTCAATATTTTCTTATGGTGTTATTAGGAAATATTTAAAATGCAAAATACAGCTATTTTTATGGCAAGGGTATTTTGGTCATTTTAGTAGCCAAGGCGGTATGTCTTTTGGTCCCCAGTATAGACCGTGAGTCCTAATTAAATATGGGCTAAAGAATTTATCTTAAATTAAATGGAATTTATTTTATTTAAGTAGCCTGATTTAATTATTGGGCTAGAATAAAATAAAGGTTCATGGAGAGAGAGAATTAATTAAATTAGTTTGGTGGGTTAATTAATTATCCAGGGCTTTGGCCCAGTTTGAATAATTAAAGATTAACTTGGGGCTAAACTAATATAGGCTTAATTAATTGGACTAGTTTATTTGGGCTGGAAAAATTAATTATTTATTAATTGGGCCAATTTTTTTGTTTTAGTTAGAATAATTAATTAAGCCCAAAAGGTTAAACTAAGAGTCCAATGGCCCAATCCAGTTTAACCTAGGGTTTTATTTAGTCTAAATAGGAGAAAAGAGAACAACATTGTTTTTTGTAGTGCTTCCTCTCTGTGAAAAATACCAGACGTTTTTTTCCTTTCCCTCTCCAGAAATTCTTTGGCCCCTAGGTTGTTTCACCAAAAGCGATATTAGGCAGGTCATATACTGGAAGATCAAGACCTAGGCATTCATCTACATTCAAAGACGAAGTAGAAGGCTTGCAGGAATTGCACCAGAGGTTTCCACGAGCGTGCCTACCACAGTTCCACACATTCCAGTTCAGCCGATTGTAAGAACAAGAAGAAGAGGTAAAGAGAAAATATTTCCCCCCCCCCCCCCTTTTTCCTTCTTCACGCAGGTGTGCTGTATTTTGTTACTCCTTGGCAGGTTTTTTAGCTATATTTAGCATGCTATTTTATCTTCAGTTGTACACCAAGTTTAGCAAGTGTGAATTCTGGCTAAATAGTGTAGCATTCCTTGGCCATGTGGTGACCAAGGAGGGAATCAAGGTGGAGTCGGCAAAGGTTAAAGCATTGTCAGACTAGAAGCAATCGGAGAACATCACCGAGATTCGAAGTTTGTTGGGATTGGCTGGTTACTACAGGAGGTCCATCAAAGGGTTTTTTACGCTCGCATCGCCTATAACCTGACTGCTAAGAAAGGATGTTCCATTTGTGTGGAGTGAGAAGTGTGAGAAGAGTTTCCAGAAATTGAAGCGAAAACGGATGACAGCACTGATATTGAGTCTGCCAGAGGAAGATAAGCCTTATGCGCTGTATACCGATGCCTCGGAAGAATGATTGGGAGCACTACTGATGCAAGACCGGAAAGTGATCGCTTATGCTTCTCGGAAGTTGAGACCTCATGAAGTCAACTACCCTACTCATGATCTGGAGCGGGCAGCTATCGTGTTCGCACTAAAGAAATGGCGACACTACCTGTACGGAGCTGAGTATGAAATGTTCACCGACCACAAGAGTCTAAAGTACATCTTCACTCAGAAGTATCTGAATCTGAGGTAACGAAGATGGATGGAATTTCTGGAGGAGTACCATTGTTCGATCAATTGCCATCCTGGGAAGGCCAACGTTGTAGCAGATGCACTAAGTAGAAAAGTTGGTATGGCCAGACTACGAGTGCAGGATATTCAAGTGGTTCAGGTTGTGTTGAACAAAAGGGTGAAAGTGTAAGAGAAGAGAATCGTCGTTAGCAACCTGAAGTTGGTACCAGATTTAAGACGAGAAATCGTGGAAGCTCAATAAAGCAACGTGGAATTTTAGCTTTTCAAGGACATGGAACTCAAGCAGCCAGGCAGTGAATTCCGTCAAGATGAGGTGGGAGTTTTGCATTTCAGGGATCGGTTGTGCATACCCGGAGAGCATTAGCTAAAGGATAAAATTTTGGAAGAGGTGCACAAAAGCAAGTACGCCATTCATCCGGGGGAGGTCAAGATGTACCAGGATCTGAAGAGAGGCTATTGGTGGCCCGGACTGGAGCGGGACGTGGTCAAGTATGTCTCGACCTGTCTCACCTGCTAGAAAGTCAAAGCGGAGCACAAGAAGTCAGCGGGACTATTGCAACCATTGTCAGTACCAGAATGGAAGTGGGAGGAGGTGACCATGGATTTTGTCACTGAACTTCCCATGTCAAGGACCCTGAAGGACGCCATATGGGTAGTGGTGGATCAATTGACCAAATCCGCCCATTTCATAGCAGTGAATGTGAGAGACTCCATGGAGAAGTTGGCTCAGACTTATGTGCGGGAAATATTTCGACTGCATGAAGTGCCTTCAAGTATCGTGTCTGACCAAGACCTGAGGTTTACATCTCGATTTTGGGGTAAGTTTCAGGAAGCAATGGGTCGAGTCTGAAATTCAGTACAACGGCGCATCCGCAGACCGATGGACAATCAGAAAGGGTTATTCAGATATTAGAAGATATACTAAGAGATTGTGTTCTAGATTTCAGGGATAAGTGGATGGAATGTGTTCCGTATACAGAACTATCGTATAATAATAGCTACCAAGCTTCAATTGGGATAGCACCGTATGAGGCCCTGCATGGACGCAAGTGTCAGGTATCGCTATACTGGAGTTGGTCAAAAGATGGCCATGTAGGCAAATCTGGGGAAGTCTGTGTCCAAGAGATGTTAGATAAAGTAAAGTTGATCAGGGAGAGGTTGAAGGCAGCTCAGAGCTTATAGAAGAGCTATGCGGACAATCGGCAGAGAGAATTGGAATTTCAAGTCGGGGACAGCGTATTTCTGAGATGGATGCCGAATAGGGGAATTTTGAAGTATCCGAAAGGTGGAAAGCTGAATTCAAGGTATTTGGGGTCATTTTCGATAAAGGAAAGGATTGGATAGGTTGCATAACGATTGGACTTACCAGATGGATTGACTGGAATTCACGATCTGTTCCACGTGTCGCAATTGAAGAAGTACAATGTCGATCCCGGTCATATACTGAACAACGAGCCGTAGGTGTTGCAACCTGATCTGAGCTATGTGGAGAAGCCCGTGCGAATATTGCACCGCAGTATCAAGAATCTCCGAAACAAGCAGATATCAATGGTCACGGTTCAGTGGGAGCATCATGGCACACAGGATGCCACATGGGAATCAGAAGAGTGGGTTAAGCGAAAATATCCCGACCTGAAATAGAGGTATGCTTGAATTTTAGGACGAAATTCTTCTAAGAAGGGGAGGATGTGAAACCCCACTTGAAACCAACCTTAGAGTAAGGGGGTTGGGATGCATATCATACTTTACTGCATGCATAAATATATTTTCATATAATTTTATGTGCTTTGGATTTGTGATTTGTAGCCTAGATGGCTTATTTGTGCTTGTTGAGTAAGAAGGGCAAAATGGTAATTTTTACTTGAGGTGAAAATAGGGAGATAGCTTGAGGATTAAGTAGGAAAAATATTTAAGAGAGAAAATAAGAACAAAAGTTGTTGTGGTTTAGTGGTTGGATCTTTGGAATTATTTCTTGAGATCTCGAGTTCAAATTCCATAATTAGAGTTTTAGCATGATTAAATTTTATTTTTGTTTGGGAAGGCTATGTTTCGGCCTTTGCATGATTTAGGGGAGGGTAGAAGTGTTATCCTAGGGAAGACATGATAGGAATGTCCTAATCCTACTCTTGTGCCCTACAAAAATTTCCAAGGGAATTCACAACCTTCTTGACCCTTAGTTTTTCTTACTTCTCAATTCATTAAGTTGTTCAATTTATTCAAGCTAACTTTGTTCCAGAAAATTTCCAGCAAGGTTTTGTGGGGCTTAGGTTTCGAATATGGCTATGAATGAGCTATCTTGTTGGCCAAAAATAGGGTGGAGTTGTGGAAGGTTCCCAAAAGAATTAATCTCCATGGTTGAACTATCAAATTCCAACCTAAGGGTATTCATTTTGTTCATATAGTAATCTGGAATTTTTCCAACTTTTGGTTCAGTCCAAGTGTCGAAATTTCAAGCCCTCATTTCACTCCAAATACTAACAAAAAAATAGCTCTCCTAACCAGCTTGAAGTCTGAAATTATAAGGCCAAAACCGGACTGCACAAAAGCTGTTCAAACCAGGAAATTTTCCTGGACAATTTCGTAGCATTGGTGAGCCTAAACCAAGCTGATTCTTCCAGTTTTTCATGCAGCATCTTAGCCACATTTTTCCTCCATAAAGAAGGCTAGAAACCAGCCTTGAAAGACCTCTAAAATCCCTTTCAAATCTTCTGCAAGTTGACTGGAAAATGGCAGCAAAATCTGCCCAGGAAAATTCTAGCAACTTGCAAAATCTGTCCAAAATTTTTCCAGCCTTGCTTCTTCTTCAGCTTTGTCTGAAACCACCTCCATTTTTCTGTACAAACTTCCCTAGAACAGCCCTGAACTGAGCTTCATCATCTTCCCCAGCATTCTGCTCGAAAATCAGTCCATGATTGCTCCTAAAAACTCTCTATCAATCACTCCGATCAAACCATTGATTGATGTCCAAAATTTCAGCAATCTATTTTAGCAACCTTCCATGAATTAAACCTCCAACAACCGAAAAATCCCTCCACCTTTGAACATCATATTTTCAGCCACCATTAAGCTCCTTCAACCAACTTTCATTCTAGCAAAATCCCGAGCCAGCCAACCGGCCATTACAGCTTCCAAAAGCTCTCATCCATCAAAGATCTTCTTACCATATTTTATTTCCAAAATTGATTCCCTAAAGTATTCTTTTAGGATTTCAAACAACCAGCTTTTCTTTTCCTCTCAAATCAGAAAATTCAACTTCCTAAACCCTCCAAAGCAGTCGGCCACACCTTCCTACACAGAATTTCGGCCAGCCTTTCCCTATTCTCTCCATTCTCTCCAAGACAAGAACACCAAGAAAGCCTACTAAACTTCTCTCGCCTAAGGCCAGCAAAACCACTTCAATCTTCTTAAAAATAATTCCAGATTGTACCTACTCACTTCCGTGAATCAATCCCTACCACTTTTAACATCAAACTCTGCAATCCAACTCTCTCTTTTGTATAAAAAAAAAATCAGTATTTTTGTGAAGGCTCAAGAACACCTCCAAGGTAAGCATGATCAATCGCCCCACCTTCTCTCATCTTCAACTTCTAATGAATATATGTATATATAAACATACTAATGTACTCCCTTTTCTCTCCTCTCTCTCTCTCTCTCTCTCTCTCTCTTGGCCAAATGCTCTCTCTCTCTCTTAGACAAATGGTGACTTCAACCATGGCCATGCTTCATTCATCTCTCTTGTACGGATCAAGTCCCTAAGAGTTAGGATCCATTCGAAACTATTCGAAGGTACTCATCAAACAAGTAAGCCTCTTCAACCCTCTTTTAAAATTCTAAATTCATGTCTATAGGATGATATTAGAAGAAGATGGATTATGATTAGGGTTTGAGCATGTGTTGTTGTGATGAGTCGAGATTGAAGCATGAATAAATGTGTGTATATGATGGATATGGGATTGATGCATGATGATGATTGGTCTTGGTTAGGTTATATGATGTTTTAGTGTTTTGTTGCATGCTCTCCATGTTGTGAGTAATATATGTGATCGAGAGTGTTAGAGATTATGTCACCTTTGGTGAATAGGGTTTATGTTCATGTATGATTGTTAAAGCCATGATTATGTTTATGTCAGTAGAGTTTGGATCATGTCTTGGTAAATTTAGATTTATGCCTTTATTCATAATTTGGATGATTTGATGAATTGGAGTGGAGTATATGTTCATGATTGTAGTTAGCAAGTGGAGATATGATCATTACCTTGTTGTCCCTAAGCTAATTTTATTTCATCAATAAAATGATTAATACTATGACCTCTTCTAGAAATTTTCGAAAAACTTAGGAAAATGTGGATTTGGTCTTTTATATAAAATGGTGATATTTTAGTCAAATAAATGATATCTTTTATTAAAGAAATAAAAAATATAGATATTATATAAAATAATAATATCAAATAAAGCCTTTTATATAAGTAATCATAATAAGTGAAATATTAATTTTTGTAAGTCTTATATTCATAAATACTATTAAAATTTATTTATTATCTTTTAATCAAAACCTATTAAAATTTACTTACAACTAATTTTAGTTACCAATTATTTTCTAACAATTAATTATCAATAGATTATTATTTTATATAATTACATCTAGGTCCTAGGACCCTTCATCAAATAAACCCTAATTTATTTTTAGCAAGATTTAAACTTTCAACTTATACTACCTATTTTCCAAACCCTAATTATTTTAATATCAAGCTAGATTTATTTTATACACCATTTTATTTGTTATCTAGCCTTAAAGCTTAGGACACTAGGGACATGATGGTACTAAGTTGAGCTAGTTTTATTTGTGAAAGTGAATCTTTGGATTAAGTTTGATTATGTCTCATGTTTAACCCAGGCAGGGTTAGGTCAGCTATTGGAGACCTTTACAATGAGCAAGGATCAGGTAAGCTCCTGCATAAAACTTGATTGATGCAAAATGGTTCTATGGCAAGCCAATTGTGGAGTGCGTGGTCACTCTTTTCTGTAAAGGCAATTGAGGATTGACTCATTTCTCATTTCAGTCAAATAAATTATTTAAAAATCAATAAGCAGATTTACTCAAACTCTAAAACTCTTTCTAAAACCAGTTTTGCCCTAAACTTTGGAAATCTTTAATTGCTATTTTCAAGTTTAGCTATGTTTTATTCATTTTTCCAAGTGGGATATATATTACGTTGAGTACTCAATAAGGATGGACTGCTAGGACTAGTCTTTGAAGGGTCAGGGTAAGTCCCTCAGTAGGTGGCCACCACTGAGGGGTGAGTCCTTCCCAAATAAGATGTCAGTCCAATCGGTCGTGCCGGTCCGAGCTAGCAGTTTTCAGTCAAGTGGATTGTGTGTTGCCGGAATGGACAACCGATTTTGTTTGGAGTATAGAGAATGAGGAGTATCTTGCCCGGTAGGCCGATCACATTCCTTTTGTCAGTCTACACAAAGTGTGGCATTCTAACTGTTGTATGGTTATGGGGCCCAACGTGTGGTAACCCATGACTACCTTTTTGAGTGGTTGATTTTATTGTACATGTATGGTTGGAAAAGCCAAAACACCACTCTTGATTTTGACCGTTGTTTATTGCTTGTCAATATTTTTCTTATGAAGATTTTATACTTTGCATCTACGAACTGTTTTCACTGTACACTCAAACCACACACGGACTTACAGAGATTTTTATCTAACCACCCTTTTTACTATGGTTTCAGGCCGATCCTGCTATGGGGATGAGTATCTAGTGTTATCCGCCTTGGTAGAGATTTTATTATTTATTTTTATGTAATGCTTTAGGAGCTAAGAGTGAATAATTTTGTTTCTGGATTTGTTTTTGAATTCTTGGATTGTATAAGTTTTAAGTTTTAAGTATTGTATTATTCCATTATTTTGAATGTGTGACCTAGTTATAAAGACCCTTTGTCCTTTGGACGGGACGACATCCCCGGCCCTGTCGCTCCTAGGTAGTAGAGTGTTACAAACAACCTCCAGATTTTATTTATGAGCACTTTCCAAATCACGTTTTCAAACTCTTAAAGGGTCTCAATGGTTTAAAACAAGCCCCATGAGCTTGACATGAAAGTTTAGTAGATTCTTGCTCTCAAAACGTTTTTCAAGAGGTTTGATTGATACTAAACTATTTATTAAGTCAAAAAATTCTAATGATCTTCTTGTTATCCAAATTTTTTGTGATGATATCATTTTTTGTGCTACTAATAAATCCTTGTGTAAGATGTTTGCTAAGACTATGCAGCAAGAATTCGAGATAAACTTGATGAAAGAACTCAACTTCTTCCTCAGACTGCAAATTAAGCAAACCAATGATGGAATTTTCCTAAATTAAGTTATGTATGCTAAGGAACTGCTCAAAAGGTTCGGTATAAACAAAGGCAAAGAAATCAGTACACCTATGAGCACCTCTCTAAAGCTTGATAAGGATGAAAATGGTAAGAAAGTGGACGAATCAAATACAGAAGTATGATTAGAAGTTTGTTATATCTTACTGCTAGCCGACCAGACATTACATTTTTAGTTTGTCTCTATGCTAGATTTTAATCGTGTCTAAAGGAATCCCACTTATGTGCCGTCAAACACATCCTTAGACATTTGGTTTGAACATATGATTTTGGTTTATGGTATCTGTAATAACCCGTCTTATATAAATGACTTGCATAGGGTGGACTTGTTAAAAAAAAAAAAAAAAAAGAGAAGATAAATTATAAAAAGAATTTATGATATATTTTATTTCATTATTGCTATTATCCATTATTACTATTTATTATCTAATCCCAAAATCTCTTGGCAATATTAAATTATAGTATTGTTAAAATTCAATAATTATATTGAATTATTATATTATTCTTACCATTATATATATATTTATATATATATATGTGCATATATTACACCTAATGCTATAAATATCTTAAGTTATATTATATTATTTGCAAAGATATTTTAGGGGACCCACAAAGATATTTTAGGGAGGGGCCCACATGAAGTAAATAGAGGTAGCCTACAAGCATGACATTTTTTACCAAACTTGACTATTATTAGACTTCCTCTAATTAAGCTTAATTTAGCTAAGTGAGATTAGGGTAAGTTAAACTTGATTAAGCATAAATTAGTCCTAGGAAGTTTTAAGAATTCTTCAAACTTCTAGAGGATCCTACAACTTTCTAGGGCAATCCAAAACTCTCTTGAAAATCCTAGAGGAGTCTCAAGACTTCTGAAATTGCCAACTCACCCTAGATCTTTTACTAAGACTAAAATAAGACTAAGTGGAGCAAGCTATATAAATAGCAGCAAGAGGGAAGGATTTTGGCCAAGAGAGAAAGTTGGGAGAAGAGAAGAAAAACAGAAAAGTGAAGAGAGGAAAGGAAAACAAAAAGAAAGACTAAGAGAGAGACAGATTTTCAGCAGCAAGAAAAAGGAGAGAAGAACCAGCAGCAAGGAGGAGGAAAGGAAAAAGAAGGAAAGGAAAAGGAAGGAAAGGAGGAGAGTTACAGCTTTGCCTTCATCTTGGAAAGGTAAGGGATCACTTCTCAAAAGCTAAAAGAATGATACTAGAAGTTGGAAGCTATTTTCATGTGAATGTTAAGTAATGAAAATATTTTGATTTTGTTATGGATGTTGATTAACCGGTTGGATGAGTGATGAATTAGGCATGATTTTCAGTTCATTTAATGTATTTTGGAATGATGCTTTGCTGGAAATCTGGAAAGGAAGAAGATAGAAATAATAAGGAAACTAGAAGAGCTAGTAACAAAATAACCAGTTTGTGTTGTTTGGAAATATCAAAGGAAATCTAAGTAGAGATGATGGGAAATTGAGCATAAATAATCCTAAGTATGTCCTAGACTAGTTAGAAAGGATTTGGATCAGGTGGTGTGGGTTTGGATGACTAAGAGATCAGAAAAAGCAAGAATAATGAAAATACCAAAATTTACTGGTTTGGTAAGCTTAGAATAATTAATTAAGTTGGATAAAAGAGAAGTGCTGGATATGAAAAACTATTATAATACTGATATTGGGATGTTAAATGAAGTATTGAAGGGTATAAATGAGGTAGGGTATGTTGAAGAAACTAGAGGAATAAGTTAAAACAAGTTGGGTTCCTAAACTGTAATTCTGAACCACCAACTCGGAGCAGCAAGTTTAGCTGGAAAACTGAACGAAATGGAGAGAGATTTGAATATCCCATGACCTGAAATTGATAGATAAATGTCCTAGGAGTATTTAAGAAGTGGTTTCACCTAATTTGGACCTGAATTGGAGGAGATATGTATAAAGTACTGGAAAGTGACGAAACTGAACACCAAACTCGGAACAGTGGAATTACCTGAAAAACTGTACAAAATGGGATGAAGTTTGCATGACTCATGACCTGGAATTGATAAAGGGACATCTTAGGAATATTATGGAAGTAGCCTCACCTTATTTGGACCTATATTGAATAAGTTGTGCGAAGAATGGTGAAGGGTGGTAAAGCTGTAAGACCAGAAAACCATCCAAAGTATTAATTCATTTATTTCTTTAAGAAAATTATAGAAACCTTATTCAAACCATTAAGTATTTGAAACCATTGAGTAATGACAAAGGGATATACCAATGGTGTAGGTGAATCAAGTCGAGAGAACACCTTTTGGGTCTATACAAGTGCAACTTCGACTTAATATACAAGGTGAGTCCCTTGATTTTAAAACAACCATTTGCTATGTATTTTTCTGACAAAGTTTAATGTTTCTCTGATATAAGCAATGTCTTCTTGATATGATTGAAGCCTATGAATCCAGTCTAATTGATATTTACGAAATGTTTCAATGAGCTTCCTTTATACTTAAAGACTTCCGAGATGAATGAAATGTTTCAATGAGCTTTCTTTACGCTTAAAGTAAGCTTTCTTTATGCTTAATGGCTTCCGAGATGAAATTTATACAATTTTGCTAGCTCTTGAAAATACCCACTCGGGTGATGTAAAAGTTTTATTAAATGATGTTTGGCCCCAAGAATGAGTTGTTTTGAATTCCCTTCAGGGAGAGTAGACTCCTTTCAAAGGAGTATATTGAATATGTGAATCAGCAGTGACGTTGAGTACTCAGCAAGAGCTTTGACCTTTGTACTAACCTTCATTAGAGATAGATGAACCCAAATAACCTAGTCTAGTTATTAAGCTTATCTTACTCTGTACGGGGCGACAGGACAAGGGAATTAGCCGTCCCTGGCTAGTCGTTGTAAGCCCGGCAATTGCCTATTGATTGTGATGGTAGGTTGTTCACATGAGACTGAGCGGGGACACTCGGTGTGTTCAACCCCTTGCCAACTCGTTGGTGATTAACGTCAGGATTGGGACCCCTGGCTTATGGTGGCAAGTAAAAATCCCTAAGTGTACGGTGAGGTACATTGGTACGCTGCTCACCCTTCTGGCATAACACGGGTGACGTGCTGTAAGACACAATCCCTGACACAAGGGACCATGTAGCCGAAGGTGAAGTTCTTTGAACTTTGCACGCGGGTCGCACTTCTAGATGGGGAAGAACCTACATTTCTTGAATTAGGGGCCATGCGTTTGGAAGCCAATGTTTTATGAAAGTACGTGATAAATTGAATTTAAATTTATCAATTACCGCTATTTTTCCTGTTGCGAAATTTCTTTCAGTAAAGAAAATGAAAGCTAACTTTCTCTTCTGACCAAAACACTGGCACACACGGGACTCACTGAGTATACCACTCACACGTATATTTGTTTTTTTTAGGGATTGGAGCTGAAGACTAACAACGGTACTACCCAGACTTCTTCTCTAGCACCGGATAGCTAATCTTTTGAAGGGAACATTATATATAGGCTATGAGATGATTTAGCTTATGTATTTTGGAAACTATGAAAATGTACCTATCATGACTCATATGTCTATATAAATAAAGAGCATATTTCATATATTTACTTAAGTTTCGACTTTACCGCTTACTTTAAGTTTAAGTCGTTATAAAGACCCCTAGTCTGATAATTCAGATGGGGCGACATCCCACCTGAGTTCGGCCCACTACGACAAGGTAAAAATGTGGGGTGTTACAGTATCCTCGTACTAACATATTTGATCTTATAAGCTATACTGATGTGGACTATGCAGGCTATAAAGTTGAACGAAAAAGCACTAGCGGGCACAACCAATTTCTCAGACACTCTCTAGTGTCATGGAATAGCAAAAAGCATGCTTGTATATCCTTATCCATAACCGAGGCTGAATACATTGCAGTAGGGAGTTATTGTGCACAAATTGTATGGATGAAAAACACATTGCTTGATTTTGATCTCAATTTTGATTGCGTACCTATACTATGTGATAATACAATTGCAGTTAATTGAACATAAAATACTATTCAACATTCTAGGACCAAGCATATTGAGGTTAAGCATCATTTTATTAGGATTCATGTGCTCAAATGTGATGTTTATGTAGGATATATCCCAACAAATGAACAACTTACAAATATATTTACAAAACCCTAGTTGAAGACAGATTCTTCTTTCTGAGAAGATGATTAGGCATCACAAAAATTACGTGACTAAAATTTTGTTAAGAAAGATTTAACCATCTTTTTTTGCAGGTCTCTAAAGAAGCATAATTTCAGGGGAGATTTTGGATGCAGCATTTTGAAGAGTAAATCCAAAAATCATCTTCCAAAACTCTCACTTCAAGGAGTTCCTGACCATTTTGGATGAAGCTGAATCCAAAATGAAAACAACTTGATACTTCGTATGTCCTTCAAGAATAACTGCTTCCAGATTAGTCTTTTTAAAATTCAAATAAATAGCACTATTTTCAGGATAGCTTTTAAAATCCCTAATGAAAAGCCTCTTTCCAATGTGCTTGACTGTACTTATCCTCACAGCCTCCTAGGAAATCAGAAAAAGCTTTCACTTTCTTCTCTCTCGGATTTTGAAATTAGCTCCATCATTCTTTCAAATTTCTCTGGTTTCTCTCTGAACAACCGAAAGCCCAAGCCTTTACCCTCTGATAACAATGGTAAAGTCCCTAAAGTTGACAAAACAAAATCCAAAGAAAGCTAAAGAAATCACTCCAACAATGAAGCAAAAATCAGCTACAGAGACTAAATCGACTACAAAGGAAAAAAGAAAGAAAGTTGTTCCCAAAGTCATAGCTTCTCAGACCAGTTCTTCAAAATCATCTTCGGAACAATAAAGTTTTGAGACCCAGGTACCTCGTCTTTTAGACTCTAAAAGTGAATCTAATTTTAATGAATGGGTTTCAAGAAACCAAACTATGATTGTTGGTTATCGCACAAATTCAGCGTTTTTTCTGAATTTTACAAATGTGTTGAATATATTTGAGTCTCTTGGATGGGGAGCCTTATTATCTATTGATGAAAAGTTTTTTACTACTCTCACATGGGAATTTTATGCTAATCCGAGAAAAAGCCGATTATAGGAGACTGGAAGGGGTTTTATGGTCTGGTGGTACACTTCATAGATTGGGGGCAACAATCTTGAGTTTAATCATCGCCTGTTGAACAAAATATGTGATGTCAGAGATGGTGGGATTTAATAATTTGAACTGAAGAAGTTCCTAGAAGGAATTGATCTGTTCGATTTGGGAAAGTTTGAAAAATACATTTACTGGTAGGAAGAGTTTTAAGAACTCGAGTGACAGGAACACGAAGTGGTTGAATGGACCGGGTAGGATTTTGTACCACATGGTTTCAACTATGGTGGTTTTAAGTTTTGGACACAAAACCTCTATCGACATTATGCAAATGGTGATCATGTTGGCGCTCTTTGAAAATAAGCTAATAAGTTTTGGGTATCTTACTGCAAAATTAATGATGCAAACTAGGAATACCTCTAGCAAAGGCCTGCCTTATGAAAACTTATTGACTAAAGTGTTTAGACACTTTAGTGTTGATCTGAGTTCTGTCACACCTGCTCCTTCAAAGATGAATATGTACAACTTTGAGTCATTTGAGAAAATGGGATATGTGAGAATGGATAATGAGTGGAATCTACACCGAGATGCAGCTGATGATGAAAAAGAAAAGTTGTTAAAGGTAAAGGCCAAAGGCAAGACTGCCCAATCTACCGAAGTAAAGAGAAATTTTGAGTTAGAAAATCAAGAAGAATCCTCTACCAAGAGCAAATAGTGTTGGGTATCTTAGGCTCGTATCGTATACGGTGCAGCGAAAAATAAAACAAGATATCATACCAAGACCCATCTATGTGTTGAAAACAAGGCATAAAGACAATAAAGGTAGTAGCTTTTTACCTTTGGGAAATCATCTGAAGAACAAAATTTCTTCTTCAAGCCGGGGCGTGATCCAGCAATCCTCGTGATCAACCTCCACGAGAGTTGAACGTCTAACCACTATAATCACAGTGTGTGATTATCTCTAATAGTGATCCACACAGAGGATGTACTCAAGCACCAAAATTTCCTGTGATAGTAGAAAAAGATGCCGGCTAGGGTTCTTTGATCAAGATCAAATCAAGAGAGAGAGAGAGAAATAGAAGAGAGAATGTTCGTGGCTGTTGCTTTGTGTGTTGTTCAACTAGGGTTTTTCGTGTGTTACATATGCTATATATTACACGAAATTTCCCTCCCAAAGCCAAGAATTCAAATCCTATTAGAATTCCCTAATTGGAAAAATCAAGTTCTCACAATTATAACTTGGGCCATAAATTATAACTAATTATAATTTGTCCACAACAACTTCTCTTTCTCTCAATCAACCCCATTATATTATCAAATAACATCTTGAGTATATAGTCCTCTATTGTGTGTGACCTATTAGGTTTCCCAGTCAATTGGTAGCGAACATGAATTAATCCAAACGTCTTTGAGATTAATAATCTATAATTAATTAGAATTAATCCTATTAATTCTAATCAGGATTAGTTTATTAATTCATCAATTAATAAACCCATATTCCCAAATCATGAGTGGTATCTAGCAACACATCATGACCACCTAAGAGTCCAGGAAGTCAAGTGGCTTGACATGAACCCTTCAATAACAAACTTCAATACAATTAACTCCTTTCATCATACAATATCTCATTCGGCTTGGAGCACCGAATTAGTGCCAACTCCCTCCAGAAATAATTCTGGCCTGAATACAATAGTACTTGTACCAGGAACCCACTACTCTAGATGTGTATCAATTGAAACTATTTCCAATAAATAATTACCTTGACCAAGGACTTCTCGAGTAGTAGTTCCTACAAGTGGCCGTGAGATATTCGCCCCTACTATTAGGAGTAGTGTCCTTTATTGACCCTCTTAATTACTTTCATTTGCCTCACAATGTACGCAATATCCACCCCATAGGCAGCCCTCGATTGAGCTGCGGAGATTGGAATCAAAGTATAATGCTCAGCAAACAAAGTACCTTGGAGATCTCAAGTCTAAGGATACTTGCACGTTTGCTATATTGAGATTATATCACTGGCACTAAATAGTTATCCATGTGATTATCTCAAAGCTAGGTTATCTAATGAACTTATTCCATTAACAAGCATCCATGTGTTCACTTTAAGTATCTCAAGTTTAACACATGCTAGTCTTAACACATTAATGGTGTTCTGTCTCATTATTACTATGACTAGGGACTATTTAAGTACTAACACCATCCAATGTAGTAGGAATCTCATATCATGATCTCTATCATGGTTTCCTTAATACAGTGTTGTACTAGGGACTTTATCGAACAGTTATATTATTTAAAGTAAACAAAAAAAAACTGTAAGATAAATAATGCCTTTTATTAAAATAAAATATGTCATATATAATGTACAAGTGATTGCCTCTAGGGTATAACACTAACAAATAGAGAACTCATGACACATGCATCGGTCAGAGCATTCTGGAAGCAATCAATTTGTTGGCTGTTAAGGTAGAGAGCCTCAGTCTAGAAATTCAGAACCTTAGGAACAGACTAATAGCTAAGGAAGAGAAGGATAAAAAGGATGAAACAATACTTGATAAATCAGCACTAGCCGAAAAGGAAGAACATGCCAAAGGAACCATCTCTCCATATACTGTAGAAGGAACTAGTTAACAGATTGAACCGCCAAGCCTGGGAAAGGAATCTAAGAAAACCGCAGCTAGTTCAAAGGATAAAGAACTGAAGGTTGATGCTCCTATCTCAATTGCCCCTCCTAAAGTCCCTGCCTCATCTAGAAAAAGCAAAAGCATGTGGTGGTAAAGAGAATATATAGTCGCATTCGAGTCCAAGACAGATACCGTTCATATTTCCTACATAACCACTTCTGTAGAATGATTACTAGACTTCCTCTATCGGAAACTTTTTACTGCTTTTCCATTGACAATTTCTTTTTAAAGTCTGCTCTAGTATTTGAACAATTTATATTCTACTTTGTAGTTACTTTATCTGCTCAATATATATCTCTTCTTGTCCCGACATTCTCTGTTTCTTCTTCTTATTCTCCTTATTCTACAATTTGATTGATGATAAAAGGGGAGAAAAATGTTATCAAAAATTGATAACCATTAGGATTGTGCATTGTTGTGCTATGTTGTTGATGGTTATTATTATGCACTGTTGTGGTATGGACTGATGATGAGTGAAGTAAATATGGTTATTATGCTATGGAATATGGAATATAGCTATTGTTTTATGGACTGTGACATACTTGTATGAAGAAACTAAATATTTTTTAAGATTCTATACAGCACATTATGAAATACATCTTGAGGGCAAGACCTCTATATATATATTTACAAAGTAGTTAAGGTAAAACATCTATATATATACATATATATATATGCTGTTATAACTCTTATAACATAACTTTGGTATTTTAGGAAGAAAATTCTGATTTTCTCTCTAGAGGGAGAGTTCTTAAGGGTGATCCTCTTGGGTGATGTCCATTAACCATCAAGACTAAATCAAAGAATTTAGTCCCACATTTGATCTTGTCTCTAAATCCTAAGGGATAATCTAAACTCCATCTCTATTCTATATGATAGGTTGTGTACTGTGTTTTATAGGATTGAGTTAGGTGCTTTCAAATTCCTATCCCTAGTGTTCTAATCTTTGATAGATTAGGGTGTTAAGGTGTTTTTGAAGTAGGTTAGGTTCACTTTAATACAAGAATGTTAACTTCCTAGCATTTTGATGTTCTTGTGTATAAGTTTGGTAGGGTTCTTGTTTTGAGTTCAAGCTACAATTTTGGTGCTTTCAAAGATCATATCAAAGTGGTATCCGAGATCATATCAAGCAGTATAGAGCTTGCATTGTGTTCATTCTAATCAATCAACTTTATTTGGGCTAGGGTACAATCTTCTTCAAGATCTAGATATTTTCAAATTTTCGTCACTATTTTTCTTGCTATTTTTAAATGTCATGAACTTCAAATTTTACTATAGGTTTGTTGTGAAATTGAGCTTACATGTTTGGTTGATGATTAGGAAGTTTTTTGAGGTTTAAAATTGTGGAAGTTTTGAGGTTTCTTAGGTGTTTTTGTTGCAAAATTCTAAACATAAGAAAATCCCCTAACTCATGTTCATGCTAATTTTGTGAGCTATAAAACTCAAGTGTGTGCTATATTCTTGCTTTAAAACTATTCCTTGATGTTGGTATAACTATTGGGGATTAATTTTTCTTGTCATTATTAATTTTTTGGTTTGCTACAAGTGTGAAAATTTTGAAACTCCTTGAGTTATGAGATGACACCTAAGTGTTTGATATTTTGTTTGAGTGGACTTAGAGCTTTGAAATTGTGATCAATTCTTTTGTCAACACTTTCCCTTAATGTTAAACTCTTGAGAATTCATGTTTTTGGGGAATTACTTGATCAATTGAAATCATTATAGTTGTTGAATTCTTACTCTTGTTCATAAGTGCTATGTTCTTGAACTTCTAATGCTTCATTGAAAATCTTGTTAGGTCTTGTCCATTTACCCATTCCTTAGCTATTGAAGTTGTTGAGCTCTCTTGAATTTATTGACTCTTGATATAAACTCCATGAGGCTCATTGTTATTGGACTAATTCCTAAGTAATTAGGGAGGTGGTGTTGGCAAGAAATCTTAAGGAATTGAGAGTTTGAAAAAAAAAAAAAAAAAAAGGCAAGAGGGTGATCTCATTTTAACAAAAGCCAAGACGAGTACAAACACAAGTGAAGAGTGACTACTAAAAATTGAATGTAAACGTGTAATGGAGTGAAGTGAGGAATTTTCTTGTGTTTTCTACTTAAATTTTGTGGGAACTTCTTTTGAAAGAAAAATTCAAAATGGCTAGTTGGAGTGAAAATGAAGAATATGATGATAATGATGATGAGTCTTGTTACAATGGAAGTAATTATGGGGAAGATGATGAACATAAATATGACTATAAAGAAGACTATTGGGAAAATGAAGGTGATCATAAGAATTTGCTTGATTTTAGGGATGAGGAGTCTAGGGATAGCTATGATTAAGGGCCAAGTACAAATAGAAGGGAATATAAAGGTATAAATAATTGGAATGATGGAGTTTGTGTTGGAGGACCACTAAAATATTCAAAAAGTGGTATGCCAAATGAAAGGGAGTATTATGAATGGAAAAAATTATTTAAAAGCTTAGAGTGCAGTGAAAGATATAAAGTGAACTGTGCCTTAATGGATTTCTCCAAAAATAATTTTGAATAGTGGGAGCAAATGAATGCACAAAGAATGCGAAGTGGGTATCAAACGGTGGTTTCTTGGAAAGAGATGAACGATTTGGTGTGGAAACGGTTTGAACCCAATGAGTGCCAAATACATGGAAGTTTTGCTCATATGCCCTATAAATGTCCAAGAAGTTCTAAGCATGGTAAGGGAAGTACAATTTCAAAATGAGGGATGAGGAGAAAACAAGATTATATTTATTCTACTTGTTGGGAGTATGGTTATAGTATAAGTGATTGCCAAAGATTAAGTGATCAAGAAAAAAGTTTTAATTTGCAAAAGGGTAGTGCAATTCCTTGTAGGCATTGTAGTGGCTATGGGCACAAATCATTTGATTGCCACTGGAAGTTTGAGAAGCAAAAAGCTGGACTTGAGACTAAAGTGGCCATGAAAAATGTTGAAGTCATTAAGTAGTAAGGAGAAACAACAAAAGATAGAGAATAATGTGAGTAGGAGAAAAAACATATGTAACAAGGTGTGGCGCAAGAAATTGAAGAAAAAGTTGAGAAAGTTGTACAAAAAGTGATAACAAGAGTAGAAAAAGATGATGAGCTTAGTGATGATGAAGAAAAAGACATGGAACTATTGAATTCAGCAAATGGGGCGACTAAGGAATATTACAACATTCTATTCTTTCTAGAGGATGAGTTAAACCCATTGGAAGTGTTAAAGGAGAATGAGCAAGGAGGCATTGAGAAAAATAGACTAGAATGTGTTAAAAAGGAAAAACATTCAAGAAATGAGATAGAGGGGGAGCAAATGCATGCTATAGATGAAGGATCCCAAAGTGTATCTGTAACACCCTACTACCTAGGCCCAACAGAGCCGGGGATGTCGCCCCGTCCAAAGGACAAAGGGTCTTTATAACTAGGACACACAAATAAAAATAAAACAATACTTTGAAATTAAAACTTATTATAACCCAAAAAGTCAAGAATAAATCCAAAATAAAATTGTTCACTCTCAACATCCAAGGCATTACATAAAATAAATCAGAATATCTTCCAAGCAGGCAACAACTAGCTACTCATCCCCATAGCAGGATCGACCTGAAATCATGGTAAAAATGGCGATGAGATAAAAATCTCAGTAAGTCCGTGTGTGCTTTGAGTGTCCAGTGAAAATAGTTCATGAATGCAAGGAGTAAGAACTTAATAAAAAAAATACTGGCAAGCAATAAATAATGATAAAAACAAGAGTGGCATTTTGGCTTTTCTAACCATACATGAATAATAAAATCAACCACTCAAAAGGCGGCCATGGGTTACCACACGTTGGGCCCCATAACCATACAACGGTCAGAATGCCACACTTTATGCATACTGACAAAAAGGTAGGTGATCGGCCTACCGGGTAAGATTCTCCTCCTCTCTACACCCAAACAAAACGGTTGTCCATTCCGACAACACACAGTCTACATAATTAAAAACTTCTAGCTCGGACCAGCATGACTAAGTAGTACTGACGTTCTCTAAGTTGAGTTCATGTTTTGGAGATGGCCTCCTGCCAAAAAACTCACTCTTACTCTTCAAAGCTAGTACTACTAGCCTACCCTTATTTAGTACTCAACGTAGTTTATCCTACTTGGGAGAAAACTGATAAAACATAACTTTACTTGAAAATGGCAATCAATGGTTTCCAAAGTCTTTGTTAAAATCAATTTTAGAAACAGATTAGTGTTTGAATAAAATTGCTTGTTGATTTTCAAATAATTGGTTTAACTGAAACAAGAAAGGAAACAGTCCCGAATTGCCTTTACCAAATTAGTGTTCACAAACTTCGGGTTTAGCTTGCCATAATAACTTTTGCAACAAATAAGTTTTATGCATGAGCTTACCAGATCCTTGCTCAAAATAAAGATCCCCAACAGCTGACCTAACCCTGCTGGGGGTAAACATAAGCCATAATTAAACTCAAGCCAAAATTCACTTCCACAAATAAATCTAGCTCAACTTACTACAATCATGACCCTAACGTCCCAAGCATTATGGCTAGATAATGAATAAAAAGGGGTTTATAAAATATATCTAGCTTGATATTAAAATAACTAGGGTTTGTGAAACAGTTACTAATAAGTTGAAGGTTTAAATCTTGCTTTAGATAAATTAGGGTTTATTTGATGAAGGGTCCTAGGACCTAGATGGAATTATTTAAAATAATAATATATTAATAATTAATTATTAGAAAATAATTGATAAATAAATAAAATTAAAAGTAAATAAATTTTAATGTATTTGATTAAAAGAAAATGAATAGATTTTAACAGTATTTATGAATATAAGACTTACAAAATTAATATTTTACCTATTACGATTATTTATATAAAAGTCTTTATTTGGTGTTATTGTTTTATATGATATCCATACATTTTATTTCTTTAATAAAAGCTATCAATTATTTGACTAAAATATCATTATTTTATATAAGAATCCAAATCCACATTTTCCTAGGGTTTTCGAAATTACTAGAAGAAATTATAGTATTAATCATTTTATTGATGAAATAAAATTGATTAACTTAATTAACTTTGAGACAGCAAGGTCATAATCATACTTTCTATTGTTAACCCTAATCACGAACATTCACTCTATACCAATCATCAAAACGTCCAAGCCATAAAATAAAAGCATAGATCTAAATTTACCAACACATGATTTCAACTCCACTAAACATAATCATATGCATGGCCTCAACAATAATACAACATAAACCCTATTTACCAAAGGTGACATAATCTCTAACATGCTTGATCATTCATACTACTCACGACATGAAGACATGCAATAAACCCTAAGATGCCATACATTCAACCAAGATAATTAACTCATGCATCAATCCCAACTCCATCATATACATACATTCATTCATGCTTCAATCTCAACTCTATCGCAAAACACATCCATTCTCATACTTCAATCCCAACTCCAACACAAAACGAATGCTCAAACTTTAATCACAAGCATTCTTTTCCAAAACATTCTAGAGACATGCATCTAAGATTTAAAGAGAAGGTTGAAGAGGCTTACTTGGATGATGACTGCATTGAAGTCGTTTCAAGAGAAGCCTTATTCTTAGGAGACTTGATTCGTCCATGAGAGAAGAAGAAAATATGGCCATGGTTGAAGTAACCATTCGGCCAAGAGAGAGAGAGAGAGAGAGAAAAAGAGAGTTCATTAGCATATACTCATCAAAGTCAAAGGCGGAAGAAGATGAAGATGATTTCTCATGCTTACCTTGATGGTGTTCTTGAGCCTTCAAGAAAATTCTGGTTTTTTTTATCAAAAAGTGACACTTCGATTTCAGTGTTTGATGTTAAAAATTGCAGAAGTGGTTTCAAGGGGTTGAGTAGGTGTGATCTGGAGTTTTTGGAGAAGATTGGAGAGGTTTGGAGTGGTCTTAGGCATGAGAATGTTAGTAGGTGTTCTTGCTGCTCTTGGTGCTCTTGGTTTGGAGAGAATGGAGAGAATATAGAGAGAGCTAGCCGAAATTCTGTTTGGGAAGGAGTGGTCGACTGTTTAGGAGGGTTTTGGTAATTGAATTTTCTGATTTGAGAGGAAAATGAAAGCTGGTTGTTTGAAAGACAAAAAGAATATTTTAGGGAATCAATTTTGGAAACAAATATGGTAAGAAGATCTTGGTGAATGGAGAGCTTTTGGAAGCTTCAATGGCCGACAGCTTGGTTGTGATTTTTACTGAGATGAATGATGTTTGAAGGAGCTTTAGAGTGCCCAAAAATATTGTGTACAGTGGTGAAGGAATTTTCTGGTTGTTTGAGGGTTAATCCATGGTAGTTGGCTAAAATATCTTGCTGAAATTTTGGACTCCCATTGATGACTTGATTGGAGTGATTGATGGAGAGATTTTAGGAGCAGCCATGGAGTTATTTTTCGTGCAGAACTCTAGAGAAGATGATGGAGCTTAGTTCATGGCTAATCAGGGTGAGTTTTCACAGAAAAATAGGATGAGTTTTCGAACAACGGTGAAGGAGAAACAAGCTAGAAATTCTAATAAGGTTACTCGCAAGCTTACTGGAATTTCTGGGCAGATTCTTCTGCCATGTTTCAGTCAGCTTGCAGAAGGTTTGAAGGGCCACTGGAGGGTCCTTTAAGACTATTTTCCAGCCTTCTTTTTGGAGAAAAAATAAGGTTGAATTACTGGTTAAAAATGAGGAAGAACAGCTGGGTTTTTTGGACTGCTTTGCTGCAAAAGTTGTCCAAAAATTTTTCTGGTTTGCATAACTTTTGTGCAGTCCGGTTTTGGCCTTGCAATTTCAGACTTCAAGTTGGTCAAGATGGCTATTTTCCTGGCAGTATCTTGGAGGGAAAAATGGATAAAGGTTTCGATATTTGGACTGGTCAAGAAGCTGGAAAAATTTCCAGTTTACTACATGAAGAAGATGAACACACATATGATGGAGTTTGAAGGTTCAACCATAGAGATTAATTCTCTTGAGAACCTTCCAAAACTCCTCCCCATTTTCGGTCAAGAAGACATCCTCACACAGACATTTTCGACACTCCAAGATCAAAGAAGCGTGCTGAAAATTTTCTGGAAATAAAATGACTTAGATAAATAGAACTTAATTGATTAAGAAGTAAAAAAAGCTAGAGATCAAGAAGGGTATGAATCTCTTAGAAATTGTTGTAGGGCAAAAGAGTAGGATTATGACATTCCTTTCATGTCTCCCCTAGGACAACACTCCTACTCCTTCCTAAAGCATACAAGTGCGGAAATATAGCCTGCCTAGCACAAAATATAATTTAATTATGCTAAAACTCCAATGATGGAATTTGAACTCAAGACCACAAAGAATTATTCCAAAGCTCTAACTACTAAACTAAAACAACTCTTGTTCTTATTTTCTCTCCCAAATATTTTTCCTATTTAATCCTCAAGATGTCTCCCTAATTCCTACTCAAGCAAAATTACCATTTTGGCCTTCTTACTCAACAACCACAATCGAGCCATCTAGACTACAAATCACATATCCAAGGCACATAAAATCATATAAAAATATATTTACGCATGCAAGAATATATAATATGCATCCCAACCCCCTTACTCTATGGTTGGTTTTAGTTGGGGTTTCACATCCTCCCCTCCTTAGGAGAATTTCGTCCCGAAATTCAGGCATACCTCTATTTCAGATTGGGATACTTCCACCTTACCCACTCTTCTGATTCCCATGTTACATCTCACATGCCATGATGCTCCCACTGAACTTTTACCATTGGTATCTACTTGTTCCGAAGAGTTTTGACACCTCTGTTTAATATTCGCACGGGTTTCTCCACATAACTTAGATCGGGCTACAACACCAACGGCTCATCATTCAGAACATGACTGGGATCAACATTATACTTCTTCAGCTGTGACACAAGAAACACATCATAAATCCCCGTCAATCCATCTGGCAAGTCTAGTTGATATACTACTGCCCTAATCCTTTTCTTTACCGGGAATGGTCCCAAATACCTCGGATTCATCTTTCCACCCTTTGGATGCTTCAAGATTCCTCTATTTGGTGATAATCTCATAAATACACTATCTCCCACTTGAAACTCCAACTCTCTCTACCTATTGTCCTCATAGCTCTTTTGTCGGCTTTAACCTTTTCCTGATTAATTTGATTTTGTCCAACATTTCCTGAACACAAACTTCTCTAGTCTTTCTTATGTGCCCATTTTCTGACCAACTCCAATATAGCGGTACTTGATACTTGCGTCCCTACAGAGCCTCATACGGAGCCATCCCAATTGAAGCTTGATAACTATTATTATATGACAGCTCTGCATATGGCACATATTCAATCCACTTATCCCTAAAATCCAGAACACAAGCTCTCAGCATATCTTCCAATATCTATATAACTCTTTCTGACTTTCCATCAGTCTATGGATATGCCATCGTACTGAACTTCAGACTCGACCCTATCAATTCTTGAAACTTGCTCAAAAAACGAGACGTAAACCTCGGGTCTCGGTCAGACACAATACTTAAAGGCACTCTATAGAGACGGACTGTTTCGCATAAGTAGGTTTGAGCCAATTCTCCATGGAATCTCTTACATTCACTAGTATGAAATGTGCTGACTTGGTCAGTCAATCAACTACCACCCATATAACATCCTTCTGGGTCTTTAACATAGGATGTCCGGTGACAAAATCCATGGTCACCTCCTCCTACTTCCATTCAGGTACTGGTAATGGCTACAACAATCCTACTGACTTCTTGTACTCCGCCTTGACCTTCTGATAGGTGAGACAAGTCGAGACATACTTAACCACATCCCGCTTCATTTTGGGTCACCAATAGGTCCTTTTCAGATCCTGGTACATTTTGACTTCCCCCGGATGAATGGCGTACTTGCTCTTGTGCGCCTCTTCTAAAATTTTGGCCTTTAACTGACGCTCTCCAGGTACACACAACCGATCCCTGAAATAAAAAAGTTTTGCTTCGTCTTGCCGGAACTCACTGTCTTGCCGTTTAAGCTTCTTGTCCTTGAAAAGCTGAAATTCTGCACTACTTTGTTGAGCTTCCACGATTTCCCGCCATAGATCTGATACCAACTTTAGGTTGTTGACAACAATTCGTTCCTCTTGCACTTCCACTCTTCTATCCAACACATCCTGAACTACTTGAATCTCCTGCACTCTTAATCTGGCCATACTGACTTTTCTGCTTAGGGCATTAGCAACAACATTGGCCTTCCCGGGATGATAGTTGATTGGACAGTGGTACTCTCCTAAAAACTCCATCCACCTTCACTGTCTCAAATTCAGATCCTTCTGGTTGAAGATGTACTTCAAGCTCTTATGGTCGGTGAACACTTCATATTTAGCTCCGTACGGGTAATGACGCTATTTCTTCAAAGCGAACACAATAGTAGCCAACTCCAAGTCATACATAGGGTAGTCGACTTTATGAGGTCTCAACTTTTGAGAAGCGTAAGTGATCACTTTACATCAACACTGCCACTAGTCCTTCTTTCGAGGCATTAGTATACAATGAGTAAGGCTTATCTCCTTCTGGAAAACTCAACATAGGTGCCATCACCAATCTTCGCTTTAGCTCTTGGAAGCTCTTCTCACATTTCTCACTCTAAACAAATGGGACATCTTTCCTCAGCAATCGAGTCATAGGTAATGCGAGCGTTAAAAATCCTTTGATGAACCGCTTATAGTAACCAGCCAATCCCAAGAAGCTCCAAATCTCAATGATGTTCTTTGGTTGCTTCCAGTCCGACACTGCTTTAACCTTTACTGGGACTACCTTGATTCCCTCCTTGGTCACTACATGACTAAGAAATGCTACACTGTCCAGCCAAAACTCACACTTGCTAAATTTGGCGAACAGCTTTTGCTCCCGAAGCTTCTCCAATATGAGTTTCAGATGTTTTGCATGCTTCTTTGGACTCTTGGAGAAGATTAGAATGTCGTCGATGAAGACCACCATGAACTTATCCAAGTAGGGCCAGAACACTCTGTACATTAAATCCATGAACACTGCTAGAGCATTGGTCACCCCGAACGGCATTACCACGAACTTATAATGTCCATATCTGGTGTTAAAGGCCGTCTTATGGATATCTTTCTCTTTTATCCACACTTGGTAATACCCTTGCCTTAGGTCCAATTTAGAGTAGCAACTGGATCCTTGTAACTAGTCGAACAGCTCATCAATCAGTGGTATGGGATACTTGTTCTTGATCGTCAGGTTGTTCAAGCCCCGATAGTCAATACACAGCCTAAGAGTTTCGTTCTTCTTCTTTATAAACAGTACAGGTGCTCCCTAGGGCAACGTGTTAGGTCTGATGTAGCCCTGCTCCACTAACTATTCTAACTGCACCTTTAGTTCCTTCAACTCTACCAGTGCCATCCGATACAGGGTCCGAGATATAAGTTCTGCTCCCAAAACTAGGTCAATGGTGAATTCCACTTCTCGGCTGGGAGGTAAAGAAGTAAGTTCCTCTGGGAACACATCGGGAAAGTCCTTCACTACCTCGGTGTCCTCCAAAGTGCACTGGTCTTTTAGCTTGTTTATCACATAAGCTAGGTACCCTTGACATCCTTGCTTCAGCAATTTTCGAGCCTTAGCCCCTGCTATCAGATATTTCAATTCCTTTACTTTCTTGTCATCAAATTCCAACGCATCATAACCCAGTCTAAAGAACTGAACTGACTAATTCTTACAATCTACCCGAGTCCCATGCTTTGCTAACCAATCCATCCCTAATATCAAATCATAATCCTCAATATCCAACACATCAGATCTCCCTCTAGGCTTTCTCTCCCCGCATCAATTTTACAGTTTTGCACATATCGGTCTGCTTGCACCATCTTTCCCAAAGGTGTACTTACCAGTAAGGAAAAAGGCAACTCTACTCCATCCCATCCCAAATGACATGCATAGTTCTTGTATAAATAGGAATAAGTAGAGCCAGGGTCTATCAATGCATTAACGGAACGTCCTTGGATAGTAAACGTACCTTCCACTACTGTTGCATCGGGTCCAACCTCCTCTCTGTTGACAGCAAATACCTTGGCTTTCACTTAAGGCTTCAGTGCTCCACTCCTAGATGCTCCCACGGTATTGGCTCTATTGGGACACAGATTCTGAGCCGGATTTCCTTGCCTGACTCGGTGCAGTTTAGGGCAGGCGTTCAGCAGGTGGTATGGGTCACCGCAGTGATAACATTTTCGCTCTCCTCCTTTGGACCAACAGTTCTTCTCTGTCTGGCCTCTTTTCCCACACTTCTGACATAACAGAAGGTTCTGAGCTGGTCCAGCTGGTGCGGTCCTAGCTTGCTTACCTCGGTTCTACCATTGCTGATTGGCGGGTCACTTGTTAAGTTGCTGCCTCGGGAAGTGTCCTTGCAGTTGCCTTGGTAGCTGGTAAGGCCTTGCCGCCATCCTGCTGTGATCCTCATTCTCTGTCCTGGTAGCTGCGTCTACGGCCCCCGAATAGGTCGCTGGAGGAGAAGGTGCCAATGCCCTCTTCAACTCCGGTCTCAGTCCCTTAACAAACTGCCTTGTCCTATTCTGCTCGGTGTCTACTAGTCTCTTGTAGTACTTCGACAACTGGGTGAACCGTGCTGCGTATTATGCTACTGGCATGCCACCCTGCTTCAAATTCTGGAACTCGTCCTCCCGCTTTTCCACTATCCACTAAAGGCTTCAACGAAGTTAGACCACGTCCATTCCTGATCAACCGTTTCCCAGTCATCTTGAACCCGCTTCCACCATGCCCGAGCTAGGCCTCTCAATTGAAATGTAGCAAATTTAATCATCCGTTCCTCCGTATATTAGAATGTTGCAAATATATCTTCCATTAGCTCAATTCATTGTTCTGTTTTCTGATCTTGCTCAGCTTCGCCCGAGAAGACAGGCGGCTGAAACTTCAAAAACTGCTCCAATTCCTCATCTTCTCCCTTGGGGTTTCTCCGCTCAATCAGGGTCTGTAGAATCTCTGCCATCTTACTGAATGCCTGTCCCATTGACATATCAACCGATGCCTTAGACCCCATTCCCATATCTGGATCACTCCCATTATCCCAGTTGGGTGATTGTATTTGAGTCATCTCAACTTCCGGTGCCACCTGGTCTGCTTCTGGAATTCTCCTACTTGATGAAGCTACACAACGCTTGGGTGCCATTCTAAACCTTACCCAAATGATAAATTTATGCATTCAATGATTAAATAATTTTAGTTGAGCATGCACTCATAGTCAGATATAAGTAAAAGAAAATCATATGCAAGTTTTGTCTAAAGAATTTCTCATAAATTTTCTCTCAAATCTTAAAGTATTCAGGTACACTTATTTGTATAAGTTTGAATTCAAACAGAAAATGGAAGTAAAACTCTTTAACATAAAAGTTTACGAAAAGTAATAAATAAACATCCGGATCAAAATAACTCTGAGCCCTCCAGTCCTCACTCGAATCTTCAAAATCAGCCTCATATAACCATCCCCTAGAGTTCTTAGAAAAGTCTACCCCAGCCCCATTGGCAAATCCCTCTATTGGCTCCTTCCTAGGTCGCCAAGAACTCTCCCCGGGCTCAACTCGACTAGGAGGAGGAAAAAAGGAAGGCCTAGGTGGAGCTACATAATCTATCTCCCCCGAGTCATCACTATCTATTGATAAATCCACTATGGGATTAGGAGGGTGGGGAACATTCACCACGGCTATCTCTTCATCTTCACTATCAGAACATATTTCTATCACTGGGATTGGGGGTGGCTCATGGATCGGGACACCTCATCATCACTGCTATCTTCCAAAGGGATAATTGGCTGAGGAGCAGGTTGAAGAATTGGAAGGTCTTCTGAGTAAATAGGAATAGGAGGATGCCATTGTTGCCCCTTCCTCGCGGTTCTAAGTAGTCTAACTATCCTACAACATAAATAAGACAAGTTAGATAAAGATTAAAACTTAAATGAATAGAACATACACTATCAATATTTGCCTAAACCTAGACTCTGATACCACTTGTAACACCCCATTACCTAGGCCCAACAGGGCCGAGGATATCACCCAGTCCAAAGGATAAGGGGTCTTTATAACTAGGGCACACAAATAAAAATAAAACAATACTTTGAAATTAAAACTTATTACAACCTAAAAATGTAAGAAAAAATCCAAAACAAAATTGTTCACTCTTAACTTCCAAACCATTACATAAAACAAATCAGAATATCTTCTAAGCAAGCAACAACTAGCTACTCATCACCACAGCAGGATCGACCTGAAATCATGGTAAAAAGGGTGATGAGATAAAAATCTCAGAAAGTTCATGTGTGCTTTGAGTGTCCAGTGAAAACATTTCATGAATGCAAGGAGAAAGAACTTTATAAGAAAAATACTGGCAAGCAATAAACAATGTTAAAAACAAGAGCGGTGTTTTGGCTTTTCCAACCATACATGAATAATAAAATCAACCACTCAAAAGGCGGCCACGCGTTACCACACGTTAGGCCCCATAACCATACAACAGTCAGAATACCACACTTTGTGCAGACTGACAAAAAGATAGGTAATCGGCCTACCAGGTAAGATTCTCCTCCTTCTCTACACCCAAACAAAACCGGTTATCTCTTCCGGCAACACACAGTCCACATGACTGAAAATTGCTAGCTCGGACCGACATGACTAAGTAGTACTGACGTTTCTCTAGGTTGAGTTCATCTTCTGGAGGTGGCCTCCTACCAGAAGACTCACTCTTGCTCTTCAAAACTACAACTACTAGCCTACCCTTATTGAGTACTCAACATAGTTTATCCCACTTGCGAAAAAACTGATAAAACATAACTTTAATTGAAAATGGCAATCAAGGGTTTCCAAAGTCTTTGTCAAATTCAGTTTTAGAAACAGTTTAGTATTTGAATAAAATTGCTTGTTGATTTTCAAAGAATTGGTATGACTGACACAAGAAAGGAAATAGTCTCAAATTGCGTTTACCAAATCAGTGTTCACAAACTTCAGGTTTAGCATGCCATAATAACTTTTTGCAACAAACAAGTTTTATGCAGGAGCTTACCTGATCCTTGCTCAAAATAAAGATCTCCAACAACTGACCTAACCCTGCCTAGGGCAAACATAAGCCATAATTAATCTCAAGCCAAAATTCACTTCGACAAATAATCCTAGCTCAACTTACTACAATCATGACCCTAACATCCCAAGCTTTAAGGCTAGATAATGAATAAAAGGGGTTTATAAATAAATCTAGCTTGATATTAAAATAACTAGGGTTTGTGAACAGCTATTAATAAGTTGAAGGTTTACAAATTACTTTAAATAAATTAGGGTTTATTTGATGAAATGTCCTAGGACCTAGATGGAATAATGTAAAATAATAATCTATTAATAATTAATTGTTAGAAAATTATTGGTAAATAAATAAAATTAATATTAAATAAATTTTAATGTATTTGATTAAAAGATAATGAATAGATTTTAATAGTATTTATAAATATAAGACTTACAAAACTAATATTTTACCTATTATGATTATTTATATAAAAGACTTTATTTGATGTTATTATTTTATATAATATCTATATATTTTATTTCTTTAATAAAAACTATCAATTATTTGACTAAAATATCATTATTTTATATAAGAATCGAAATTCACATTTTCCTAGGGTTTTCAAAAATACTAGAAGAAATTATAGTATTAATCATTTTATTATTGAAATAAAATTTTTTAACTAAATTGTCTTAGGGACAACAAGGTCATGATCATACTTTCTATTATTAACCCTAACCATGAACATTCACTCTATACCAATCATCAAAACATCCAAACTATGAATAAAAGCATAGATCTAAATTTACCAACAAATGATCTTAACTCCACTAAACATAATCATATGCAAGGCCTCAACAATAATACAAAAATATAAACCCTATTCACCAAAGGTGACATAATCTCTAACATGCTTGATCATTCATACTACTCATGACATGAAGACATGAAACAAACCCTAAGACACCATACATTCAACCAAGACAATCAACTCATGCTTCAATCCCAACTCCATCATATACACACATTCATTCATGCTTCCATCTCAACTCCATCGCAAAACACATCCATTCTCATACTTCAATCCCAACTCCAACATAAAACGCATGCTCAAACTTTAATCATAATCCATTCTTTTCCAAAACATTCTAGAGACATGAATCTAAGATTTAAAGAGAAGGTTGAAGAGGCTTACTTAGATTATGACTACCTTGAAGTCGTCTCAAGAGAAGCCTAACTCTTAGGAGACTTGATCCATCCAAGAGAGAAGAAGAAAATATGGCCGTGGTTGAAGTAACTATTCGGCTAAGAGAGCGAGAGAGAGAGAGAGAGCGACTGAGTGAAAAAGAGAGTTCATTAGCATATACACATCAAAGTCGAAGGCGGAAGAAGATGAAGATGACTGCTCATGCTTACCTTGAAGGTGTTCTTGAGCCTTCAAGAAAATTCTGGTTTTTGATCCAAAAGTGAGACTTTGATTTCAGTGTTTGATGTTAAAAATTGCAGAAGTGGTTTCAAGGGGTTGAGTAGGTGTGATCTAGAGTTTTTGGAGAAGATTGGAGAGGTTTGGAGTGGTCTTAGGCGTGAGAATGTTAGTAGGTGTTCTTGGTGCTCTTGGTTTTGAGAGAATGGAGAGAATAGAGAGAGAGCTGGCCAAAATTCTATTTGGGAAGTAGTGGGCTACTATTTGGGAGGGTTTTAGTAATTGAATTTTCTAATTTGAGAGGAAAAGGAAAGCTAGTTGTTTGAAATCCAAAAGAATATTTTAGGGAATCAATTTTGGAAACAAATATGGTAACAAGATCTTGGTTAATGGAGAGCTTTTGGAAGCTTCAATGGCCGGTTGCTTGGCTGTGATTTTTGATGAGATGAATGATGTTTGAAGGAGCTTTAGAGTGGCCGAAAATATTGTGTACAATGGTGAAGGAATTCTTGTTGTTTGAGGGTTAATCTATGGAAGTTAGCTGAAATATCTTGCTGAAATTTTGGACTCCTATTGATGGCTTGATTGGAGTGATTGATGGAGAGATTTTAAGAGCAGCAGTGGAGCCGTTTCTCATGCAGAACTCTAGAGAAGATGATGGAGCTCAGTTCATAGCTGATCAGGGTAAGTTTGCACAAAAAAATAGGATGAGTTTTTGGATAAGGGTGGAGGAGAAACAAGCTGGAAATTCTGATAAGGTTTTTCGCAAGCTTGCTGGAATTTTTGCGCCGATTCTTCTGCCATATTTCAATTAGCTTGCAGAAGGTTTGAAGGGCCATTGGAGGGTCCTTTAAGGCTGGTTTCCAGCCTTCTTTATGGAGGAAAAATAAGGTTGAATTGCTGGTTAAAAATGTGGAAGAACAGCTGGGTTTTTTGGACTGCTTTGCTGCGAAAGCTGTCCAGAAATTTTTCTAGTTTGCACCACCTTTGTGTAGTCCAGTATTGGCCTTGCAATTTCAGACTTCAAGTTGGTCAAGATGGCTATTTTTTTGGCAATATCTGGGACGGAAAATTGGCTGAAGGTTTCGATATTTGGATTGGTCAAGAAGCTGGAAAATTTTCCAGTTTACTACATGAAGAAGTTGAACACCCATAGGTTGGAGTTTAAAGGTTCAACCATGGAGATTAATTCTCTTAGGAACCTTCCACAACTCCTCCCCATTTTCGGTCAAGGAGACATCCTCACACTGACATTTTCGACACTCCAAGATCAAAGAAGCTTGCCGTAAATTTTCTGGAAATAAAATGGCTTAGATAAATGAAACAACCTAATTGATTAAGAAGTAAGGAAAGCTAGAGATCAAGAAGGGTATGAATCCCTTAAAAATTGTTGTATGGAAAAAGAGTAGGATTAGGACATTCCTTTCATGTCTCCCCTAGGATAGCACTCCTACTCCATCCTAAAGCATACAAGGGCCGAAATATAGCCTACCTAGCACAAAATAAAATTTAATCATGCTAAAACTCTAATGATGGAATTTGCACTCAAGACCTCAAGGAATTATTCCTAAGCTTTAACCACTAAACCAAAACAACTATTGTTCTTATTTTCTCTCCCAAATATTTTTCCAATTTAATCCTCAAGCTGTCTCCCTAATTCCTCCTCAAGCAAAATTACCATTTTGCCATTCTTACTCAACAACTACAATCGAGCCATCTAGGCTACAAATCACATATCCAAGGCACATAAAATCATATAAATCTATATTTATGCATGCAAGAAAATATGATATGTTTCCCAACCCCCTTACTCTATGGTTGGTTTTAGTTGGGGTTTAACAGTTTCAAGTACTTATGAAGTCTAAGAAAGCTCACATCCACAAGAAGAGAAAAAGAGGAGTTGGCTACAGGCGGTGCAAAAGCAACTAAAATTCAGTGAAACCAGTAAGAATGAAGCATCCAGTTCAACTTCACAAAATGACATCAAATCTAGTGGATGAGATAGAGTAGATGGAAGAGACGAGGATATACTTGAGAAACTATGTGCATTAATTAGAGTAGCAATGGAAGTTGAAAACTCTTATGAAGGTTTAGAAGAAGGAGAAAATTCACAAAGAAAAAATATATTTTTTCAAGGTGTCTAATCAAGAAAAAATCATGTAGTATCCTCATTGATAGATGGAGTTGTATAAATGTGATTAGTACTACATTGGTGGAGGAGTTAGGAATAGAAACCTTGAAACACCTTAGTCCTTACAAGTTACAATGGTTGAACAATTGTGGAGAAGTGAAGGTGAACAAATAAGCCAAGGTTGCCATTGATATGGGGAAGTATAAAGATGAAGTGGTTTGTGATGTATTTCCCATGCATGTATGACATATTTTGTTGGGAAGACATTGGATGTTTGATAGAGATGTGGTCTATGAAGGGAAGAGGAACACTTATTCTTTGAGAAAAGATAGAAAGAAAACCACTCTACTTCCCTTATCCCCTAGTGAGGTTTTGAGAGATCAAAATATCTTTAAAAAAAAAGGAAAAGGAAAGAAAAGAGGGAAAGGAGAGGAAAAAGAATATGAGTGAGAAAGAAAATAAGAAAAAAAAAAGGAGAGAAGAGGGAAGAACAAAAGAATGGGGAACAAGAGATTGAGGTGAGAGAAGAAAGAGAGATAAAAATTGACAAAATGATGGAAGACAGGGTTGAAAGGATAGTGATCATCCCAAGTTGGAGAGCAAAAGAAAAGAGAGAAAAAAGGAGACAAAAAAAAAAAAAAAGAAAAGAGAGTGGAGGTAAATTGAGAGGAAAAATATTGGTAGTGAAAAGAGGAAGCATAGAGAATAGTGAAGTACAAAGCTATGACATTTTACTTTCACAAAAACTCTGTTGTTTGAATTCTTGTACCGGTTTTGATTTGGGGATGAATCCTTTCCAAAAGGGGGGAAATGATAGGAATTGCCCCAGGCATGAAGGCTACTCAAAAGAAGATAAAGAGAAATCTAAACCACAACTCATGGCACCTTTGGTGTGATCCATTTTCGAGAGGTTTCAACAGGAGTTTAAGGCCAACCAAGCCAACAAAACAAGGGTAAAGAGAATGATGAAGGAGTGGATAATGAAAGAAAGGCCAAAAGAAGTACAAAGAATGCAACAATTCTTGTGGAAAATAGCAAACAAATGAACAAGGATTAAAGGGCAAACGGGCAAATGAAGGAATGGGACCCAAGGGAGCTTCAAATGGAAACAATCTTAGTTTCAAAACTATTTGGAAGATCAAGGGAAGACATGGAAAATGAATGGAAGGAATAGAAGTCAAATGAGTAGAAATTGCAGTGCCCGGAGCTGACCCAGTGCCGGCCTAGATTGACCGACCAAGCAGCAGCTATGAGCTACCAAATTTCTTCAATTTTTTGTGCTTGTACTATTCCAACATAATGGACCCAACACCATCTCTAGAAGCCCAACTCGATGCCAAGTATGGACTGGTTGAGTCCTGTTTTTATTGTACCAACTTTTGTACACGAGAACTGTTCTTCCATATTGAACCCGATGCCACCCCTATGAGACCTACCCGATAACAACCCTGTTCTAGAACCTGAACCCCTGATATTTTTCAGCTATTTTAGGGTCCTTTTGTAATATTTACAAAGTATTTAGGGCAAGACATCTATATATATATTGTTATAACTCTTGTAACACAACTTAGGTATTTTGGGAAGAAAATTCATATTTTCCCTCTAGAATGAGAGTTCTTAAGGATGATCTTCTTGGGTGATGTCCATTAAACATCAATACTAAATCAAAGAATTTAGTCCCACCTTTGATCTTATCTCTAAATCTTCAGGGATAATCTAAACTCCATCTCTTTTCTATGTGCTAAGTTGCCTAGTGTGTTTGATAGGATTAAGTTAGGTACCTTCAAATTCCTATCCTTGGTGTTCTAATCTTTGATAGATTAGGGTGTTAGGATATTTTTTAAGTAGGTTAGATTCACTTTAATACCAAAATGTTAATTTCCTGGCATTTTGATGTTCTTGTGTATGAGTTTGGTAAGGTTCTTGTTTTGAGTTCAAGCTACAATTTTAGTGCTTTCCAAGATCATATCAAAATGGTATCCAATATCATATCAACTAGCTTCTATCTAATTTCACCCTATTTTGGACACATATTTTGGACATCCAAAACCTTAAAGTCAAAATATTTCATAGTCTCACTTCACCTGGTTTTGGATGCATATTTTAGAAGTCCAAAATTTTAAATCCAATTTTTCTCTCAAATCACACTTTGTGGTCTCATATCCTATTTTCATATATACACATATTAAGGGGGAGCATTTCATCTTATGATTCATATTCCATACCTCCTTATGTACATATTTATACATTTTTTTAATTAATTACAGGTATTCTTTTAAGGAATAGTTGTGCGATAGAAGGAAGGAGGATATGCAGGTAGGTTTGGCCATAGGCTCATTGAGCCATGGTTATGAGTATATGCTTAAATGTTCCTATTTTAATCTCATAAGTACTCTTTGAGTCCTATAATAAGAGATTACATTTCAATGAAAAATATTCTTATTTCTCTTGGTCTAACATGTACGTACTGTACATATCATTGTTTATTTTATCACAATCTCATTAAGATTGTCTCACTTAAAAAAGGAAAGATTGTTAGCCCTAAGGGCATTCTCCTGTGTTTTAACTTTTGATAAATATTGATAAGGACTAACTTGTTTGTACATTTGCTCAAAAGTTTGAGCTATCTCTGGTTCAGTTCTATAATCCTTCTTATGTATCATGGTTGTGGTATAAAACCCATTTGGGGTGAACCTTTATTTGTCTATTTCTTGAGAGGTTTTCGTAAAACTAAGTGTGGTAATCCTCTTATGTAATTGGTATAGATAGACACTATTAAGTTGGATGAGTTTAATGAAATCTGGTTGAAAATCCTTAAGTGTGAGTTTAAGGTAGTGGATGTACATCTTGGTAGATCGAACCACTATAAATCTCGTGTTTACTCTCTCTACATTTAATTTCAACAAGCTGCGAACTTCTTTGCTTAAAATTTTTCAAATCATTCAAAAGAAACCTTTATGTTTCGCACCAACCCATCTTCATTCTTGTATTAATTGCATATATCTTGTCTCATCTCATTTAGATCGTAGTTGGTCTTTAAGATAGTCCAAAAGCACCTCTTTATATCTCTAGTAAACTCCTCGATCTGAAATACAAAACGAGTATCTCAAAAATAGATTTTTAAAAAGTGTTTTAAATTTGTCAAAAATCTTATTCACCCCCTAAGGTTTTTCACAACATATCTCACCCAATAGGCTGATCACCCACTTGTCTTGTGATGTAGGGTTTCACAGTATGTAGTTATGATGTAATATTTCATAGCCATGGCTATGATACAGATTTTCGTAGTCGCTTATATTTGAGTGGTTTATTTCTTTACAATAATGAACTCTTTTATTTGTAAAGCTAATAAATTGCAACTTATTATTTAAAATTAAGCATTTAAACTTGCAGACTTTTGTTGAGAATTGTTCAAAACTACATACACAAAATGTTTCTTATGTTAGTGTCGTGTCTTAGAGGCAATCACTTGTATATTGTATATGACACATTTTATTTTAATAAAAGGCATTATTTATCTTACAGTTACTTTTGTTTACTTTTAAGTAATATAACTGTTTGATAAAGTCCCTAGTACAACACTGTATTAAAGAAATCACGATAGAGATCATGCTATGAGATTCCTACTAGACTGTATAGTGTTAGTACTTAAATAGTCCCTAGTCATAGTATTAATAAGACAGGACATCATTAATACGTGAAGACTAGCATGTGTTAGACTTCCTGATTTTATCAGGCAGTGGTTCTCATATCCGTGAGTATTGAGATACACAATGTTAACACATGGATGCTTATTAATGGAACAAGTTCATTGGATACCTAGCTTTGAGATAATCACATGGATAACTATTTAGTGCCAGTGATATAATCTCAATTTAGCAAACGTGCAAGTATCCTTAGACTTAAAATCTCCAAGGTACTTTGTTTGTTGAGTATTGTACTTTGATTCCAATCTCTGGAGCTCCATCGAGGGTCGCCTTTGGGATGGATATTGGGTACATTGTGAGGTAAATGAAAGTAGTTGAGAGGGTCAATAAAGGATTCACCACTCCTAATAGTAGGGGTGAATATCTCATGACCACTTGTAGGAATTACTACTCAAGAAGTCATTGGTCAAGGCGATTGTGTATTGGAAATAGTTCCAATTGATACACATCTAGAGTAGTGGGTTCCTGGTACAAGTACTATTGTATTTGGGATAAAATTAATTCTGGAGGGAGTTGGCACTAATTCCGTACTCCAAACCGAATGAGATATTGTATAGTGAAATGAGTTAATTGCACTGAAGTTTATTATTGAAGGGTTCATGTCAAGCCACTTGACTTTTAGGACTCTTGGATGGTCATGATGTGTTGCTAGATACCACTCATGATCTGAGAATATAGGTTTTTTAATTGATAAATTAATAAACCAATCCTGATTAGAATTAATAGGATTAATTCTAATTAATTATGGATTATTAATCTCAAAGACATTTGGATTAATTCATGTTCTCTACCAATTGACTAGGAAACCTAATAGGTCACACACAATAGAGGATTATATACTCAAGATGTTATTTGATAATATAGTGGGGTTAATTGCGAGAAAAAGAAGTTGTTGTGGCCAAATTATAATTAGTTATAATTAATGGTCCAAATTGTAATTGTGAGAACTTGATGTTTCCAATTACAATTAGGGAAGTCTAACTGTTTTAGAATTTTGAGATTGGAGTATATTTGGAGCAGGATTTTTCATGTGATATAGAGATACACTTGAAACCTTAGCTGATTTTGTGTAAGACACGAAAGTAACTCCAAACCCTAAGGCACACAATTTCTCTCTTCTCTCTCTCTCACGATTGTTCTTGAGAAACCCTAGCCGCCATCATTTTCTGCTAGCACAAGAAATTTTGGTGCTTGAGTATTCCTTTGTGTGGATTACTGTTAGAGATAATCACACACTGTGATTATAGTGGTTAGACGTTCAACTCTCGTAGAGTTTGATCAAAATGATTGCTGGATCGCGCCTCGACTTGAAGAAGAAATTTTGTTCTTCAAACGATCAAAGAAAGGTAAAAGTTGTTACCTTTGTTATCTTTATGTCTTGTTTTCCACACATATATGGGTCCTAGGTTAGTATCTCGTTTTTTTTCCACTGCGCCATATAGGATACAAGCCTGAGATACCCAACATCTTATATTGGCACAACCACACACAAGACTTACTAAAAAATTTTTCTTATCACATTTTCAGGATGATCCTGCTTTGAAGGTTGTGTTGCCTTGAGACTTTAAAATCTCAACTGGATTTGTTACATTTATTTCTTGGAGAGCATTGTTTTTTTATTTACTCTTTTCAGGACTTGTATAAGTATTGTTTTGGGTTGTAATAAGCCTTGAACATTAGAGATTTTTTTTTATTTTCCTTTTACCTAGTTATATTGACCCATTGTCCTTAGGACAGGGCAACATCCCTGTCCCTTTTGGGGTACGTAGGTAGTAGGGTGTTACAACAAGTACCATCTTGATCCAGAGCATATGCTTAATGCAGAACCATTAGTTTCACAACTAGATCTGAGTTATGTCGAGAAGGTAGTGAAGATCTTGGACAGAAGTGTTAAGACATTTTGAAATAAGTAATTCCCTATGGTAAATGTTTTGTGGGAACATCCCGGTACACAAGATGCTACTTGGGAAACTAAGGAATGGATGAAGCAGAAGTATCTAAAGTTACTATAGTGGTATGACATCCTGAATTTCAGGATGAAATTCATTTAAGAATGGAGGATGTAATACCCTGTCTAATCCTACCCTTAGTTCATAGGGAATGTGTGCATGGAATGGCATCTTGCATGTGCAAATAAAATTATCCTACATTTATCTAAGTATTTGACAGATGTGTGAATATGTGTGTGCATATTTGTTCATATGCTTATTTGTGTTTTAGTTCACTTGGTGAACTTATGATGGCCTTTTGTTGAGTACGATGAGTTATTTTAAGTTAGGAAGTTTTATTGGCATATGAGATGCATAGGTTGAGAGTGAAGGAAATTTGATTTGGAGATATGGGCACAAGTGTTATTGTGTTCAAGTGGTTTTAGCATAGGAATTATCTCTTGGTGACTCGAGATCGAATCCTAACTCCATCAAAATTATTTTCTTTTCCCTTTTACCAATTTCCCCTTGGCCGAAAATTCCAGCTTGCTCGTCGCCACTCTTGTATTTCAATGCTAAAATTTAGGAGTTCAAGTCTCTCTTGAATTGTAGAGATAAAATCAAAATTCTCCTTTTTCTTTCCTTCATGATAATGTGCTTTAAATCTACTTATTTCCCAACAATTATCAAATGGCAAATATCTTTTGTATAATACTTATACAGTATCAAATTTTTCTATGCTTGTATCCTAATTAAACTAGGATTTTCGGCTAGCTGTGGAGATAATTTCTAGCCACCATTGAGATTCCTCCTATTTATTATTTTTGAATTCTAGGATATTATATCTTCGAAATTATTTAATTATCTTACTAAGAACTTATTTTATCTTCATGATTGTAATTTTCTGGAAAATTCCTAGCTTTGTTCGACACCTAGGAGTTGTTCAAACTCAACTAAAACTCTTGAGAATAGCTAGGAAAGATTTATCAAACAAGTAGCAACTTGATCACTTATTAATCTTAATTTTTTATTATATTATTATCTAATATAATCTCCTATTTTCAAATTTTAGATTTGCTGAAGAAACCAACGAGCTTTAGTCTTCTAAATTCCATCTATTTTCCTGAAGGATTTTCTTGGTTTTGATAAACAATTACATCAGCATTTATTGGAGTGTTGTCCGACACCTTAGAGCTATTTTAGCTCAGTTAGAACTCCTGGAGATAGTTGGAAACCTTGTCATACAATTTGTGATTTTTATTCCATGCAATTAGAAATTTTCCTCCAAAAAGAACTCTTTTTTTTTTTTTTTTTTTTTGAGGATTTCAACTACCCAAGAGTTGATTTCTTCCCCATGGCCAGTCGACAACAAGCTTTCATACAAGCTGGAAAATTTCCCTTTTCTACCCTTGTAAACAAAAGCACAAGGTAGCTAAGGATAGACTCCTAAATCCCTTGAAATTTCAGATTTTTATCTTCTCATTTTGAGCAGAATTTTTACTCATGTAAACCACTTCGACAAAGGCAACCAAACTCAGCAAATTTGATCAAGCCCTCGTCTTTATTCTACAGCAAATTTTGGTCAGCACACATATACACATGCACAAGATTTAGCAAAACAAAAACACACCCCCTAAAACACACCAAAATCGAAGCAACAAGAGTAGCATGCAAACTCTCATCTCTCTAGGGATAAAACCAATACATATACACAAATCCTTCTATTGTTTTGCCATACTGCCTACTAAAAGTAGCTAGTCATTTTCAATTTTCTTTTGCTCAAACAAACACACATAAAAGTGAGCCTTTTTCCTCTCTTTCTTAGTCTTGTTGTCCCCAAACAAACAAGATGACATTTTCCCAACCTAGCAATCCCAAACGTAGCAACACACATACGGTTTCTCTATTTTTTTTTTTTCCCTAAAGAACCAAGCTTGTACTCTTTTAAAATTCACAATTCTCCCCTACACTCAAGAAGGCCAAAACTCTTTCTAAAGCTCAAAACTTACACAGTTCTTACATGATCAAAGCCTACATTCTTTTTCTCTCTTAGCAATCATGAGATGTACTTGAGATAGGTAGTCTCTTCTATTCAAGTTCTTCTTTCTTTCTTTTTTCTTTCCCTTTATGCGAAAATCCAAGGCAGATTTTCTCCTCTTCTTCGTGCAATCACACAAAAAACTCTAGGAGAACTAAGCAAATCCTCCTTTCTCTCAACGAGTTCAATTAGAATATTAAGGGAGTCACTTTTTTGAATCTCCATAGTCACTCACCACCAAGAGGTAATTCGATTAGCCTTCTTTTAGCTTTTTGTACATAAAATTTATGGATACTTGATTTGCTCAGAATGTACGATTGCATGCAATGGACTTGTTCTGATCTATTATTTTAAATGAACATGTTATGTTGTTGGTATGATGATAGGAAAAGTGGACTATGTTATTGGATGATTTTGATGGTCTTTTGTTATAAATATGAGGTGAATGAGATTATTTTGTGACTACTTGATAAATCCACGATTCTATGATGACTAGATTAAATCCATTATTTCGATGTCATATTTCAAGATCTACCAGTTTTGACAAAGTCAAGCACTATTAGAAAATAGATGGGTTCTATTTCTTGATTTTATTCTTGTTTTGAGAGTTACTTTATTTTATTTAAACAAAAAGAATTGGAGATAATGTTTTCCCTTGTAATAAGATTTTATTTATTTCTATTTTAGATTTATTGTTTACCTAGTTATAAAGACTCCTGATCCATTAGATAAGGTGACATCCTCGCCCTTTTTGGGTACGTAGGTAGTTGGTGTGTTATACAGATCACAAGCGGTATCTAAATATGCATCACGACTAGCCAAAAGTATAGAAAGTCAAGTGAATTGTCATGAACCTTTCAATAACAAAATATCTATGTAATAAACTCCTTTCATCATACTATATCATATTCGATTTATAGTACGGAATTAGTGTCACTCCTTCTAGAATATAATTAGTTCTAGTACAAATTTATTAGTACTTGTTCCAGAATCTAATTACTAAACCTATGTATCATTTGGACTTATTTCTATCACGTAGTTACCTTAGCCAAGGACTTCTTAAGTAATAATTCCCTACAGGTGGTTGTGAGATAAACCCTACTATTATGAGCAACGGATCCTTTGTTGATCTTCTCAACTACTTACGTTTGCTTTATATTATGTATAATGTGAAACCCCAATTAAAACCAACCCTAGAGTAAGGGGGTCGGGATGCATATCATATTTTCTTGCATGCATAAATATATTTTTGTATGATTTTATGTACTTTGGATATATGATTTATAGTCTAGAAGGCTTAATAGTGCTTATTGAGTAAGAAGGATAAAATGGTAATTTTGCTTAAGATGGAAATAGGGAGATAGCTTGAGGATTAAATAGGAAAAATATTTGGGAGAGAAAATAAGAATAAGAGTTGTTGTGGTTTAGTGGTTAGAGTTTTGGAATAAATTCTTGAGGTCTTGAGTTCAAATTCCATCATTTGAGTTTTAGCATGATTAAATTTTAATTTTAGATAGGTAGGCTATTTTCGGCCCTGGCATGGCTTAGGGAGGAGTAGGAATGTTGTCCTAGGGGAGACATGAAAGGAATGTCCTAATCCTACTCTTGTTCCCTACAAAAATTCCTAAGGGATTCATACACTTTTTGTTCTTTAGCTTCCCTTAATTCTTGATCAAATAAGTTGCTTAATTTATCTAAGCCATTTTATTTATAGAAAATTTCAACAAGGTTCTATGATTTTGAAGCTTCGAAAATGCCTCTTGGAGGATGGAATTTTAACTGAAAATGGGGGAGAGTTATAGAAGGTTCCCAAGAGAATTAATCTCCATGATTGAACCTTCAAACTCCAACCTATGTGTATTCATCTTCTTCATGTAGTAATCTAGACCGGGGAGAGTTCTAGGTGACCCGGGAAGGAGCCAATTGAGGGGTTTGTCAGTGGGGTTGGGATAGACTTCTCTAAGAACTCTGGGGGATGGTTGTATGAACCTGATCTTGAAGATTCTGATGAGGACTAGGGGGGCTGAGGGTTATAATGATCAGGATGTTTATTTATTAATTTTCGTAAACCTCTATGTTAACAAGTTTTATTTCTTTTTTCTGTTTAAATTCAAATTTATGCAAATAAAAGTACCTTAGTACTCTAAGATTTGAGAGAAAATTTATGAGCAATTCTTTAGACAAAAACTTGCATATGATTTTCTTTCACTTAAATCTGACTGTGAATACATGCACAACTAAAATCATTTAATCATTGAATACATAAACTTATCATTTGGGTATGATTTAGAATGGCATCCAAGCGCTGTGTAGCTTCATCAAGCAAGAGAATTCCGAAAGCAGATCATGTGGCACCAGAAGTTGAGACAACCCAGATGCAGCCACCCAACCGGGGTAATGAGAGTGAACCAAATATGGGAATAGGGTCTGAAGCACCAATTGAAGGGATGATGGGGTAAGCATTCGGTAAGATGGCAGAGATACTGCAGACTTTGACTGAGCGGAGAAATCCCAGGAGAGAGGATAAGGTATTGGAGCGATTTTTGAAGTTTCAGCCGCCGTCTTCTTGGGCAAAGCTGAGCAATGGATCGAGCAGATGGAAGACATATTTGCAACGCTCCAGTACACTGAGGAGTGAATGGTTAAGTTTGCTGCATTCCATTTGAGGGGCCCAGCTTAGGCATGGTGGCAGTGGGTTCAGGATGACTACGAGATGGTTGATTAGGAATGGACGTGGACTAACTTTATTAAAGCATTCAGAACTGAGTATATCCCTCAGTGGATAGTGGAAAAGGGGGAGGACAAGTTCCAGAATTTAAAGTAGGAAGGTATGACAGTGGCCCAGTACACAACCCGATTCACCCAGCTATCGAAGTACTGCAAGAGGTTAGTGGACACCGAGCAGAATAGGACAAGGCAGTTTGTCCAGGGATTGAGGCAGGAATAGAGGAGGGCGTTGGCACCTTCTCCACAAACGACCTATTCGAGGGCCGTAGACGCAGCTACCAGGACAGAAAATGAGGACCACAACAGGATGGCATTGAGACCTTTCCAGCCACCAAGACAACCTCAGGGACACTTCTAGAGATAGCAATCCAACAAGTACCCCGCCAACTAGTAGTGGCAGAATCGGGGGAAAGCAAGCCCAAACAGCACCAGTTAGACCTGCGCAAAACCTTCCGTTATGCCGACAGTGTGGGAAAAGAGGCCACACAGAGAAGAACTGTTGGTCCAAAGGAGGTGAATAGAAATGCTATCACTGCGGCGACCCGAACCACCTGCGGAACGCCTGCCCTAAACTACACCGAGTCGGGCAAGGAAATCTGGCTTAGAATCCGGGACCTAATAGAGCCAATTCCATGGGAGCATCTGGGAGTGGAGCACCGAAGCTTCAAGTGAAGGCCCAGGTATTTTTTCTCAACAGAGAGGAGGTTGGAACAGATGCAGTAGTAGTGGAAGGTACGTTTACTATCTAAGGACGTTCCATTAATGCATTGATAAATCCTGGCTCTACTCATTCCTATTTAAACAAGATCTGTGCATGTCATTTGCGTTGGGAAGGAGTGGAGCTACCTTGTACCTTATTGGTAAGTACACATTTGGGAAAGATGGTGCAAGCAGATCGGTATGTGCAAAATTGTAAAATTGATGTGGGAAGAGAAAGCTTGGAGGGAGATTTGATAGTGTTGTATATTAAGGATTATGATTTGGTATTAGGAATGGATTGGCTAGCAAAGTATGGGGCTATGGTAGACTGTAAGAATAAATCAGTCCAGTTCATTAGACCGAGTTGTGATGTGCTGGAATGCGATAACAAGAGAGTAAAAGAATTGAAGTATTTGATAGCGGGGGCTAAGGCCCGGAAATTGCTGAAGTAAGGATGTCAAGGATACTTAGCGTATGTGATAAACAAGCTAAAGGACTAGTGCACTCTGGAGGACACCGAGGTAGTGAAGGACTTTCCTGATGTGTTCCCAGCGGAACTTACCTTTCTACTTCCCAACCAAGAAGTTGAATTCACCATTGACCTAATTCCGGGAGCTAAACCAGTATCTCGGACCCCGTATCAGATGGCAGCAGCAGAGCTGAAAGAGTTGAAGGAGTAGTTAGAAGAATTAGTGAAGCAAGGCTATATCAGACCTAGCACGTCGCCCTTGGGAGCACCCGTACTGTTTGTGAAGAAGAAGGACGTGACTCTGAGGCTGTGTATCGACTATCGGGGCTTGAACAATTTAACGATTAAGAACAAGTATCCCCTACCATTGATTGATGAGCAATTCGATTAGTTACAAGGATCCAATTGATACTCCAAATTGGACCTGAGGTAAGGGTACTATCAAGTGCAGATAAAAGAGGAGGATATTCCCAAGACGAACTTCAACACCAGATATGGACATTTTGAGTTCGTGGTAATGCCGTTCAGGGTGACCAATGCTTTAGCAGTATTCATGGATTTGATGCATCGAGTGTTCCGACCCTATTTGGACAAGTTCGTGGTGGTCTTTATCGACGACATTCTAATTTATTCCAAGAGTGCAGAGGAGCATGAAGAACATCTGAAGCTTGTATTGGAGAAGCTACGGGAGCACAAGCTTTTCGCCAAGTTTAGCAAATGTGAGTTCTGGCTGGATAGTGTAGCATTTCTTGTGTGAAACCCCACCTAAAGCCAACCCTAGAGTAAGGGGGTCGGGAATGCATATCATATTATTTTGCATGAATATATATGTTTTTGAATGATTTTATGTGCTTTAGAGTTGTGGATTATAGGTTAAAATGCTTAGTTATGCTTATCGAGTAGGAGGGGTAAAATGGTAATTTTGCTTGAGGTCAAATTAGGAAGATAGCTTGGGGAATTCATAAGAAGAATATGTGGTTGAGAAAATAGGAACAAGAGTTAGTGTGGTTTAGTGGTTAGAGCTTGGTAAATTAATTTCTAAGGTCATGAGTTCGAATCCCATTATTTAAGCTTTTGTCATGATTATCTTAACTAAGTTTGAATTTTTGTTTTCTTGCATTTCATGAAAATAGGAATGTTGTCTTAGGGGAGACATGAAGAGAATGTCCTAATCTTATCCTCATGTCATGGGGCCCAACGTGTGGTAACCCATGGCTACCCATTTGAGTGGTTATATTTATGGTGCACATGCATGGCTTGAAAAGCGAAACGCCACTCTTCATTTTCAACACTTATTTATTACTTGCCAGCACCTTTTTCCTACGAAACTTTTACAACTTGCATACATGAATTATTTTACCTGAAACACTCAAAGCACACACGGGCTTACTGAGATTTTTATCTCACCACCCTTTATGCCATGTTTTCAGGAAGATCCTGCTATGGAGGTCATTAGCTAGATTGATGCCTATGCTTTGAAGAGTCATGTTATTTACTTTATGTGATGTTGTAAGAGATTGTTGCAAACAATTTATTTGGATTTGTTCCAGTACTTATCTTTTGGGTTGTAATAAGTTTAATTTTAAAGTCTTTATTTCATTTTATTTTTATGTAACCTAGTTATAAAGACCCCTTGTCCTCTGGATGAGGCGACATCCCCGGCCCTGATGGGCCTAGGTAGTGGGGTGTTACAAGTGGTATCAGAGACTAGGTTTAGGTAATTATTGATAGTACATGTTTTGATTTATTAAGTTCAAATCTTTTATCTGACCTATCTTGTTTATGCTGTAGGATGGTTAGAATGATTAGAACCGCAAGGAAAGGGCAGCAATAGCACCCTCCCATTCCTATCTACTCGGAGGACATACCAGTGCCTCAGCCTGCACCCCAGCCAATCATTGCCCTGGATGATAGTGGTGATGATGAAGTCCAGATCATTGAGCCACCTCCAATACCCGTGATCGACCTGGCTACTGATAGTGAAGACGAGGAGATAGACATGGAATATGTTCCCCTCCCTCCTAGTCCCATAGTTGACTTGACTGCTGTCAGTGATGACCCAGGGGATATAGATTATGAATCTCCACCTAGTCCTTCCTTTGTAACCCCACCCAATCAGTTTGAAACCAGGGAGAGTTCTAGGAGACCTGGGAAGGATCCAATGGATGGGTTTGCCAATGGGGCTGGGAGAGGCTCCACTAGGAATTCTGGGGGGTGGTTATATGAGGCTAACTTTGAAGATTCAGATGAGGACTAGAAAGGCTAAGTGCTGCTGCAATTGGGATGTTCTATTTACTACTTTTCATAAATTCCTATGTTAAGGATTCTCCTTTCTTTTCTCATGTTTACTGCTTTAATTTCGAATTTATGCAAATAAGAGTACCTAGGGTACTCTAAGTTTTGAGAAAAATTTATATGCAATTCTTCATACAAAATGTGCATCTAATTTTCTTCCGCTTAAGGTTGAATGTGAATGCATGCTCAATTTGAATATTTTTAACTTTGATGCATAAACTCATTATCTAGGGAATGGTTTAGAATGGCACCCAGACGTCGCGCAGCCACATCCAGCAGAAGGGTTCCTGAGGTAGAGGCCGTGACACCAGAGTTTGATACTACTCAAATGCCATCACCAAACCAGGGGAATGAGAATGAAATGGGACCAGAGATGGGATCGGAAGAGCCAGTTAGCGTAACTATGACGCAAGCGTTCCACAAGGTGACTGAGATTCTGCAAACCTTGACAGAGCGAAGAAATCCGAAAGGGGAAGATGAGGCATTGGAGCGGTTTCTGAAATTTCAAACTCCTATTTTCTTGGGGGAGGCCGAACAAGATCAGAAAGCAGAACAATGGGTGGAACAAATGGAGGATATCATTGCTACGCTCCAGTACACGGAGAAGTGAATGGTGAAGTTTGCTGTGTTCCGGCTGAGGGGTCCAGCTCGGGCATGGTGGCAAAGGGTTCAGGACGACTGGGAGATGATAGACCAAGACTGGACATGGGCTAATTTTATAGAAGCATTCTGGGTAGAATATATCCCTCAGTGGATAGTTAAGAAACGGGAAGATGAGTTCCAGAATTTAAAGCAGGGAAGCCTAACGGTAGCCCAATACGCAGCCCGGTTCACGCAACTGTCAAAGTACTGCAAGAGGCTGGTGGATACTGAACAGAACAGAACGAGGCAATTTGTTAAGGGATTAAGGTAAGAGTTAAGAAGAGCGTTAGCACCCTCTCCACCGACGACTTACTCGGGGGCTGTGGACGCAGCCACTCGTACTAAGAATGAGGATCGCAACCGATTGGCTTCATGACCGTTCGTACCGTCAAGCCAGCTGCCGAGACCTTTTCAGAGGCAGTAACCTAACAAGCGCCCTACCAACCAGCAATGGCAGAATCGGGGAAAGCAAGCCCGAACAGCACCGGTTGGTCCGGCGCAGAATCTTCCATTATGCCGGCACTGCGGAAAAATGGGCCACATTGAGAGAAATTGTTGGTCCAAAGGAGGTGAGCGGAAGTGCTACCACTGTGGAGACCCGAATCATCTGCGGAACACCTGCCCTAAACTTCTCTGGATCGGGCAGGGGAACCCAGCTCAGAACCCGGGGCCCAATCGAGCCAAAACCTCAGAAGCTTCCGGGAGTGGAACGTAGAAGCCGCAAGTGAAAGTAAAAGTTTTCGCTCTCAACCGGGAGAAGGTTAGAGCTGATGCAGCAGTAGTGGAAGGTACGTTTATTATCCAAGGTCGTTCCGTTAATGCATTGATAGACCCTGGATCTACCCATTCCTATTTAAATAAGAATTGTGCTTATCAATTGGGTTGGGATGGAGTAGAACTACCTTTTACCTTGTTAGTAAGTACACCTTTAGGGAAAATGGTGCAAGCGGATCGGTATGTGCAGAATTGTAAAGTTGAAGTGGGGAGAGAAAGCTTGGAGGGAGATCTGATAGTCTTAGCTATTGATGATTATGATTTAATATTGGGAATAGATTGGTTAGCGAGGCATGGTGCTAGAGTAGACTGTAAGAATAAGTCAGTTCAGTTCATTAGACCAGAATGTGATGTGTTGGAGTTCAAGGGCAAGAAAGTAAAAGAATTGAAGTTTTTGATAGCTGGGGCTAAAGCCCAGAAATTATTGAGGCAAGGATGTCAAGGATATCTGGCTTATGTGATAAACAAGCCAAAGGACCAGTGCACCCTGGAGGATATTGAGGTGGTAAAGGATTTTCCCGACGTGTTCCCTGCGGAAGTCACTTCTCTACCTCCCAAACGAGAAGTTGAGTTCACCATTAATCTAGTCCCAGGAGCGGAACCGATGTCTCGAACCCCGTATCGTATGGCACCGGCGGAGTTGAAAGAATTAAAGGAGCAGCTAGAGGAGTTGGTGAGGCAAGGCCATATCAAACCTAGCACGTCACCCTGGGGAGCACCTATGCCATTTGTGAAGAAAAAGAACGGGACTCTAAGGTTATGTATTGACTACCGAGGCTTGAACAACCTGACCATCAAGAATAAATATCCTCTGCCGTTAATTGACGAGTTGTTCGACCAGTTGCAAGGATCCAGTTGTTACTCCAAACTGGACTTGAGGCAAGGTTACTATCAGGTGAGGATAAAAGAGGAAGATATTCCTAAAACGACCTTCAATACAAGATATGGTCTCTATGAGTTTATGGGGATGCCTTTTGGGGTAACCAACGCACCCGCGGTATTTATGGATCTGATGCATTGAGTGTTCCAGCCCTACTTGGACAAGTTCGTGGTGGTCTTCATCGACGACATACTTATATACTCCAAGAGCCCGGACGACCATGCAGAACATTTGAAGTTGGTACTAGAAAAGCTAAGGGAGCATAAGCTTTACGCCAAGTTTAGCAAGTGCCAGTTTTGGTTGGATAGTGTGGCATTCCTTGGTCACGTGGTGACCAAGGAGGGGATCAAAGTAGACCCAGCAAAGGTTGAAGCCGTATAAGACTAGAAGCAACCAGAGAACATCACCGAGATTCGAAGCTTCTTGGGATTGGCTAGCTACTACCAGAGGTTTATTAAGGGGTTTTCAACGCTAGCATCTCCTATGACCCGGCTGCTGAGAAAGGATGTGCCCTTTGCTTGGAATGAAAAATGCGAAAAGAGTTTTCAAGAGTTAAAGCGGAGGTTAATGACAGCGCCTGTGTTGAGTCTACCAGAGGTAGATAAACCTTACGCCCTATATACGGATGCTTCGAAGGAAGGCTTGGGAGCAGTTTTGATGCAAGATAGGAAGGTGATCGCCTATGCTTCTCGCATTAAGTCAATTATCCCACGCATGATCTTGAGCTGGTTGCCATTGTGTTCGCATTAAAGAAATGGCGACCCTATTTGTATGGAGCGGAATATGACGTGTTCACTGATCACAAGAGCCTGAAGTACATCTTCACCCAGAAAGACTTGAATTTGAGGCAGCGAAGATGGATGGAATTTCTGGAAGAGTACCATTGTCCTATCAACTACCACCCCGGGAAAGCCAACGTCATTACTGATGCCCTGAGCCAGAAAGTCAGAATGGCCAAGCTAAGGGTACAGGAGGTCCAGGTAGATCAGCACGTGTTGGACATAAGAGCAGAAGTGCAAGAAGAGAAGACTATTATTAGCAACCTGAAGCTGATACCAAATCTAAGGCAGAAGATTATTGAAGCCCAGCAGAGTAATGCGGAATTTCAGCTTTTCAAGGATAAGGAGCTTAAACGGCAAGGCAGTGAATTCCGACAGGACGAAGCGGGAGTGTTGTACTTCCGAGATCATTTGTGTGTACCCGAGGAGCACCAGTTGAGGAACAGAATTTTAGAGGAAGCGCATAAGAGCAAGTACGCCATTCATCCGGGAAAGGTGAAGATGTATCAAGATCTAAAAAAGTCTTATTGGTGGCCCGGGATGAAGCAAAACGTGGTTAAATATGTCTCAACGTGCTTAACCTGTCAGAAGGTCAAATCGGAGCACAGAAAGGTGGCAGGATTATTACAACCGTTGCCAGTACCGGAATGGAAATGGGAAGAGGTGACTATGGACTTCGTTACCAGACTCCTTATGGCAAGGAGCCAAAAGGATGCCATATGGGTAGTGGTGGATCGACTGACCAAGTCGGCACATTTCATACCCGTGAATGTAAGGGATTCAATGGAAAAGTTGGCTCAGACATACATTCGGGAAATAGTCAGATTACACAGAGTGCCTTCAAGTATTGTGTCCGACCGTGATCCGAGATTTACATCCCGATTTTGGGGCAAGTTTTAAGAATCGATGGGTTCTAGTCTGAAGTTCAGTACGACGGCGCATCCACAGATCGATGGACAGTTAGAAAGAGTTATTCAGATATTAGAGGATATGCTGAGAGCCTGTGTATTGGATTTCGGGGATAAGTGGATTGAAAGTGTGCCGTATGCCGAGTTATCATAAAATAACAGTTATCAAGCTTTGATTGGAATGGCTCTGTATGAAGCTCTATATGGACGTAAGTGTCAAGTACCGCTATACTGGAGTTGGTCAAGGGATGGACATATAAGCAAATCGGGAGAAGTCTATGTTCAGGAAATGTCGGACAAGGTCAAGTTAATTAGGGAAAGGTTGAAAGCGGCCTAGAGTTGACAAAAGAGTTATGCAGACAATAGGCGAAGAATGTTAGAATTTCAGGTGGGAGACAGTGTGTTCCTAAAACTGACACCAAATAGGGGAATTCAGAAGCACCCAAAAGCGGGAAGCTGAATCCGAGACATTTGGGTCCGTTTCCAATAAAAGAGAGAATTGGGCCGGTGGCGTACCAATTGAATTTGCCAGATGGGTTGACGGGAATTCACGACGTATTCCATGTATCGCAGTTGAAGAAGTACAATGTCGATCCCGGACATGTGTTGAACGATGAGCCGTTAGTGCTACAACCCGACCTGGTCTGTGTGGAGAAACCTATAAGGATATTGGACCGAAGTATCAAGACTCTCCGGAACAAGCAAATTCCGATGGTAAAAGGGCAGTGGGAGCATCATGGCACGCGAGATGCCACATGGGAAACAGAAGAATGGGTAAAGCGGAAGTATCCCGATCTAAGATAAAGGTGCGTATGAATTTCGGGACGAAATTCTCCTAAGGAGGGGAGGATGTGAAACCCCACCTAAAGCCAACCGTAGAGTAAGGGGGTCGGGAATGCATATCATATTATTTTGCATAAATATATATGTTTTTGAATGATTTTATATGCTTTAGAGTTGTGGATTATAGGTTAAAATGCTTAGTTATGCTTATCGAGTAGGAGGGGTAAAATGGTAATTTTGCTTGAGGTCAAATTAGGAAGATAGCTTGGGGAATTCATAAGAAGAATATGTGGTTGAGAAAATAGGAACAAGAGTTAGTGTGGTTTAGTGGTTAGAGCTTGGTAAATTACTTTCTAAGGTCATGAGTTCGAATCCCATCATTTAAGCTTTTGTCATGATTATCTTAACTAAGTTTGAATTTTTTGTTTTCTTGCATTTCATGAAAATAGGAATGTTTTCTTTGGGGAGACATGAGGAGAATGTCCTAATCTTATCCTCATGTCCTAAAAAGAATTCTAGAGCAATTCTTGTCCTTTTTATTACCTCTAGCTTGTCCTAACATCTTTATAATTTAAATCCATTAAATCCTCTCTTTTAAGTTCCAAAAAAATTCTGTGATAATCCCTCCACCTTGAATTTTGAAAATCAGCTTTGGAGGATGGGGAGTTGGCCGAAAATAAGAGGGGAAATAGGAAGGGTTTCCAAGAGAAAATCAATCACCATGATAGCACCTTCAAACTTACCTTCATGTTGTTCATATTCTAGTGACGGAAAATCTGGAAATTTTCCAGAATGTTTGCAGACCATTTCTTCAAAAATTGAGCCAGTAAACCCACTCATTTTCTGCCAGAAAAATGGTCATTTCATCTCGCTTGAAGGCTGGAAAATCTATGCAATTTCGGATTGCAAAAACTGTACAAAACCAGGAAAAATTCTGGTCATTTTCGCAGCTTTCAACCAAGTAAATGAAGCTGTTTTGATTCATCTTCAAGCCAGCAAAACTCCTCTATATTTCTCCAGGAAGAAGGATGGAAAACCACCTTAGGAAGACCTTCGAACTCCCTCAAGAATCAGCAGCAAATCGGGTTGAAGGTGTGCAGAAATTTTGCACAGCCCTTCGAAACTCTTGAATCATGAAACCAGAATTTTACCAGTTTTGCTTCCTTCAAGCCTAGGCCGAAAATCATCCTTCAACTTCTGTAGAATTGGTCCTTGTTCAGCCATAAACTGAACACCATTAACCCCACACTTACCTTGAGCATATGGACTCCATAGCCATACCTCAAAACACTCCTAAGATCACTCCTAAGATCACTCCATTCAAACTCTTTTTCAAACTTCAAATAATTCCAGCATTTTACTCCATTAAATCACTCTTGAATTAAGCAAATAAACCAGAATTTCCTCTACCATTTAAGACTGAATTTTGGCCAGCCTTGGAGCAACATTAACCTTCAATCATTTCAACAAGGCCACCTTGTTCAGCCGGCACCATTGGAGAGCATACAAACCTTCATTGATCAAACACCATTAGCTAATCTCTTACCTTAAACATCTCCACCATTTCCTCCATTTAAATTTCAAATAAAATCTGATCATTCTCTCTCCTTCTTGCTGAAAACCGAAACTCTCATTCACTCTAGACCATTCGGCCAGCCCTCTACCAGATTTCGTGCAGCAATTCCCTCAAACTCTCTCCATTTTCACCTAGAACACCAAGAACACCAAGAACACACACTAACCTTCTTCAAGCCTAACCCTACTCTAAACACCTCCAATCACTCTCAAATACTCCAGATCATCTCTACTTAATCCCTAGACTTCATTTCTGGTATTTATAACACAAAACCTCGCAATCAAGAATTTTCAAGCGGATCAAAATTAACTTTTCTTTAAAGGTCTCAAGAACATCAACAAGGTAAGTCAAGAACAACCTTCTTGTTCATCCTCTTCCATTCGATTGTACCATTCTAATGCTCTCTCTCTCTCTCCCTCACTCTCTCTCTCTTCCAACCGAAATGGTTGATCAACCATCAACCATGGCTGCTTTTCCGTTAGATCATTCAAGGCTCTCAATCGCGTGGACCTTCTTAATTCTTCATCGAAGTGTTCATCAAATCAAGTATTTTTCTTTAATCCTTCTTTTAATTCAGCATTCATGTCTCTTAGATATTGATAGGAAGAATGAAATATGGATAAGGGATTGAGTTTATGAATGTGGATTAAGGGGATGGAGTTAAGGTATGATGATTGTTGTATAGGACTAAGTTGTGTGGATTTTCTTTTGAATCAATGTATGTTCTTCGTGCGTAATGAATTTTATGGATGTTTGAAGCATGTTAGAGACCATGACGCCAAAGGTGATTAGCTTTTTATTTTCTTATTTTTCATTGAAGCCATGATTGATGATTATGCCTAGGAGGAAGTTAGCCTTGTGATAGTATGTGATGAGTCAAGCATGTGTTCTTGAATGGATTAGGTTATTATTTGATGTTGGAGAATGTGTTCATGAATCCTTTCTAGCAATAGGAAAATCGTGGTGAAAGAGTATTTTCTTGTTAAGTCTAGGTTATTTTTATTAACAAATTTTATTACCTTAAATAGAATTACTACTATATTTTTCTCTATAAAATTCGAAACTCTAGGAAGATTTGGATTGGTTTATTAGTATTTTCTTGATCAAATAAATGAGATCTTTTATTAAAAAATAATATATATATAGTAATAACTCTTTTATAATAAATAAAATATTATTTATATTAAAATCTATTTGTTATTTATTAATTAAAATTTAAAATAATTCATTCATTATTAATTTTATTTATTACTAATTATTTATTATCTACGTAAAAAATTAATTAAAGATTATTTGTACTTTATTATTTATTTATAATAAGGCTATTTTTAAATCACCATTTAATAATATTATTTAGGACTTAATATTCAAACCTTAGTTTATTTATTAAAAATAACACTCAAGAATTATTAATTAAGTCTATAATTTATTAGCAACTAATTTAGAACCCTAGCTATTTTAACTTATCAAACTAAAACTTATTCTTTATCATCTAGCATTAAAACTTAGGCCATGGTGGTCAAAGTTAGTCGTGATTGTAACTAGTTGAGCTAGGATTATTTTGTGTAAGTGAATTTAGCTTGAATGTAACCTTAAGTTTTGTGTTTACCCCAGGCGGGGTTAGGACAGCCTTGGAAGACGTTTGAGTTGAGCAAGCAAAAGATCAGGTAAGCTCCAGCATGGAGTTTTGTGAAGACCAAAAAGTTGTTGTGGCAAGCCAAATACGATGTATATGGACATTTATTTTGTAAAGGCGATTAAGGACTGTTTTTTCCTTTTTATTTCAGTCAAGCAAATCATTTGAAAGTTAAGCAAGCAGTTTTACACAAAATGCTAAACTTTTTCTAAAACCCAACTTGGACAAGACTTTTAGAAACCCTTAATTGCTATTTCCGAATAAAGCGGATTATGATCAATTTTCTCCCAAGTAGGACAATCAATGTTGAGTACTCAATAAGGGTAGACCACCAGGACTAATCTTTGAAGGGTTAGGGTAAGTCTCTCAGTAGGTGGCCACCTCTGAGGGGTGAGTCCTTCCTGGATAGGATGCCAGTCCGGTAGGTCATACCGATTCGAGCTAGCAAGTTTCAGTCCTGTGGACTGTGTGTTCCGGAGTGGACGACCAGTAAGTTTGGGTGGAGAGATGGAGGAGTATCTCACCCGGTAGGCCGTACACCTACCCTTTTGTCAGCTTGCACAAAGTGTGGCATTCTGACCGTTACTTAGTCATGGGGCCCAACTGTTGGGATTCGTGGACTCCTAAACACGGAAAACATCTACGAATCCCTCCCGAGGACCCAAGTAAACGATTAAGAAGATCTAAGCTTTAAGAATTACCTCTGGTTGCTGTAATCGAAATCCTTCGATTCTGGTTGCGCTGTTGTACGTTCAACCCGAACAATCACCAGACGCTGCAGTATGCGAACGTCCTCTATCGGATACACACCGCGAACTCACTCGATACCCGGGGAGTGCTAGCGCCTAGGGTTTGAGAGGTTTTTTTTCTGGTAGAGAATGGCACGAATGTTCTCAACTGAAAAATTGGACTATTGAAAAGACAGCTAGGGTTTTCTTAAAAACCCTCGAACCTCTTAGAGTCAAACGCTAATAATATCTTATCATATTCTAATTTAAATTCAAATTAAATTAAAACTGATATGATAAGATTCTGCCATTATCTCGATAATTTAACTAATTATTTTACCGAGTCAGATTCTTACAATCTGGATATCATCCAGATTCATCGAACCTGGTCACCAGAAAAATAACCTAACAAGTTCGCTTGTTGTGTGACCCTATAGGTTCATTTAACACTGGCAGTGTGCCTAAATCATATTTAAATGGCCCACAAGTTATAAGCGGTTTCTAGCAAAACATTATAACTATACAGGTTAAATGAAGATCGGTGATCTCTTTGAACCAAACCATAATTTTATATTTAGTCCTTTTGTCACACGATATCCAGATTAAGCATAAGGCACGGAGCATGTCATCCTTATTAAGCTTAATCAATTATTTCTTTTTTTCATAGTAGACTGTTCAAACAAATGATATCAATATCTTAGATTGATATATTTGAGCACGGCCATGCATTTTTAACAGTCTAACTTATCAAGGGGCCCATGGATATCTCTCCCATAACTGAGAGGGACAAATTCCTTCACAATCAATCATATTCCTCTCCCTAATTTATTCTATATCCAACAGTAGTCTAATTTATTATCTAGTTAAAGACAACTTTAGACAATGTCAAATTATAGAATTTATCAAGTAAGAAACTATGATGAATTTAGGTCGAAGGACTTTCAATATTATTATGGCTAGAAAGTACTTATGACATATTCCATGAAGTACTCTCACAGTGGGTCATGTCCAATACAATGTTCTCTAACATTTATTTATGTCTTGACTCGATATCACAAATATCCATGGCCAGTAAAACATAGCCATCAAGTCACAAACATACGAATCTTAATTTATTATTATTCCAATAATAATAATCGATCAGGGACAGTTTTAGAATAGTCATTTTATTCATTGTAGGGTTTTACTATCAAGTCACGTACTTGATGACCAACAAAACAAAACTCACTATTCATGGAAAGGAAAGCCTCATATTATTATATAAAACATAATGACAATTGTATAAGTACAAATTGACTCTAGGGCATATCCCCAACGTGTGGTAACCCATGGCTACCCATTTGAGTGGTTGTATTTATGGTGCACATGTATGGTTTGAAAAGCGAAATGCCACTCTTCATTTTCAACACTTGTTTATTGCTTGCCAACACCTTTTTCCTATGAAACTTTTACAACTTGCATACATGAATTATTTTACCTGAAACACTCAAAGCACACACGGGCTTACTGTGATTTTTATCTCACCACCTTTTATGCCATGTTTTCAGGAAGATCCTGCTGTGGAGGTCATTAGCTAGATTGATGCCTATGCTTTGAAGACTCATGTTATTTACTTTATGTGATGTTGTGAGAGATTGTTGCAAACAATTTATTTGGATTTGTTCTAGTACTTATCTTTTGGGTTGTAATAAGTTTAATTTTAAAGTCTTTATTTCATTTTATTTTTATGTTACCTAGTTATAAAGACCTCTTGTCCTTTGGACGGGGCGACATCCCCGGCCCTGATGGGCCTAGGTAGTGGGGTGTTACATCTTGGCCATGTGGTGACCAAGGAGGGAATCAAGGTAGACCCAGTAAAGGTTGAAGCAGTGTCAGACTAGAAGCAACCGGAGAACATTATCGAGATTCGAAGCTTCTTGGGATTAGCTGATTACTATAGGAGGTTTATCAAAAGGATTTTCAACACTCACATCACCTATGACCTGGCTGCTGAGAAAAGATGTTCCATTTGTTTGGAGTGAAAAATGTGAGAAGAGTTTCCAAGAGCTGAAGCGTAGATTGATAACAGCACCAGTGTTGAGTTTGCCAGAGAGATAAGCCTTACGCTCTGTAAGCCAATGCTTCGAATGAAGGATTGGGAGCAGTTTTAATGTAAGACCGGAAAGTGATCGCTTATGCTTCTCAAAAGTTGAGGCCTCATAAAGTTAACTACCCTACGCATGATCTAAAGCTGGCAGCCATTGTGTTCGCTCTCAAGAAATGGCGACACTATCTTTACGGGGCAGAATACGAAGTGTTCACTAACCATAAGAGCCTGAAGTACATCTTCACCCAGTAGGATTTGAATTTGAGGCAACGACGGTGGATGGAATTTTTAGAAAAGCACCGTTGTCCAATCAACTATCATCCTGGGAAGGCCAACGTTGTTGCTGATGCCCTGAGCAGAAAAGTTAGTATGGCCAGATTAAGAGTGCAGAAGATTCAAGTAGTTCAGAATGTATTAGACAGGAGAGTGGAAGTTCAAGAGAAGAGAATTGTTGTTAGCAACCTGAAGTTGACACCAGATCTAAGGCTAGAAATTATGGAAGCTCATAAAAGTAACACAGAATTTCAGCTTTTTAAGGGCAAGGAGCTTAAACGGAAAGGCAGTGAATTCCGGCAAGACGAAGTGGGAGTTTTGTATTTTAGGGATCGGTTGTGTATGCCCGGAGAGTATTAATTGAAAGACAGAATTTTGGAAGAGGCGTATAGAAGCAAGTACGCCATTCATTTGGGGGAAGTCAAAATGTACCAGGATCTGAAAATGGCCTGTTGGTGGCTCGGAATAAAGCGGGATGTGGTTAAATATGTCTCAACTTGTCTTACCTATCAGAAGGTCAAAACGAAGCATAAGAAGTTAGCAAGATTGTTACAACCATTGCCAGTACCTGAATAGAAGTAGGATGAAGTGACCATGGACTTTGTTACCGGACTTCCTATGTCAAGGACCCAGAAGGACGCCATATGGGTAGTGGTGGATAGACTGACCAAATCAGCTCCTTTAATACCAGTGAATGTAAAAGACTCTATAGAGAAGTTGGCTCAGACCTATGTGCGAGAAATAGTCCGACTGCATGGAGTACCTTCAAGTATTATGTCTTACCGAGACTCGAGGTTTACATATCGATTTTGGGGCAAATTTCAAGAATTAATGGGGTCGAGTCTGAAGTTCAGTACAACGGCGCATCCGCAGACCGATGGGCAGTCAGAAAGGGTTATTTAGATATTAGAGGATATGTTGAGAGCGTGTGTTCTGGATTTTGGGGATAAGTGGATCGAATGTGTGCCGTATGCGGAGTTTTCGTATAATAATAGTTATCAAGCTTCAATTGGGATGGCTCCGTATGAGGCCCTGTATGGATGTAAGTGTCGGTACCGCTATACTAGAGTTGGTCAGAAGATGAACACATAAGCAAAATCGGAGAAGTCTGTGTTTAGAAAATGTTGGACAAAGTTAAGTTAATCAGGGAAAGGTTAAAGGCAACACAAAGCCGACAAAAGAGCTATGCAGACAATAGGCGAAGAGAATTGGAGTTTCAAGTAGGAGACAGTGTATTTCTGAGATTGACGCCGAATAGAGGAATCTTGAAGCATCCGAAAGGTGGAAAGCTGAATCCGAGGTATTTGGGACTGTTCCCGAAAAAGGAAAGGATTGGGCCGGTAGCATATCGATTAGACTTGCCAGATGGATTGACGGGAATTTATGACAAGTTTCATGTGTTACAGTTGAAGAAGTACAATGCCGATCCCGGTCATGTTCTGAATAATGAGCCATCGGTGCTGCAACTTGATCTGAGCTATGTGGAGAAACCCGTACGAATATTGGACCGCAGTATCAAGAATCTCTGGAACAAGCAGATACTAATGGTAAAAGTTTAGTGGGAGCATCATAGCACGCGAGATGCCACATGGGAATCAGAAGAGTGGGTAAAGGGGAAGATCCCGATCTGAGATAGAGGTATGCCTGAATTTCAGGACGAAATTCTCCTAAGGAGGGGAGGATGTGAAACCCCAATTAAAACCAACCCTAGAGTAAGGGGGTCGGGATGTATATCATATTTTCTTGCATGTATAAATATATTTGTGTATGATTTTATGTGCTTTGGATATGTGATTTATAGTCTAGAAGACTTAATGGTGCTTATTGAGTAAGAAGGACAAAATTGTAATTTTGCTTGAGGTGGAAATAAGGAGATAGCTTGAGGATTAAATAGAAAAAATATTTGGGAGAGAAAATAAGAACAAGAGTTGTTATGGTTTAGTAGTTAAAACTTTGGAATAAATTCTTGAGGTCTTGAGTTCAAATTCCATCATTTGAGTTTTAGCATGATTAAATTCTTATTTTAGATAGGTAGGCTATTTTCGGCCCTTGCATGCCTTGAGGAGAAGTAGGAATGTTATCCTAGGGGAGACATGAAAGGAATGTCATAATCCTACTCTTGTGCCTTACAAAAATTCCTAAGGGATTCATACCCTTTTTTTTCTCTAACTTACCATAATTCTTGATCAAATAAGTTGCTTAATTTATCTAAGCCATTTTATTTACAAAAAATTCCAGCAAGGTTTTGTGATTTTGAAGCTTCGAAAATGCCTCTTGGAGGATGGAATTTTAACTAAAAATATGGAAGAGTTATGAAAGGTTCCCAAGAGAATTAATATCCATGGTTGAACCTTCAAACTCCAACCTATGTGTATTCATCTTCTTCATGTAGTAATCTAGACCGGGGAGAGTTCTAAGTGACCCGATAAGGAGCCAATGGAGGGGTTGTCAGTAGGGCTGGGATAGACTTCTCTAAGAACTCTGGGGGATGGTTGTATGAGCCTGATCTTGATAATATCCATCCTATAGGTGGTGCCAATAAGGATTCGAATATTAGAATCAAAGTACAATACTCAGCAAACAAAGTACCTTGGAAATTTCAAGTCTAAGAATACTTGCACATGTACTATAATGAGATTCTATCACTAGCTCTAAATAGTTATCCATGTGATTATCTTATATTCAATAAACTTGTTCATGTAACAAGCATCCACGTGTTAATTTTGAGTATCACAATACCCAAGGATGTAAACACCACTGCTTGATCTAATCAAGAAGTTTAGCCCGTGCTAGTCAAGATGTATTAATGGTGTCCCTTATCGTATACATATTTTCCTAGTTTTTTTGTGCTTTAAATGTGATAAATTCTTACACAAATTACTACTCACCACACCATTTTCATCTTATTTTGTAAGAAATAAAGAAAATACTAATTGGAGTTGAAAATGAAGAAGCTGAAGAAAAATGGAGCAATAATAGAGAAAATTTGAGGAAGTGTAAATAAACTAGGTAGCCTAAGAAAGTCTTATCTCCCTAGGCCACCTAGGCATAAAGAACTCATGCCAGAAGAGACGGCCCAAGGAAGTTAAACTCCCCAGGCCACCTAGTACCATTTTTTGTAAAAAAAAATGGTGCCCCTAGAGAAGTATAACTTCCTTGGGCTGCCTGGTTTCTAGAAACCAAGCAGCCCAGGATCAACTTCCCTATGCTGCCCACTTACTACAAAAATGCAGATTTTGCGTAACTTTGGTAATCCACAGACCTCTTAAAAACCCTTTCAAGCCTCAAATTTCATTGTTCTTGGACTTAGGTTTCTCTCTAAGAATCCTAGGAGGCTTAGGTTTCACAAAAATGAAGAGAAAGAACAAGGGATTTAGGAAAGAAGAAGGGAGAATTGCAAGAAGCTCTCAAGGAAGAGGAAGAAATGGCTTGTCTATAAGGGTTTTCTCACCCTTTTCTTTGTTATCTTTTAATTCTTGTACTAAAAATTTGATTTTTTTTTAATTGTAATAAAAGGTTGTACCATATTTTTATACCTTGGAATGATGCATTTTTCTTATATCTATGATTTTTACTTTATGGTAATTTATTATTTATGCTTATTTTGTTATTTTGTTTGTGTGGGTTTTAATTGATTTTATTCAATTAATTGTTCTTTCTTAATGATTTTGAGAGATGGGATTAAGGTTGGAACACCTACTTCGCTAATTTAATGCTTGCTATCTTCAATTAACTCGCGAGGGAGGTTGTAAATTAGGGCTAATAACCAATAGATTCATGAAATTGCCTAGAGATAGGAATTTTGTGACTTCTGCATGAATTGGGATTGTGAGTGGTGTTGAATGCTTTCTTTGGTTTGGTTAATTAGGTAGAGATACTGGTTAACTAACTCAGGGATTAGGAATCTCACAACTTGAGAGAGTGTGAGATTGATTTTTTACTCACACCGATGTCTAGACTTTAGATTTATAAATCCAAGGGGTACTCATCTTTGAGGTGTTTAATGGGGAAATTATCTTTGTTATATAGCCTTTCTCTCTTTCTAATTCCTTGATGAACTAGCAACTCTTCCTTGAGTGAGAACATTATAGGTTTCTGATAGAGGCAAAATTCATCTATATTTTACTAGTTATTTGAGTGTGTTTTGTAATACATTTGTTGTAATAACTAGGCATATTCCTTCATATTTGATATTTTATCCTTTAAAAGATGTTTTGGATTTTTATTGCAGAAAACAACAAAAAAATGATAAAATTGTCATCGTTCGAGCACGATCGGCGCCGGCCATGACCCATGGAGCTGGCACCAACCTTGATCTAGAGCAGGGGAAGATTTTGTAGAAAAAACAGAGCATATCAAACCAACCAGAGCATAGCCAACGCCGGCCGTGACCCTCCATGCCAACGCCGGCTGCACTCTGTGCAATGCCGACGAGCTTTCTAATTTTTGCACAAATTTGGTAATTTCCAAGAGTTTTAGTATTGTCCAATCTCTACTCGGCCAAGAACTCTTAGGAGATGAATTTTAGCATCTTGGAAGCTTATTTAAACAAGAAAAAACTAGACAAGAGTATGAATTCAAGGATCAAATCTAGAAATCACTTATAAAAGGAAGAATTCATAATATTAAGGAGCATTGTTCAAGAAAGTCTTCAAATGAGAAGAAGAAGGCTTGTCTATGAGTTCTTTCTTTTACTTTTATTTTCTTTTTCTAGAATAATGATGTATTTAATGTTTTCATTGTAATTTGACAATATTTTGGGTTTCATGATATTTGTATTAATTTAGCTATATGATCAATTTTCTATCATTCTTGGTGTTTGATTACTTGTGATTATGGAAGAATTGATGAAGTTAGATTTACTTCTAATTGACTTAAGAAACAACATTAGGAGTTGATTTAATTTTATTGATTTCATATTTGTTATTTCTTAACGGACTTGGGAAACAAAGTTAAGACCAAAGAACTTAAGTAATCAAAGACTAGTTAATTTTGCCTAGAGTATAGAGTTGTTGACTAATTTCATGTTTATAAGGAATTGTGTTTAATACATCTTTTGGTTATGTTGGTTTGATTGAAAAATATACTAATTTAATCAAAAGATAGTGATTCAATAGGTTGGGAAAGAAGTGGAGTCTATATAAGTGAATTCATGACTTGGGAAATGATTGAACTTTACTTTATATTCCTTCATAATGGCAAGATGATGATTAATTGAGATAGTTGCTAAATGGTTCATTATCATGTTTTCTAGGATTGTTGTCTAAATTGTATATTACAACATTCTTGAGCTGTATATATTTCTTTATTTTTCTTTTTATTATCTTAACACTCTATTTGGTTAGTTAAACAATGAATGAAAAGTAACTAGTATGTACTTGTTCCTTTGAGAATCAATAATCATTAATTTCCTATGCTATGTTTGCAATGAGTATACTTGCTCATATGTGTATTTTGTGATTAATGTTTTAATTAAAACTTAACTAGGGGATGGATTTAAATTTAATGATTTTTATACGCCCAAAATTTATGCATTAAGTTTTTAGCGCCATTGCTAGGGAACAATATCATGAAAGCTTGGATTTTGTTGATTTAACCATATTTATATGTTTATATGTCTCTATGTAAATATATAAATATATATATATGTTCCTTGTATGAATAGGTACCATATTTTGTTTTCGTGTATACTTGTAATTTAATGTCCCTACATGTTGTAATTTTTCTAACTTAATTTGTAAATATGTACTTACTCACTAACTTGTAAATTCTATAATCTCACTATCTTCTATTTTATGTAGACATTTCCCTTAGTTTATAACCTGACAATCCAAAGCCGACGTAATAGATCTTGATCTTGAGATCGAGAGAACCCTCACCAGGGTCTGAAATATTGTAAGCAAAAAGGTAAGAAAAGACATGGAGGTAAATCTACCCAATAATGGTGGTAATGATAGAATTAATAGGTGAACTATGGATGATTTTGTGAAACTCACAATCTCATGTACGGGCTCGGGCACTACCAGACCTAGGATAGAGGCCAACAACTTTGAAATAAAACCCAATATAATCTAAATGATCCGGAACATGGTATAATTTGATAGGCTACTTGAGGAGGATCCCAATACCCATATTGTAAGCTTTTTAGAGATATGTGACACTTTTAAAATGAATGGTGTTTCTGAGGATGCCATCAAACTAATGGTTTTTCCTTTTTCCTTGAAAGATAGAGTGAAATCATGGTTAAAATCTTTGCCAACCAGATCTATTACTACTTGGAATGTTTTAGCTGAAAAATTTTTGGCCAAATATTTTCCCCTATCTAGAACATCCAAGCTTAGGACTGATATTTATGCCTTCCGGCAATTAGAGTCTGAAAACCTTTATTAGTGTTGGGAGAGGTTTAAGGAAATGCTTAGAAAGTGTTCTTATCATAGGTTTAAGTTGGGTATGCAAATGCAAAGCTTTCACAGTGGTTTATGTTTTTCTACTAGGCAATTAGTTAATGCATCTGCAGGATACTCCATTAACTCTAAGACCCCGAAAGAAGTATTTGACTTGATTGTAAATTTGGCCACAAACAACTATGCTTAGGGAAGTTCATGGTAAAGAGCTCGTGTACATAAAGTACATAAAGTGGATGCAACGACAGATGTAGAGGCAAAGGTGGAAGCACTCATGCAAAAGATGGATCAATTAGTAATGTCACCTTCCTAATGGCAGGTAATGAGTGTAAGTTGCGACTTTTGTAGGGAAGGGCATCCAAACCATGAGTGCTAAAATATGGGGTCATCACAGGAATCATTAGAACAAGCTGCGTTTGTAGGTATTGGTCAACAAGATAATAATCCCTATAGCACCACGTATAATCCTGGTTGGAAGAATCATCCTAACTTTGCATGGGACAACCAAAACCTCCCTAGGCAGGCTTCTTCTAGTTTTGGGAACTAAATGACTCAACCCTCTTTGCCTTGCAATGCACCACCACCTAAGCCATCATTGAAAGAGTTGGTTAATCAATTGATAAGTGGTACAGAGACTCGATTTCAAGAAGTAGATGCCACCACAAGAAGCTTGGAGGCATCCATGCGCAACATCGAGAATGAAATTGTCCAACTAGCCAAACTCCTTGGAAATCATCAACTGGGATCCCTTCTAGGCAATATTGAAACCAATCCACATGATCTTGACCATGGAAAGAATTGATTTTGAGTGATTTATTATTTTTCCTTTAGGACATCTATTTAATTCTTATTTGCTTTTATTCATCCTCATGTATTTTTTATTTATGATTTCTTATGCTATTTTTATTCATAAATTCATAGCTTCCATTTTTCCCATCTATTTATATTTATAAAAAATTTCAGCCTAGAGCAAGGCCGGCACCGGCCCGGTAACACAGAGCAACCGCCGACTCCTGTCAGCGACAGCGATAAAAGTGGCCGAATTGGCCACTTTGTTTTCAACCCAACTAACTGCCCTCTATTTTTCTCTCAAACCCGGCATCGTTTCTATACCCCCAAACACCACCAATTCCATTTTTACCTTCAAAAATATCAATCGAACAAAAAATCCTCTTGTTTTTGTTGAATCTACAGATCCAAATTCGAAAAATCTCAACTTTTTCTTCAAAAATCCACTTTCAAATCTCTCCTATCAAGCAAGTATTTCATCCAAAAGATTTCATCTTTTGCTTGCCCATGCATTGTAGAATACAAAGATATGATTTTTCTTACATTCCTACAATTAAATTCTTACAATTGGAAATTTCCTATTTTTAGGCATATTTTTGGCCGAAAATTGCATATATTAGACTTGATGGTTGAATTGGATTCTTTTCGTGGCATTATTATGACTAGAATAGCATGAGAATATGATTCATGGATTCTTTTTACAACTACAAGTTCATGGTATGATCATAGGTGATATATTCTTGGTTATGGCTATTGTTTTGTTGAGGCATTCTTGATGATTGGATAATGTGCATAACCTCTATTCTTGACTTGGGCTATGGATATGTTTTTCATGCTATAATCAATTTGTGAAGTCATTAGAAACCATGCTATTGTTTACATTGTGGCATTCTATTATTGTTTTTACAGGTTTTGGAAGGAGGTTAGGTTAATTGTTATTGTGGATTATAGTTGTGTTAGAATGATTAAATATTCTGGAGTGTGGAATTATGTTTGAAGTTGTGCTGTGGTGATTTCATTATATTAAGTGTTGTTGTGACATTGGGGTGCTAATTTAGTCATCCTCTTGCTAAACCATCTTCATCTCTTTTCACCATACCTAAAGATATAGGTCAATCATCTAAACGGCCTAGAGCTTCATCATCCTCTACTCCTACTTCTATAGACCTATTATTCTTACACCCTGCTAATTTCATTGTTCCATCTTGCCAGGAGCGGTACACTTAGGGGCTACCAATAAGATCATAGTAGAATGCACTTTCACACCCTCATTAGACCATGCCCTCAAGTTTGGCATAATGTTTAGACGCTTGGGGTAGGGATCAATTATCGAGCTTAAAGGACCCTATTGCCCTATGCTAATCAAAGAGTTTTATGTTAATATGGTCTAAAAATACACTAACCATCTTAAGACCATTGAGACCAGAGTAAAGGGCACCCCCATCTTTCTAGATAGAGAAAGACTAGCTACCGTCCTCCATATGAATAATGAAGGTCCTTGGTTAGCTGTAGATCACAACAACCAAAAGATATTATCTAATCCTGAGCGGAATGTAAGTGACACTAGAACTGCCATGAGACTGTATAGGAGAAGTCCCATAGGACAAGTAGGTTTTTACTCTAACAATGATATTAAAGCCAACTTATGTGCCCTAGTCTATATCCTTGCTTACAATATTATTCCAAAAGCTAGTGGGTTCAATGAGTCCCAGGTTATTGACTTATATATTCTTCATAGGATGATACGGTTATCATTATAGTACGGAGGTAAGGCGTTACGACCGTTTGATGTGCAGTACCCAGGACAAGTCGAACTTCTACCCGAAGAAGAAGCGCATCCTGCACCACCACCTCAAGCTCGTGCTGGTAGTTCCCAAACCCAGTCTAGGGATGATTTTAAGGCCAAGGTACGAGGGCAATTAGAGCATTTGAGATTTGACATGGAAACCTAAATAGATATATTGATATAGTTGTGCGAATCTATAACTAACCTCACTAGAAGGCTAGATGCTCAAGAACAACAATAGGCTCAATGGATACAAAGATCTCTTGCCACTCAAGGAGGCGATAGTAGCCATGTGTCCAATATTGAGGATAATCATGATGACGAGGATTGAGTATTTTTCCACAGCTATGTATTTCTTTTCTTTAACTTTCTTTTCTCTTTATATTTTCATGACCTTTGTTAGGATTTCTTTTTAATTACTTTGTCTCTTTCCTTCTTTTCCTTTATTTTGTTGTTCTTGTTCTTTTTCTAAATTTATGCTTCTATTTTTGTTTCTTTTATTTTCCTTTAGGTACAATTTCCCTTCTGCCTCCTTATGATGAATTCAAACATGTTGAAGTCAATTTGTAATGGGTGCATTTTCTGTTCTTGATTCTTCCTCTTTATTTATTTTGGTCTTCTTAGCTTTTCTTTCTTTGTCATACTTTTAGCCATCGAGGACAATGTCTAATTTAATTGTTGGGAGGGTTTTGTTTTGATAGTATTTTCCATATATATTTTCTAAAAAATTTCACAATTTTTGTGGTTTCATGGCCTTAACAAGGTTGTGATTATATTTCTTCTTTAGATAGGAGATGTGTCATTCATTTGGTGGTTTTTTATTAATATTAAATTGGTTTATTAGATAGGATGTGTTGAGAGTTGAGAATTTGGGTTAATCTTGTTTATGCATTGGTATTTGAGTATTACTTGACTTATCTAGTTTAAATATGGATAATGTGAGGAATATGGGAAAAGTTGCTGGCAAACTCTTGTATTATGGGATTGAATTTTGCTTGACTTTGAGTTATGATAAGGAATAAGGAAAGATTGTGGAAAATTTGTTCAAGATTGTTGTGAGTTGACAATTGAGAAAAAAAACTAAGTTGATTGTTTTTTTTTTTTTTTTTGAGAAAGTATTGCTTTTGCATAATTATGGGGCCCAATACGGATAGTGAAGAGAAATCTACTTTCTTGAGGCTATAAATTCCCAAAAGCAAAAGGAAAAAAGGAAAGATTGTTGAAAAAATGATGATGAATGATGACTATAAGGGGGCCAATACGGTGTGTGAAGAGAAATCCATGCACTTAAGGCTATCAATTTCCTAAGTCACTGAAAATTTTGAGAGAAAAATTGGAGTGTTTTTCTCAAAACATGACTTAAGTTATATAATTTTTGGACTTATAATTCTTGAGTTGGTAGATAACTTAACTTGTATGATTTATGTTATCCATGCTTTTGCTTGAAGAGTGAAATAATGTTCATAGACTAGAGTATAAACTTGTTTAATTCAATTTCAAGGGCCTTGATATGTCCTGTTTAGTATTGTGTTTTGTGAATGATTTCAAAGGGTTGATAGAATGATAAGGACATATCTAAAGTTTGAAATGTAATTAGGATTTTGTATAAGTGAACTTTTTGAAAGAATGTCTTATTTTTCTTTTATTAAGGGCTTTGCTTAAGGATAAAAAAAGGTTTAAGTGTGGGGGAATATGATAGGGGCAAAATTCATCTATATTTTTCTAGTTATTTGAGGGTGTTTTGTGATACATTTGTTGTAATAACAAGGTAAATTCCTTCATATTTGATATTTTACCCTTGGAAAGGTCTTTTGAATTTTTATTGCACAAAACGATGAAAAAATGACAAAACTATCGTTGTTCGAGCACGGCCGACGCGTGCTATGACCCACGGAGTCGGCGCCAGCCTCGATATGGAACGAGGGAAGATTTTGCAGAAAAAATAGAGCACACCAGGCTAACTTGGGCACGATAGGCATCGGCCGTGACCCTCCAAGCTGGCGTCAGCTGCACTCTGTGCAATGTCGGCGAGCGTTCCAATTTTTTCGCGGATTTGGTAATTTCCTAGAGTTTTGGTATTTTCAAATCTCTACTCGGCCCAGAATTCTTAGGAGATGAATTTTAGCATCTTAGAATTTTATTTAAATAAGAAAAATAGAAGACAAGAGTATGAATTCAAGGATCAAATCTAAAAATCACTCATAAAAAGAGGAATTCGTCACATCAAGGAGCATTGTTCAAGAGAGTCTTCAAATGAGAAGAAGAAGGATTGTCTATGAGTTCTTTCTTTTACCTTTGTTTTCTTTTTCTAGAATAATGATGTATTTAATGTTTTCATTGTAATTTGACAATGTTTTTGGATTCATGATGTTTGTATTAATTTAGCTATGTGATCAATTTTCTATCATTCTTAGTGTTTGATTACTTGTGATTACAGAAGAATTGATAAAGTTATATTTACTTCAAATTGGCTTGGGAAATGACATTAGGAGTTGATTTAATTTTATTGATTTCATATTTATTATTTCTTAATGGACTTGGGAAATGAAGCTAAGATCAAAGAACTTAAATAATCAAACACTAGTTAATTTCTCCTAGAGTATAGGGTTGTTGACTAATTTCATGGTTATGTGGAATTGTGTTTAATGCATCTTTTGGTTATATTTGTTTGATTGGGAAATCTGCTAATATAATCAAGAGATAGTGATTCCATGGATTGGAAAAGAAGTGGAGTCTATATAAGTGAATTCATGACTTGGGAAACGATTGAACTTTACTTTATATTCCTTCATGATGCCAAGATGATGATTAATTGTGTAACACTCCTTACTACGTACCCTAAAAAAGACGGGGATGTCGCCCCGTCCCAAGGACAAGGGGTCTTTAAAATGAGGTACACAATGAATGCAAATCCAAGAAATCAAACTTAGATAAATAAAGGAAAACTCTTATTACTTCAGCCCAAAACTAGAGCAAAACTAAATAAAAATGATCATCTAATCCAGAAGCATAAAACAACAACTGTCTCTCAAACATAATGGAAAATAACAAAAGCTTCAATTATCTCACATCTCGCCTGCTCAGCATAACTAAGCTCCTGAAAAAATTATATAAAATAGTATGAGATTAACATCTCAGTAAGTCCTGTGTGTGCACATGATACTTTGAATAGTTCGTGTATGCATAGTGAAAATATTTGCAGAAATATTTGGCAAGTCATAAATAAATTCTCTTTGCAATGAGTGGATTTTTCTCATGGTCACACTTTGTATAAAATAAATCATCTACTCGAAGAAACAATCATGGCGCCACACTTTAGGCCCCCATGATAAGAGAACGGTCAAGGCACCACACTTTGTGCACCTTGACAGGATTAGATTACCACACGTTGGGCGTTCTGATCAAATATGGGTGTACGGCCCATCAGGTGAGATACTCCTCCATCTTTACACCCAACAAAACCATCCGGGTATCCATGCCGAGAAATAATACCTTACCAGGTACAAATGCAAGCTTGGACTGGCCTGACCAACCAATATTGTCGCCTTTTCAAGCATAGCTTATCTTCTGGAGATAGCCGTCTACCAGAAGACTCATTCAAGCCCTCCAAGACTAGTATTGTTAGCCTACCCTTATTGAGTACTCAACGAACATATCCGTCAATTCCAGATTCACAATAATAAGTCCATACTTTGGCTTTGTAAATGTGGTTTTCTTGAAAAAGGAGTTTTCTAAAATGTTTAAGAAAAAGAGCAGTCTTGATAAAGGCATTAGGTTAACAAAACCATTTAGAGAATAAAAATTCACGTTTACAATCTAAATAATCATAGTTCAACAACAGCTTTACAAAGCTTTACAACACTTGACTTGCCATCACAAGCATTTAACAAAAGAGTTTATGCAAGGACTTACTTGATGTGCCTTACATAAACAAGATAAAATCACAGCTTGCTTCCTTCAAATTCCCTCCTGATCTAGAATCACATAATATCATGATCAGGGTCTCAATCGACTCAAACATCCATTAAACTCATTTATTCCCATAACAAATCATGATCCATTATCTAACTTCAAATAAATCATCTAATCCTCAAAGTACATACTCTATGATCATATATCCATCGAAGATATAAATAATATATCAAAAAGGTCTTGACTTGACCATCACAATTCCCATCCATTATTATCACAATAAAACATGGCTTTGCTATCCATCGAATATGCTTAATTAATTACTCGACTCAAAATATTCATCTATCCCAACTAAGCACATACATCATGCTACTATACTTACATAGACCTCATCAATCTCATTAGATCTTAATTTCAACATCAAGGGTAAGAATTCCCTTACTTTGCAACAACCAAATTAACAAGATCTCGATGCTCCTATGGCGATCATCCCGAGTTGCTTGAGAAGAAGAGAAAAGCTATCTTCTTTACCTCCTTTTGATCGAAAATAGATAAAGATGATGAAATCAGCCTCTATGTGGCATGATTCAAGGGAAGAAAAAGAGAAGAATCAATGGAAGAAAGGAATCAAGAGGTTAAGATGATTTTTACTTACCTTAGGGTGTGATCGGTTTTGGCTAGGGATTGCTCTTTCGATTTTTGAAAATTGTAGGAGAGTATTTGCTGGAATTTTCATGTAGTAAGGAGAGAGTGGTCGGCTATTTTGGTTTAGGGTTAGAAGAGGTGGATTTAAGGTTAGAAGTTGTTGCTATAGAGGACTCCTAATGGCTCTAGGTTTCTTTGGCAGCAATGGCGAAAAATTGCAACTTACTGTACTCTTATTGCTGGCCAAATTTTAGAGGGGTTAAGAGGAGAAAATTAGTCTAGAATTGTTCTCCTAGGCTGGCCGAAATAGTGCTCAAGAATAGGGCGGAGCGTGTTCAGGTTTTTGGCCAAATCAAGAAGGAGTTTGTGCAGCTTTGGTAACCAGAAATTCTGTACGAAATCTGTGAGCAAAAGAGGGAAAATTCTGGGATGTTTTAGTTGTTGTTCTGCAGCAAATCAGAGGGAAAATGAGAGTTTTAGGTGCTGTAGTTTGGCTTAATCAACAAGGAGTTTTGGTATGTTTTGGACTGCATAATTTTCGTGTGATATGGCGTGCAAAGCTGGCCGAAATTTTCTGTGCATAAGCTGGTCAAAATTTTTATGTAGAAGATAGCCGAAATTCTGGAATTTTTGGTGGATAAAAATATGATTTGTGTTGCTAAAGTGATCTGAATTGGTGAGAGGTGTTTTAGGTTATTTGAGCTAGGTTTTGAAGAGTTTAAATGCACTTAGGAGTGCAGGATTTTCGTGCAGCTTGTGCATGCACAAGGTTGCCAAAATTCTGCAGGAAAAGAAATAATAAAACCTAGTTGGTTTAGGATTGAAATAAAATCTGATTTGCTAAAGGATTTAGGATAAGATTTCCTAGTATTGGAAGAGTTTGTGTTGAGTTAGAACTCCTTCATAGGTGGCGGCATTAAGCTGGAGAAATTTCCAGATTTTTAGCTAGGGTTCCATGATCAAAGTCACCAAGATATTTAACTAGAAAAATAACAATTTAATTCCAGCTATCAACTATAAAATCTAATAAATTAAAATCAAGCTGAAATTTAATTACTCTAGCTGGAATTTTTGAAATTCAAAAAGGATAAAAGATGAAAATAAAATCAATCTTTATCCTTATCAAAAGTCATTGTTAGGAGATAATTATGGAGACTTATTCTTAAGAAGATGGCGTTGAAAATTTAAAAAGGAAAGCTGGGATTTTCGGCCTAGCATGAGGAAATCTAGGAAAAGAATTCAAAAAGAAAAGCTAAGATTCGCAAGAGGTAAGATTCGAACTCGAGTGACCATAAGATAATCACCAAACCTAACCGCTATTCCAATCCAACTCCGATGGTAACATTTCTCTAGGAAATTCTCTTCACCCTAATTCTCATCCCTCCATCTCCTCTTCTAAACTTCACTTAAAACAACTCTCAAATAATGCAACAACACATTTAAATAATTTAATGCAAGCACAACCTTGAAAATCACATGCACCTATGCAAAAATAATTTTAAGATATCACATGAAATGATATACAATGCATGACTTTTTCCCCATAGGTCAAAGGTGATTTTGGGCGGGGTATTACAAATTGAGATAGTTGCTAAATGGTTCATTGTCATGTTTCTAGGATTGTTGTCTAAATTGCATATTCCTACATCCTTGAGCTATATATATTTTTTTGTTTTTCTTTTTATTATCATGTCACTTTATTTGGTCGGTTAAACAATGAATGAAAAGTGACTATTTTGTACTTGTTCTTTTGAAGATCGATACTCGTTAATTCCCTATGCTATACTTGTGACGAATATACTTTCTCGTATGTGTATTTTGGGATTAATGTTTTAACTAAAACTTGACTAAGAGATGGATTTAAATTTGATTATTTTTATACCCCAAAATTTACACATGAATTTCCTAATGTGTAATTATTTGTACTTCACATATTTAATTGGCTAGACAATGAGATTAGAGCAAAATAGTAGTAATTGCTAAGTTTCCATGGATTCGATACTTGCTATTCCCTTTACTATGTGATAGGTATACTTGCCCTATTTTATGGTTTTAGTGTTTAGCATTTTAATTTAAAGCTTGATTATTTGTGACTTATGTTGTTACTATTTCAAATACGCAAAAAGCACACATCAATTTTTTTGCACCATTACTAGGGATTGGAAATATCTTAAAAACCTTGAGTCTTGTTAATTTAGCTATATGTGTATGTGTAAATATTACTAATTCTTTTATGTAAATACTTATCTCTGTATTTGTGCATAATACTAATAATTCTTGTATATAGACATCTTCTCCTTTTTATACCTTGTTTGTATGTTTTTTTAATTCTTTTTTTCTTTTTGTCTTTGAGATAAAAAAATTGTGTTAGGTTCCAATGTGTTTTATCATTATGTTTGTTGTATTATTATTTTGATATTTTTGTGTGTTGCTACCTTGGGAAATTGTATATGTATAGTGGATTCTTAGCATTTAAGTTTTGCTTTTGTATATGTTCCTATTGTTGTTTACTATTATTGTTGTTGTTGGGGCATTTTGTAATTGTTGTTGTGTTAGTATTTTTAGGATGAAAATGTTGTTGTAATTGGCTATTATTATTGTTGTTGAGGCGATGTTGTTGTATGATAATTGTAGTTGTTGATTGTTGTATAATAAGATTGGTTTCATTATTGTAATAGTATTGGATATTTTGTTGGGAAATAGTTATTGTTATTGTCGAGTTTCTCTTTTAGCCATGGGTTGATATCTGTGCTGGTGTTGTTGTACTATATATAATGTGGAGGTTGAAAATTTAATTGTAGTTGTGGTAAATTATTAAAGAGTTGGTTGGTTTATATAGTTGGCATTTTGTGTTGTGGAATATTGTGGTTTGCTTGGAGATTATTTTTGTTAAGTTTTCAAAACCTTTTGTATAGCAGTTTTTTATAGTGTAGAAGTTATTTGTTGGATTATTTTGGAGATTTCACTATGCTATGTGGAGTTTGTAGTATTCATGGATCTATGGTTATAGTGGTTACAATCTTTTGAATTTATTTTTAATAAGATTACTAAATTCTTAACCCTTCACTTTTCCTTGGATGTCATTGAATTTATTGTGTGTTGTGTGTTGTATATTAGTCCTAGTACTTTGTATATTGGTGTTTTATTGTGAATATAGATTATGCATTGATAAGAGTATACTAGAATATATGTATATGTATGTATGTATGTTATGTATGTATGTACGTACGTGTGTGTGTGTGTGTGTGTGTGTGTGTGTGAGTCTATTCCTAGAGAAAATTTTGGATTATTCATTTGTTTTGTGGCTTTGTTGTATTGGTTGCAGTATAATTCTTGATACTAAAATACATTTTTTTTATTAGTTATATTAGTTGACTTTATGACTTAATAATAATGTTTATGTACATATATTAGTATATAATGGTTTATTTGTTATTAGTTTCGATACTAATCAATTTTTGCAACAACTCCTTGTATCTTTTTTATTTATATTTACTTTTGATTTTTTTTTTTTGTCTATCTTTTTGTTTGTATTGTTGTTACTATATCTTTAGCCTTGGTATACTATTGTATTTTTTTTATTATTTTTACAGGATTGAGGATTTTCTTCATTTGAACAACTATTCATTTCCTATCCCTCCTATGACACATTAATTTTGAAGATGCTTGGGGACTACTTTACCTTCTTCTCCCTTTTTTTCTTTTAATCCTAATGAAAATTCTTATATTGTTTAATTTGTGACCAATAAGGACATTGTCCAATTTAAGTGTGAGGGTATATAGGTTGAATAATATTTCTTTGTAATTTTGTATTAATTATTTTGATAATTTTCTTATTTTAAGGCTAAAATTTTTTTGAATTTTTTTCGTATTGTTGGGTTAGTTTTCAAGGCTTGTTGGTATGTGTGTTAATATGTGTTAGTTTGGTGGAGTTTTCTTTATTTTTTTTTTCTTAGGAATTTTACTTAAGACGTTTTTAGGAAAGTTAATTTTAGGTACACTTATATATTGGGCATGACATAGGCTAAGTTTGAATAAGTGAGTTAATCTTGTGTATGCCTTTAAAAATATTGTGAAACTTATTTCTTTGAGAATGGATAAAAACTTAGTGATTAAATATAGAGTGAAACTTAGTGATTAAAAACTTGTGAAACTTATTGTATAGTCCTACTTAATTCAAATATCCTTATACTCATTCCTTAGAATTGGTGTAAATATTGTTGTCGTATTTCATTATATTCTTTAAACTATCTTCTTGTTGTATGTTGTTGTTAGTGTTGTACCTTAGAGGCAATCACTTCTACTTTGTATATAACACACTTGTTTTATAATATAAGGCATTATTTATCTTTTAGTTTGTTTTCTTTACTTTCATGGACAATAACTATTAGATAAAATCCCTAGTACAACACTGTGTTAAAGAAATCATGATAGAGATCATGATGTGAGATTCCTATTACACTATGTAGTGTTAGTACTTAAATAATCCCTAGTCATAGTATTAATAAGATAAGGACATCATTAATGTGTTAAGACTAGCACGTGTTAGACTTCCTGATCTAATCAGGTGATAGTTCTCACATCCGTGAGTATTATGATACTCAAAGTTAACACATGGATACTTATTAATAGAACAAGTAAATTAGATGGCCAGCTATGAGATAATCACATGGATAACTATTTTGTGCCAGTGATAAAATTTCGCTATAGCAAATGTGTAACTATCCTTACACTTAAGATCTCCAAGGTACTTTGTTTGATGAGCATTGTACTTTAATTCCAATCTCAAGAGCCAGATCGAAGGTCACCTATAGGATGGATATTGGGTTCAATGTGATGTAAACGAAAGTAGTTGAGAGGATCAATAAGGGATTCACCACTCTTAATAATATGAGTAAATATCTCACAGTCACTTGTTGGAATTACTACTCATGAAATCCTTGGCTAAGATGATTATGTATTGAAAATAGTTCCGATTGATACACATGTAGAGTAGTGGATTCCTGGTACAAGTATTAATATATTCGGGCTAGAATTAATATATATTCTAGAAGGAGTTGGCGCTAATTCCATACTCCAAATCGAAAGAGATATTATATGGTGAAAGGAATTTATTGTACTGTAGTTTTTATTGAAGGGTTCAAGTTAAGCCACTTGACTTTTTAGACTCTTGGGTGGTCATGATATGTTGCTCGATACCACTCATGATCTGCTGAATATGGGTATATTAATCAATCAATTAATAAACCAATCCTTATTAGAATTAATAGGTTAATTCTAAATTATTAAGGATTATTAATCTCAAATACCTTTAGATTAATTCATATTCACTAACAATAGATCAAGAAACCTAATAGGTCACACACAATAGAGGATTAAGTACTCAAGGTGTTATTTAATAACATTATGGGGTTAATTGTGAGAAGAAGAAGTTATTATGGTCAAATTATACTTAGTTATAAATTTAGGCCAAATTGCAATAGTTAAGACTTTAAAGTTTTCAATTGCAATTAACAAATTCTAATTCATTTAGAATTTATGTAATCGTGTTCTCAGTGGTTATCACTCTAAAAAAAATGTCGTCTTTATTCTTTTTCAAAACACATAGAGGGAATGGTTTTTCGGAGGTGGTAAAAACATAGAGATACACGACTTCTCTAATTCTTCTTCTCCCAGTGAACCCTAGCCGCAAAAAGACTCTTCTAGCAGAGAGTTTTCCTTTTTTTTCCTGGAGTCCCTCGTGTGGATATTTTCAAAGACAGCTCTGTGCTTGAGTTGTGGTGGTTTGACTCGATCAATCCAAGAGAAGCCGCAATCCGTTGTTGCACATAGGGTTATTGGATCACGCCTTTAGACACAAAGAAAATTTTGAACGACAGAGACATCCGACAAAGGTATATCTTCTTGCCTTTTGATCCATCTATTACACATGCATGCAGTCCTCTTGGCTAGAATCCTTCTATTTCCGCTGCGTAATGCATATCTGATGCATTTAAGGATTCTAATAGTTGTGAACATCTTGTACTCTACTTGTTCTTGACCTTTTAAGTGTTCCCTAAATTATGTTATCTTAAGACCCTTATATTAAAGAATCCTAAGAGCTAATGGACTAAGGTGAACTAAACTTTTTGAAGTTGGGGAGGAATTTGGTTGAACAAGTCTTATTTGAAAAGCCAATGAGTGCAAACACAAGAGTGGAGTGTAAATACTTAGTGAGTGAGTGAGGAAATAATTTCTATTTATTCTCTTAACTCTTTTGTAGGAATATCAACCTAAACTCCAATGATGACTCAATGAGAGAATCCAACTAGGCTAAATCTTAGTAGAGCAAGTAGAACACAAGAGGATCCGAGAGATCTTCGTGAAACACTTGTTTCATTGTAAAGGAATATGGAGGGCATTTGGAGAGAGATGACCAAGCTCTGAGCTCAATAAGGCCAAACATCTACCGTCGATCAAATGAGGGGACAAGAGCAACCAAAAGCCCACAACACACCTCCTGTGAATACACAACCCAGGGAAGAATGGGATGAATATTCTATTGGTGGAAATCAACAAGCTCCTCTGAGATCAGGGAGAAACGGGTTGAAAAGAGGTTGAGGAAGAGGCCGAGGGGGATTTGGTGAGAATCCTATGAAAGGAGTCAAAAGAAATATTGAGAAGGAATTTGAGTGGGAAGAGGGATACTCGGAGAAGACTATAGAGAACAAAATCAAGGTAACGAGATGAGAGGTAGGAAGAAAGATGAAAATGAGGAAGAATAGGAATTGAAAAACATCAAAATGAAGGTACCACAATTCCAAGGGAGAAGTGATCCCGAGGCATATTTTGAATGGGAAAGAAAAAAAAAATTCTATTTGATTGCTAAAATTATAATAAGAGAAATAAAGTGAAGTTGGTAGTATTGGGATTTTTAGACAATGCATTAGTGTGGTGGGAGTAGGTTTTGGCTAATAAAAGGAGAATGGGAAAAAATGTTGTTAGGATATGGGAATTGATGAAAAATCTCATGAGGGCAAGGTTTCTACAATATCACTACTACAATGAGCTATATCAGAGGCTTCAAGTGCTAAGACAAGGGAATAAAAGTGTTGAAGATTATCACAAAGAATTTAAGGTGCTACTGACGAAGGCAGTTATTAAAGAAGATCCACATGCTACTAAAGTGAGATTTCTAAGTGGATTCAACTGGGAGATAGCCAATATAGCTGAGTGAAGGCCTAGAAAAAGGGAAACACAAAGCATACAGTGGAAGCAAAAACTAAAAAACTGGAAAAACTGAAGAACTGGAGAACCCGAACAGAGCCAGCGCCGGATCCGACAGCCTCAGCCGGTGCCAGTCCCACTCTGGCGGGACTATGAGGTCAAAAATTTCTAACATTTTCTTCTTGTTCTCAAATATAGCTAGACCAGAATATGTGCAACCGGGGTAGATGCATTGGTGGAAACCTCTGGTGCAATTCCTACAAGCCTCCTACTCCGTCTTTGCCTATATGTGAACGCCAACATCTCGATCTTCTAGTATATGGCCTGTCTAAATCCATTTGGAGAACAACTCACGGACTAAGGAACTTTTCCTGGAGAGAGAGAGTGTGTGGTGTCTATTTTTTTTCCACAGAGAAGAAATAAGGAAAAAAACTTTTTCTTAACTCTTGTTTAACCTAAATAAAACCCTAGGTTAAACTGGGCTGGCCCATTGGACTCTTAGTTTAGCCTTTTGGACTAAATTAATTATTCTAATTAGAACCAAGTAAATGGCCCAATTAATTTTAATTTCTCAGCCCAAATAAACTAGTCCAATTAATAAGCCCATATTAGTTTAGTCCCAGGTTAATCTTTAATTATTCAAACTGGTCCAAAGCCCTAAATAATTAATTAACCCACCAGCCTAATTTAATTAACTCTCTATCTCAATGGACCTTTATTTTATTCTAGTCCAAAAATTAAATCAGGCTACTTAAATAAAATAAATTCCATTTAATTTAAGATCAATTACTTAGCTTGTATTTAATTAGGACTCACGGTTTATACTGGGAACCAAAAGACACACCACCTTGGCTACTAAAATGACCGCCATACAAATAGATGTATTTTGCATTTTAAATATTTCCTAATATCACCATCAGAAAATATTGACCCCAAGGACAATGCTGCATTAGCAAAGTTTCCGATCTACAGGTGTAATGACTAAAATATTCCTCTATACATCGTTGTATATTTAGAGAGGAAGAAATGTACTAACACCTCTCTAAATGACATCTACTATCCTTAGGCCTCTAGTCTAATGATCGACGACTTCTTGGATTGTTTCCGCTTTCCAATGGAGCTTCCCTAAAGCAAACATCCAAGTCATATTTCCTAGGGCCCTAGAAATTTAGATCATTTAGACAGCCACAAGGGGTGATATAGTATAGAAACTATCTTGTACAAGTTTTTCTTAAATAACTAGTCACACATACCTAACATGCAAATATATTAGCCCTACGATAGAACCTCAACTATAGCATATCAAAGTACATGCTTCTAGCTTCGTCAGACCACCAACTCATACTCAAGTCGTAGAGTACTAGTCCATGCTGTAGTAATAGTAGTCTAAGTTTCTACCATATAGTACTTTTAAGAAACCACTACTATAGGTCCTGCTCTACATATTCAGAATACGCTTATGTCATGAAGTGAGTGGACTACTCACTGGCCAAAGGTAAGCCATTCCTTATTTGAAATTCATAATATAATAACCTAAACACGGCGAGATTACCATTCTTATCAATCGATTAAAAACGAACGTTTACGTGTTAAGTAACCCGTGATCCATATCTTACTGTGAAAGACCTCCATTCACATGGACCACTTACTTAAACATAATGGGTCTTTTCCAAATGTAATTGTGCACAGGTAAAAATATAAATCCATAAAAAATTTCAGAAAAATAAATTCTTTTATTAAAAAATTCAATATTTATATCAGAAACCTAGTCTAAGAGGGCATATTTCCCAACAATGTGCTGCATTCATATGAAACCTTGGAAGAAATGGTGCATTTGGCTATGAAGGTAGAAAAAGAAAAGAAGAGAAGGCAATTTGAGAGGAGAAGAAACCACACAACGCCACCCCCTAAGAAATTCCCTAAGCCGAAACCTAAGAAGGAAGGGGTCTCAAAGCTGCCACCTAGGGAATTCAATAAATTGAGGAAAAAAGGGAATAGAGATAAAGAAAAGGGTATTGAGAGGAGCAGATATATCAAATGCTTTCTTTGTTTGGGATATGGACATACGACACACGAATTCCAAAGTAAGAGAGTGATGTATACAAATGCCTATGGTGAGATTTCATTCTAAAAAGTGGAATATGAGAAATTGGGAGAAATTTAAAAGGAAAAAATCTCAAGTGAAGAAGGTGAAAAAGTTAGGTAGGTGTGTGCATTACTTGGTGTAGCAAGGAGATCTTTGGGTATGCAAGTGAAGGAGGACGAGCATCATCAACAAAGGGAGAATATCTTTTATACAATGCTTCATCAATCAAGTACCTTGCAGTGTAATCATTAATAGTGGGAGTTGCACTAACGTTATAAGTGCTAATATGGTGGAAGAAATAGGCTTGATGAAAGTTGGAAACAAGGAAGCATCCGCAAACATACAAGTTGTAATAGCTAAATGAAAGTGGGGAATTGAAGGTTAACAAATAAGCCTTGATTGTAATTGACATAGAGAAATATAAGGATGAGATCTTGTGCGATGTTGTTCCCATGTAGGCAGGCCACCTAATTTTAGGGAAACCATGGCAATATAATAGGGGAGTAGTACATGACGGGAAGAAAAACACTTATACTGTGTATAAGAAAGGAAAGAAATTCATTCTTCTGCCTATGTCTCCAAATGATGTGAATAGAGATCAAAAGATCATGAGAGAAAATGAGAAGAAAAAGATGTTGGAATGTATGCCCTCAAAGATAATGTATTCTATGTAAATATATTGTAATAAAATATTTTTTTCATTTACTTTAGTTTGCTACTTATATTATTGCACATTTAAAGGTCCAAGTATGACAGAGTAATGGTCTATATGTTGGGTCATTCTTTACAGTAAGGTATTGATATGATCTTGAGTGGACTTTTTCTTGGTGTTGTGGGTGGTTTAGATGGTTATGAGTTCATCTCATCCAAATAGACCAAAACAGTGAATTTCTTGAGACAAAAAGGAGAAAATTAAACTAACAACCTACCCTCTATCAAACCCTTGAAGAACTAGGTTTCAAAGACCCTCAAGAATAGTAGAAATTACTCCAATATCCTTGAAACAATAAAGGCAAACAAGAACAAATAGAATAGAGAAAAAAAGCACCCAAGTAATGGAATTCAAACAAACCTTAGAAGAGTAAAGCAATTAAGACCCATTTGAAAGAAACTACATTACATTATCCAAAAGATTTTATAAACTCATTCATAAGGAGGACTAACCCTTAAGCATGGTCTTGAATAAGATGAACAAGGAGGCTAGGGCCTCTCAAGACTCTCTCTTCAAATTTGAATAAAGTGTGTGAATTGTGTTATCAAATCACTAAAAGTTGTATTTATACTACCCTAACCCTAGCTAAGTAATCCTTGAGGTTCTAATACAATTTAGGGCCTTAATAAGTCTTTACAAAACATTTAAAATGGAGGAAAACTAGAGAAAACATCAAAAACACAGAACAACCATTGGCTGCCCAAGCTGGAGCCGGCACCGGCTAGGGAACTTGAGCTGGCGCCGGTTGTGCGCTGTGTCGGCCGTCATTATGCAGGTTGAAGCCGGCGCCTGTTCGCCTACTTGGACCGATGCTGTTGTTCACTGGAAGGCTACCTTTTGGTCAAATTTCGTCCATCTTTATTGCCGGCTTAAGTTCTTGTTGGGGTCCTTCTTGGATAGTCATCAAAATGAACTCTTAGCTAGCTTCCTCAACCTTCCAACCCTCTTCCATCCTCAGGCATGGTTTTATGAGCAATTGAAAATCATCTTGAAGCTTCTTGGTCCTAGATCTTGTCATCGATCCTTATCCTTGCATGGTCATGCCTCCCTCTCCTTGATCTTGACCTCTATGATAAAGCGGAGTCTCATAATCTCCCCCTCCTTGGCAAGGATTCGGCTCGAATCATTACCATCATCTACATCAAAGGGGGAAAGGTCACTAACATTAAAAGTGGTACTAACATGATACTCACCGGGTAAATATATCTTATAAGCGTTATCTCCAACTTTGGCGATAACTTGGAATGGACCATCCCCACTTAGATCTAGTTTGCTCCGTAGTTGCGTGGGAAATCTCTCCTTGCAAAGGTGCACACATACCTAATCATCCAGTTCAAATGACACATTTTTCCTTCCTTGATTACGTGTATGAGCGATCTCTTCATTTCGTTTTGTGATGGTTGTTTTCAACTTCTCATGGAGTGCCTTCACCATTTTTACCTTCTTAGCTCCATCGAGGTTCATCCATTCACCTATAGGCAAGGGAACCAAATCTAAAGAAGTTAGAGGATTAAAACCATACACAATTTCAAAAGGAGAATAAGAAGTGGTAGAGTGAATAGCCCTATTGTAAGTAAACTCAATGTGTGGCAAGCATTCCTCCCAATTTTTCAAGTTCTTCTTGATTATAGTCCGCAAGAGTTGGGTGAGTGTTTGGTTGACCACCTCCATTTGAGGATGACAAGCTGTGGAAAATAAAAGATTAGTACCAAATTTGTTCCATAATACTCTCCAAGAGTGGCTAAGGAATTTAGTATTCCCAATCCGAGACAATAGTCCTTGGAATCCTATACATTCTATATGCCAGTCGGTTGGGGATGACGGCTCCGGGCACAAAGTTGATTTGATGCTCAATCCCTCTTATGGGTGGTAGTCCTCTGGGAAACTCCTTTGGAAAAACGTCTTCAAATTCTTGAAGAATAGCTGTAATTTCATTAGGCAAAGACAATGTAGAATCATTAGTAGAAACATAAGAACCTTTGCAGAAAAGAAGAATAATCGGTTCCTTAGCTTCTATAGCCTCTATGACCTCACTTTCTTTTGCAAAGTAATTCACTCTTTTTTTACCTCCCCTCTCTTGTCCTTTTCTCACTCCTATCCTTGATCGTCAAAGGTACTTGTTTATCCATCCTCTCTCTCAACTCTTTTTCTTTCCTCTCTTGTTCTTTCCTCTCAATTTCTTATTTTTTGTTTAACATCTTACGCTCCTTTCTTCTTTTCTTTCTCCTTCATGATTCTTTGATCTTTGTTCACCTCACTAGGGGCCATGGGGGTAAGGGTAAACTTAGTTCTCTCCTTGAGTAGAGAATAAGTATTATTCCTCCCATCATACTTTACATGCCTATCGTATTGCCAAGGCCTCCCTAGGAGCAAGTGACCCGCTTGCATGGGTACCACATCACATAACACATTATCCTTATACTTTCCCATCTCAAAAGACACAAAAACTTATTTGTTTACTCTCAATTCCCGTTATCGTTCAACCATTACAATTTGTAGGACTTGGGGTGTTGAATTCATCTCATGTCCAATTCTTCAACCAAGCTTGCACTAATCACATTAGTGCAACTCCCACTATCCACAATGACACTACAAAGGGTCTAGTTGATTAGACACCTAGTGTAGAAAATATTCTCTCTTTGTTGGTGATCTTAGCCTTCAATGGCTTGTGAATTCAACGACCTTCTTATGACTCCCACCAAAGAGTATTCTTAACCAACAATTTCCCTTTCATCACTTTCCCCATTCCCATTTCCCTCTTGATCTTCTTGGTACCTTTCTCCTTCTTCTTCTTTGTCAGTAGAAACCTCACCATAGGGATTAGTATATATTGTTCTCTTGCTTGGACACTTATGGAAAGTATGTCCATATCTAAGGCACTTAAAATACTTGATATCCATATTCCTTTGTGGCCTCTCCATAGCTCTTCCCTTGTCCTTGTTCCATCCTTCCCTAGGTTTCCAATCCTCTCTAGGTTTGTTGAAGTCCCTTTGGAATGGCTTAGGGGCTTCATCCTTCTTAATTGGCATCTTGCTAGTAGTGTTAGAGTTTGGAAATGGTGGTCTAGTAAATGCTCTCCTCTTTAAATGCCTCTCAATCTTCATAGTGGCATGTACTATATCCTCTAATCGTTCACACGGGTGCAATTCTACTAAATTGGCAAGTTCCCTATTTAATCTTCCCAAGAACTTTGCCCTTGTTGCCTTAGGATCCTCCTTGATTTGAGCTCTCATCAACATTACTTCCATCTCTTTATGGTAATCTTCCCCACTCTTGTTCCCTTACTTGAGTGATTAGAGCCTTTGGTAAAAATCATTGTAGTAATGGTGTGGTATAAACCTAACCCTCATCACATCTTTCAACAAATTCCAACTTGCCACGGCTTCCACTCCCATTTGTCTCCTTTGTGCACTAACTTGCTCCCACCAAACCAAAGCATACTCTGAAAATCCCAAGATAGCCAACCTCACATTTGACCTCTCCCTATAGGTATGACTTTCTAGAAAGATCTCCATCTTGCTCTCCCACTCGAAATATGCTTCGAGATCACTCTTGCCATAGAATATGGGCATGTTCAATTTAATGTGGTTCAACTCCCTCTCCTCATTATTTCCTTCTCTCATTCTTTCTCTATTGCCCCATCCTCTATTGTGTTCCCCAAAGACTTCAACTTGTTCGCCCTCATACCATTTATCAACTCCCTTAAACTCTCTTTCTAACCCCCTTAGATTGTTCTCACCATTCTTTCCTTGACTCCTACCTCGTTCTCCTCTCATACCATGTCTTCCCCTTCTCATAGGAGCTTGTTGGAATCCCCCGATAGAGTGGTCATCCCACTCTTCCCCTTGTTGGGCATTTAATGGAGGAGTATAGGCATAACCATCCCTCATCCTAGAGTTAGGTACTTCAAATTGCTCTTGGCCTCTCATTTGTGTGACGGTAGAAGATTGCCCAAGATGATTTATCAATTCTCTTGTCATGTTTTGAAACTCACTTTGCATAGTCCTTATCATAGCTTGTAAGTCTTCACGCAAAACCCTAGCATCAATTTGTTCTTCTTGAGGTCTACTAGGTCCACTTGGATTAGGCCTAGAGATCTCTTGGTCATGGGCCATGGTGGTGGAATATTTACTTATTTATACCTGCAAAACAAAAGATATTAGAAAGAAAAATAAATCATCACTTCGCTTCCTTGCATGTTGGCTCCTAAAGGTTGGTCACTCCACGCTCGTATTTTCTCTCTTAGGCTCTTTTTGTAATAGGCTCACACTCTTGCCTTTTTCTCAATACTCAAACCTTCTTGTTCAATTCCAATTCTCTCCAATAGCTAAAGATTTAGTCCAACTTAGTGAATCACACAAATTAATGAATTTTTCCAATTAGGGGGTCTTAGGGGAATTTCAATAAATACTTGTCGGGCACCTCAAGCAAAAAAGTTGTAATCAAGAATTTCAAGAAATGTCGACTCAATCAATACAAGAACAAACACTAGACGCACAAAGAAACACTTCTAAACAAGTAACGAACAAGAGTTAGCAAGAACAAAGAAACAAGAATAACTAGAACTAGGATTATGAAGAACAAGATGATCACAAGTGTGCACTAGTAAAGTTGAGTTCAATGAGCATGGAATTCAACAACAGAGTAATATACTAAGTCCCAATATACCAAGGAATGAAAATTAAGAATCAAAGTTCCCAACTATAGCCAAAAGCATTCTTATGGAACATTTATCAAACATCTTGGTTGCAATCCCGTCACTCAAAACCAACTAATATTTTCACTCAAATTCAAACCTATGTTCACCAAAATCACAAGATAAATTTGTTCCCAAGCAATATACTAACTTCAAGGAGCAATTTTCTCAAGGAACAATAAAGAAATAGCAAAGATAACATGACCTTTTTGTAACATTTTTTTGAGTTGCGAGATTTCTCTTATTTTTTTTCAACTTTGTTGGGCTCCTTTTTTTGCTTCCAAGCTTTGATTGGACTCAAAGATTTTCTTGCCCTAATACCAAACTCTTTGATATGATCTTTAGTGGGATTTTTCTTGATGTTTTTGGTGGTTTAGTTGGTTATGAGTTCAGCTCATCCCAAGGGACCAAAACAGTGAATTTCTTGAGACAAAAAAAGAGAAAATTAAACTAACAACCTACCCTCTATCAAATCCTGAAGAACTAGGCTTCAAAGACCCTCAAGAATAGTAGAAAGTTCTACTATAATCTCACCCCAATATCCTTAAAGTAGAAAAGGCAAATAAGAATAAATAGAATAGAAAAAATAGGCACCCAAAGTAATAGAATTCAAACAAACCTCAGAAGAGCAAAGCAACTAAGACCCATTTGAAAGAAACCAAATTGGATTATCCAAAAGATTTTATAGACTCGTTCATAAGGAGGACTAATCCTTAAGTATGGTCTTGAACAAGATGAACAAGGAGGCTAAGGCCTCTCAAGACTCTCTCTTCAAATTTGAATAAAGTGTGTGAATTGTGTTGTCAAATTACTAAAAGTTGTATTTATACTACCCTAACCCTAGCTAAGTAATTCTTGAGGTTCTAATACAATTTAGGGCCTTAATGAGTCTTTAGAAAACATTTAAAATAGAGGAAAACTAGAGAAAGCATAAAAAATGCAGGCTGGAGTCGGTGTTGGTTGTTGCTCTATGTCGGCCGTCATTGTGCAAGTTGAAGCTGGTGCCAATTTAGTTGCTTGGACCGGCACTGGCTGTCCACTGGAAGCCACCTTTTGGTCAAATTTTATCTATCTTTGTTGCCGGCTTGAGTTCTAATTGGGGCCCTTCTTAGATAGTCATCAAAATGAACTTTTGGTTAGCTTCCTCAACCTTCCAACCCTCTTCCAACCTTAAGCATCATTTTACTAGCAATTGAAAAACATCTTGAAGCTTTTTGGTCCTAGATCTTGTCATCAGTCCTTATCCTTGCACGGTCACACCTCCCCCTCCTTGATCTTGACCTCCATGATAAAGCAGAGTCTCATCAGGTATAAACCATGGGTACTTGTCATACATGTAAAATTGAGTTTTTAGTCATTTGATGGAATTGGGCATGTTTTTAAGGTAAGACTATTATGCCATGATTTCTAATAAGAAATGGTTTACCTTGATTTAATGAGTAGTTCACTCACATAATTGGCATAAGCGTATTTCGAATATGTAGAACTTGACCTATAGTAGTGGTCTCTTTTAAAGTACTATAATTATAGAGACCAGACTATTACTACTACAGTATGAAAGGATGCCTTCATACATGAGTATGAGTCGGTGGTCTGGCGAAGCTAGGATTTTATACTTTGATATATGTTGGGTGAGATTTCTTTTGTGAGATCAATATCCTTGCATGTTAGGTGTATTACTCTAGTTAGTTAAGATAAACTCATGCAACAGAGTTTCTATGCTTCACTTAGTGAAGTTAAATCATCCCCTTATGATTATTCAAGATAATCTAATGATTCAGGTTCCTAGAAACATGACTCTAGAATGTGTGCTTTTGGGTAGCTTCCAATGATGAACAAGTACATTCAAGTGAGTAATAGATTACCAGACTAGAAATCTAAGGATGGTAGATGTCTTTGGGATAGGTATTAGTATATTTATCCTGTCTCATTAATGGGTATTACATAAAGGGGTATTTCCATCATTTCACCTGTAGGTCGGAGACATTACTTTACCAATATTATTCTTGGGGTTAATATTTTCATATGGTGATAAATGCAAATATTTAAAATGGTAAAATGCAACTATTTAATAGTAAGGGCATTTTAGTCATTTTAGTAGCCATGAATAATATATCTCTTGGTCTCTGGAGTAGCTCAAGTTACCTTAGTGTTATTTAGACACAATCTGGGCTTAGTGGATAATTATTTGGAAGAAAATAAAATTTATTCTAAGAGTCTAATTAGAATTAATTAATTAGTCTTAGGTTTTGATAAGACCCAAAAAAGATAATTAATTATTTAAGAGAATTTGGATGGAATAAATTAATTAATTAGGCTGATATATGTTGACATATATTAAGAGTCTAATTAGAATTAATTAATTAATCTTGGGTATTTAATGAAACCAAAAAAAAAAAAGATAATTAATTAATTAAGAAGATTCGGCCAATCTTGGACTGATTTATGAACATAACACCAAGCCTATTAGGGCTTGATGATTTCGAACATTTGGGCTTGAGGAAGCCCTAAGGCTGGCTGAAATTATTTAAAAAAAAAAGAGAAGGAAAAAAATAACAATGTTAATTTTTTTCTTATTCTCTCTTTTGTGTCGTCTCTTTCTCTCACTCTCTGATCTACATTATTCTCTTCTTTCTCTCTTGAAGAGTATCTTGATTATCCAAAGAATGATCTTTCACCAAGATAACCCAAGTGTAAGGTAGAAACATACTCTGCGTAGGAGTAGAAGATTGGCGGGAATACCGGTTAACCGCAGGCGCCTCATTCTCCCGTTCTAATGTAAGTTCCAATGCAACCCGGCCTCTTGTTGGTTAATCCATGACCAATAAAGAAAAGTAAGTACTCTCTCTTAGATGTGGCTCGAAAAATTGAATAATTTTTCGTTGCGCTTCCTTTGATATTTTCCGTTTTGATCCTTCAAATGGTATCAGAGCCACAGTTTTCATCTAAGAGCATGTACTAGGGTTAATAACTAGAAAAGGTAGTTCCTTTACTATTAAAATGAATCTTTTGTGATTTTATGTGATCCCTCATACATTGGTTTATAGAGTTCATGTATGCATCGCGATTAGCGGCACAGGACCATCTATTCTAATAGTTTTCCCATCATTTTTTTTTAGGAGATTCATTGTATGCCTCGTGGTTAGAGGCCTAGGCGCTTGTAAAGGCATGTTTTTATGCCTAGTTTTGCATTTCTTTTAACCTGTAAATTTTAAGGACTAAAGAAGGTGATTGCTAGAATTGTTGAGGGGCAAAAAAATGGTTGAAAAGTAGGATTTTTCCAAAAATTGGCAAACTCCATAACAGACCCAGCGCCAGGTGAGCCAATCAGACCAGGTGCCAGGTTTACTCTACCCAGCTGGAGGTTTTTGAGAAATAGAGCAGACCTAGCACCAGGAAGGCCTAATGGACCAGGCACCAAGTCCACTATGCCCAAAGGCGGATGCACGCAATTTTGTCCAAGAAAAGAGAGAGCACTGCTGAAGTTCTATACCTCAATTTTTCCTTGATGTAATCATGTTTTTAAACCATTGATTGAGGTTAATTTTCTGCAATAGTTTTATTTATCTATGGATGAATAATTTGCATGAAAATGAGTAGTAAAGGATAGAACCATCTTAGGATTAAACAAGACCATTAATTTTTAATTCATGATGTATAATCCATTGTTTGGTCACTTAGGAATAAATGAATAGCTTGAGCATGAAAATGTTTATTTTTGTTATCATACTTATTTTATTTTTGTGATCAAATACGCAAATACTTATGAGACCAAAGTCTAACTAGATAGAACGGTTTTTGCTAAAAAGTTTTAATGTAAGAAACTTTAAAATAAAAGGTTTCATAGTTTATTCTCTTAAAAAGATTTAATCCTTGACATAGAGAATAATATTAAACTTAAGGTTATTTAATAAAGTTTTACTTGGTTATTAACTTAGAATAGTAAAATAAACTCTTAGTTTATTCTCTCAAATGATTTAATCCTTGACATAGAGAATAATATTAAATTTTAGTTTTTTACTAAAGTTAATAAAACCATAAGATTATAGAAAATGTTTTGGGGCTTAAATATAACATTCAGCCTTTTTACTTTTGATTGGCTACTATTTATAATAGGATGAGAACTTGTACCGATGTCCAGAACAAAAGTTGATTGGTGTAATAATATTTTGTCGGGACCTGAATGTAATTATTGAATTTGTTCTACCCGTACCTTAATTTTTTGAAAGGCTATTATTATTAGCAAAATAATTGATGGTTTTAAAGAATAGATGAGCATGCATGGGAACGAAAAATAGAGAAAAAAAAACAACAAGCCTTTTAATGGTAGCACGGAAGCGTTAAGATCATACATTTGCATGCTTTAAACCTTTTAGGTTGTGTAGGAATGGATTGAACCACGGGAATAGCCTCGCCGTGCCCGCTTGTTGAAGCTTCCGGTTGAAATACTGCTAACCTCCTACTTCGCCTTGTTTGCATGAATGCCAAGCTTTCCAGCTCAGGGAATATTCCACTGCCTCAATCCTTGCTGGTGAAACAAAGGACAAAGAGGAGTGGTCTCAAATCTCCTTAGTTCTCTTGCTATTGATTACCAAAACACCAAGGGAAGAAACAAGAGAGGAGGAGCACGAGAGAGAGAGAGAGAGAGCTGCATGAGGGAGAGAGAAAAACTAGGGAGAATTAGGGTTTTCTTACCCCAAGAGTCTTGTTTATTGCTAGCCAAAACTAGGTCTCCAATATCTGATCCTGATATCCCCCGAGATATTATATTTCAAGCACCCGGATGTTATTAAGAGAATAAGTTTGGCTTAACCCTAAACTTATCTGATCCGTATCTGAAAAATCCCTACGGTCCAAGCTATTGGACCAAAATAATATTTATTATTTTTCTTAGACCCAAAAGGCTCAAGATAATAAATATTAACTATTTATTTCTTGGGCTTATAAAAATAACCTAATAAATAATTAACGAGCCAAAATAAACCAAAATAATTAAACTTCAATTATTTATTTCTTGGGCTTATATAAATAACCCAATAAAAAATTAAGCATTAATTATTTCCCTCCAGTTTAAACCCAGGTTAATTTTCTAATTATTTAAACTGGACCTAGGCCCTGAATAATTAATTAACCAAATAAACCAGATAATTAATTTCTCTCAACACCTATTTTTATTTTATTTTATTTATTTATTTTATTCCAGTCTAATAATAAATTAGACTTTCTGCATAAAATAAAATAAAATCCTCTTTAATTGAGACTAATTCCTCAATCCAAAATTAATTAGGACTTACAAGCTATTCCGAGGACCAAAAAGACACATTGCCTTGGCTGCTAAAATGATCAAAATACCCCTGCTATATAAATAGTTGTTTTCTACATTTTAAATATTTCCTAATATCACCATAAGAAAATATTGACCCTAAGGACAATGCTGAGTTAGCAAAGTTTCCGGCCTACAGGTGAAATGACTAAAATACCCCTCTACACATCGCTGTACATTTAGAGAGGAAAAAGTGTACTAACACCTCTCTAAATGACATCTACCATCCTTAGGCTTCTAGTCCAATGATCCACGACTTCTTGGAGTGTTTTCGCTTTCCAAGGGAGGTACCCTAAAGCAAACATCCAAGTCATGTTTCCTAGGGCCCTGGACACTTTAGATCATTCTGACAACCACAAGGGGTGAAATTATGTAGAAACTTTCTTGTACAAGTCTATCTTAATTAACTAGTTACATATACCCAAAACACAAGTATATTGGTTCTACCATAGAACCTCAACTATATCATATCAAAGTAAATACTTCCAGCTTCGTCAGACTACCAACTCATACTCAAGTCATAGAGTACTTGTCCACGCTGTAGCGGTAGTAGTCTAGGTTTCTACCATATAGTACTTTTAGAAACCACTACTACAGGTCCTGTCTTACGTATTCGAAATATGCTTATGTCATGAAGTGAGTGGAGTACTCACTGGCTAAAAGTAAGCCATTCCCAATTTGGAATTTATAACATAATAACCTAAACATGATGCAATTCTCATTCTCATCAGTAGGTTAAGAACAAATGTTTATGTGTTTAAATAACCCATAATCCATACCTTACTGTGAAAGACCACCATTCACATAGATCACTTATTTAAACACAATGGGTCTGTTCCAAACGAAATTATGCACAAATAAAAAGTAAATTCACAAATAATTTTTGAAAATAAATTCTTTTATTAAAATATTCGATATTTTCATCAGAAACCTAGTCTAAGAGGGCATACTATCCAACAATCACCCACTTACACTCTAAGACTAGGTAAGTCCATAGGTGCCCACCTTTATGGCGTCTAAGTGTCTCTTGAAGACTCTCTCTAACAAAGGCTTGGTGAATGGATCTGCTAGATTGTTTTCTGAGGAAATCTATTCTACCATGACTTCCCGTCTCTGGTTGAAATCCCGAATCAGGTGGTACTTCCTCTCGATGTGCTTCCCCTTTCTTGTGGTTCCGAGGTACCTTAGATTGCGATACTGTTCCAGTGTTGTCGCAATACATCACAACCGGCTTGTCTATATGTGGTATGACTCCAAGTTCTGAAAGAAACTTCCGAAGCCAGACTACTTCCTTAGACGCCTTCGAAGCTGTCACATACTAAGCTTCTATGGTTGAGTCAGTAATGCAAGATTGCTTGATACTCCTCCTTGAAATTTCTCCTCCAGACAAAGTGAAGATATATCCACTGGTGGAGTTTCTCTCATCCTTATCCGCCTGGAAGTCTGAGTCTGTGTATCCAGTAGGAACCAAATCATCAGCCCTGTAAACTAGCATATAATCTCTCGTTCCCTTGAGGTACTTGAGAATATACTTTAAAACTTGGCAATGAAACTCCCCAAGGTTTGACTAATATCTGCTAACTACGCCTACGGTAAAGCAGATATCTGGCCTAGTTCAGAGTATGACATACATGAGACTTCCCACAGCCGAAGCATAGGGAATCCTACTTATTCTGCCATTTTCTTCTTAAGACTTAGGATAGTCCCTTGAAGAAAATAACAACTCATGTCTGCAAGGGATTAGAGCTCCCTTACATGAGTCTATGCTGTACTTGGCCAGCATCTTGTCAATGCATGTTGCTTGGGATAATCCTAACATTTTTTGCTTCTTATTTCTAAGAAGCCTAATCCCGAGAATGTAGCTGGCTTCTCCCAAGTCCTTCATACTGAATTGACTAGATAGCTAAACCTTTGTAGATGACAATAACCCTACATCATTTCCAACAAGTAGAATGTCATCTACATACAAGACAAGAAAAACCACATTAATGCCTTCAAGTTTCCTGTACACGCATGGTTCATCCTAGTTTTGAATAAAACCATAAGACTTTACAGTCTCATCAAAATGAATGTTCCATGCTCTCGATTCTTGCTTAAGTCCATAAATGGACTTCTTAAGCTTGCAAACCATATGTTCTTGGCCATCAGCAATAAAGCCTTCCGGTTGGGACATACAGATGTTTTCGCTAAGATGGCCATTTAAGAATGCCGTCTTGATATCCATTTGCCATATCTCGTAGTCATAGTGACATGCGATGGTAATGAGAAAGCAGATGGATTTAAGCATGGCCACCGGGGAAAAAGTTTTCTCATAGTCGATTCCCTCTTTCTGAGTATACCCTTTCGCCACAAGCCTAGCTTTGAAGGTTTCCACCTTCCCATCTGCTCCCCTCTTTCTCTTGTACACCTAATGGGTTTTATCCCTTCACGTGAAGCTACAAGATCCCAAACCTAATTGAAGTGTATAGACTCAATCTCGGCTTTCATTGCTTCATGCTATAGATTTGCATCGGTATCAGCAATAGCCTCCTCATATCTAGTGGGGCCGTGTTCCTGATGGTCGGAAGCTAGCTCAAATGTTTCTCCAGTCCATCTCTCCAAAACCCTAGACACTCTCCCATTATGATGAAGCTCCTTTTGTATAGGCTCTTGAGGCTGTGCCTCTTCTTATTCCACAATCGGGTTAAAAAAAGTTGATTCCGTAGATAACTTCTCCTCAAGTTCTAACCTTACTGAACCTTTAGTGGAAGTACTTTGATCATCGTCCAAGTATCTACCATTAGTACTGACTAGTACCTTCTGCTCCTTAGGATGATAAAAGTAACCTCCCTTTGTCCCTTTTGGATATCCAACAAAATAGTATAATTCTGATCTTAGTTCCAACTTGTCTCCCTTGACCAGTACGTAAGCTAGACAACCCCAAATCCTGAGATGATTCAGACTTGGCTTACGCCCAGTCCACATCTCATAGGGAGTCCTAGGTACTGACTTAGAAGGCACCAAGTTCAGAATATATGCCGCTGTCTCCAGGGCATATCCCCAAAAGGACACTAGAAGAGTAGCATGAGACATCATGCTTCAGACCATTTCCATCAATGTCTTGTTCCTTCTCTCAGCTACTCCGTTTTCCTGGGGTGTTCCAGGCACAGAGAGCTGGGATACTATCCCATGATGTACCATGTAATCCTTAAATTCACCTAGGAGGTACTCTCCACCACGATCCGATCGTAAGGTTTTGATTAATTTACCTGTCCGACGCTCCACTTTAGGCTTAAACTCCTTGAACTTGTCAAAAGAGTCAGACTTACATCTCATCAGGTAAATGTAACCATACCTTGTACAATCATCCATAAAAGTGATGAAGTACTCAAAACCTCATCTAGCTGGTGTAGACAATGGACCACACACATCAATGTGAACAAGACTCAATACCTCCTTGGCTCTATCCGCCTTTGGTGTAAATGACCTTTCGGTCATCTTTCCCATCAGGCAAGATTCATACTGAGGCCAATTTTTCAATCTCAATGAGCCCAAAGGCCCATCATGGATTAGCCTCTGAATCTTGATTGAGTTAATATAACCCAACCTTAGATGCCAAAGGTATGAGTCATTGACATTGGTGTTTCTCTTCTTAGTTAAAGCTTTAGATTGAGCATTATTAAATTGATTGTTAATAGGGTTTAAAAAGAATAGATTTCCATACATGTGCCCAATACATAAAATTTCTCCATCTCTACTGATAGAAATACCAGAATGGAAAGATACAGAATATCCTTGTTTTATTAGTTTTGCAACTGAAATTAAATTCTGACGAAATCCGGGTACATATAAAATATCTTTTAAAACCACTATTCTATTACAATCAAAAATCAAATCCAGCTCTCTCATTACAAGGGCCCAGACTTATGCTCCATTTCTTACGCGTAACCCATGTTCGCCCTTCTTGAGTTTTCTAATCTTTCTAAACCCTTGCAAAGAGTTACAGATATGATCAGTGGCTCCTGAATCAACAATCCAAGTGGAAGTTGATCCAACCATTAATATAAACTCTAGATTGAAAACATTACCTTTGGGGTTTTTCTTGGCTTGAAAATCTGGACACTCTTTTTTTCAGTATCCCTTCTTCTCACATTTGAAGCATTTGCTCTTTGGTTTGTCTTTGGGCTGGGTCTTGGGCTGAGCCGCTACATTTCCCTTCTTCCTTTTGAACTTTCTGCGCTTGGGCCCAGTTCTTGAGGAAGAAGCTTTAGCAATCATGACATTTGACTGTGGCTTCATAACCTTCTCTGCCATCTAGTATTCCTTTATGAACTCAGTTAAACTCATGTTTAACTTGTTCATGTTGTAATTCAACTTAAACTGAATAAAGGAACCCGGTAGAAATTCGACGACCATGTCCACTTGGCTCTCGGGGTCAATAATAGCCCCTAAGATTTCTGCCTCCTCGAAAGTAGCAATCATCTTGAGCATATGCTCTCGGACTGATACTCCCTCAGCCATCTTAGTGTTTATTATAGTTCAAAGAGCCTTCTGCCTTGCGGGCTGGCTCTTGTCCGTGAACATCGTGGCCAATGATTGACTAATGTCATACGTAGAAGCCATGTGCTCGTGTTTTGACTGGAGCACATTAGACATGAAGGTTAACATATAGCATCGTGCCATTTCGTCTGCCTTCTTCCATGCCTTCTTAGCCTCCGCTCTTCATTAGTAGAACCTTCCTCGATCACAGGGCAGGTCTCGTAAAGAACATACTTATACTCCTCGGCTGTGAGTATTATGTCCAGGTTCCTCTTCCAGTCCACATAGTTTGGACCCGTTAACTTATTCTTCTTGAGAATAACGGCCAATGGACTAAAAGAACCTCCCACCATTTATGAAAAATCGAAAATAAAAGAAAGGATTTAGTTTGTGAAAACAAAAAAATTTGTGCACTAAAAATAATTTGGCTCTTAGGAAAACTGACATAGCTTCTTAGGAAGATTAACAGTCCCCTAAGTTAAGTGTATTAACCACCACAAATTAATTTTTCTTCTAGGTAATAATTTAGAGAATAACTCCATCGAGGAGATGGCCGTTTCCTCTCATTTCCTATGGACAAACCTCACACTATAACCTCCAACATAGGCTGGCCGATTATAGTACATGCCCTAGGTTATTAATTACATCCTCCCATTAGATCTAGATCCTTGTGGCATCCCCATCCTATAAGGGTTCACTCCTAGGATGACACGAGAGGACCCATATCTCTAATGAGGATGGTGATGGAAGCCGTGGGGCCGTTGGAACCCCTCTCCCACTTAATCTTTTGAAAAAAAGATTTTCTGAAAAATATCCTTTTGAAAACTTTCATTAAGTTTTTCCTTAAAATAAAATATCTAAATCCATTAAAATCTCTATGTTAAGGTTTATATCCTTTGAGAGATTTTTCCATGGACTAATTTTATTTAAGTTGAAATTTAATGATTTCAAAAAAAAAAAATCAATTAAAACTTTCTAGAGACATCGGTCTCAAATTTATTTGACAAAACAATTTTTTTAGTGCAAAATAAAACAAAATGGCTCTCCATTTTAATTTACAAAAATATCTAAATCCAATATATTTTCTATGTCAAGGATTAAATCCTTTGAGAAAATATCTAAGGCTTACTTTTTGTACAAATTAAAATAACCATTTAATTTTTGAAGAAAAATGTTTTCTTGTCAAAAGTGTTCCCAAAGACTTTGGTCTTTGAGAAAATGTGCACATAGGTACACCAAAAAAAAAAAAAAAAGCATGCTAGAAAATAGTAAATGTTTTCATGCTTTTCTATTTTTTAAACCTAAGTGCCCAAATAATAGAATTAAACATATTAATTAATTAATTAATTAATTAATTAATTAATTAATTATTTAATGATCTTGTTTAATCCTAAAATCCCTTACTAATATTTTTCATGCAAATATATTCCAAGAATATTAACTATTACAAAAATATTAACTTCACCTGGTATGGGACCCAAAACGGAATAAAAAAAACAAGAAAAATTGCTAAAACAAATCTGCCGGTCCATGTACACCCGATGCACTGTATCAGAGCCCATTTGCTCTGCGGTTCACAACACGCCCGGTGCACCAGCCGCACCAGATCACTAGCTTCTGCAACCCATGGAGCCGATCCGCCCGCCCGCGTGTGCGCCCAGTGACCCGCGCCTGTGCGACCCCCGCATTTATCCATTTACCCGCCGTTCGACCCGTGAGCAATTACAAATTGCAATTTGCATGCAAATTGCAATTCTGCAATCCGGATCGGCTCCAAGACTCGTGGCAGATGGCTCCAAACACAGCACAGGCGACGGCTCGGCGTGGCGGCTCGGCTCAGTCAGTGTCTTAGGAATAGTGCCTTCTTCTTCGTTTTTTTTTTTTTTCTTCATGCGAATTTTTTCCAGCTTCTTCTGCATTTTTCTGCTACTTCTTTCTGCAGCTTCTTTGGACATTTTTACTTACAAAAAACTCATCCAAACCAAAACCACATTCGCCTATACCCTTCAAATTAGGTTTACACGATTGTTCTAGCAAAACATAAAATTTTACAATAGCCTATGCTTCCACTGTGAAGCTTACAAATCCACCTATCCCATACCAAAACAGCGAAGGATCACAGGTTTAAGCACCAAATAATGATCTTTTTCATTTTTATTAACTAACATGCTCCTTAAGTTGATCAAAACACATGGCTCTAATACCACTTTGATGCTTTTAAAGAACAGAAGAACATGCATGGGAACGAAAAACAAAGAAAAAAATAACAAGCCTTTTAATGGCAGCACGGAAGCATTAAGATCATACATTTGTGTGCTTTAAACCTTTTAGGTTGTGTAGGAATGGATTAAACCATGGGAATAGCCTCGCCTTGCCCTCTTGTTGAAGCTTCTGATTGAAATCCCGCTAACCTCCTACTTCGCCTTGTTTGCATGAACAACAAACTTTTCGGCTCACGAAATATTCCACTACCTCAATCCTTGCTGGTGAAACAAAGGACGAAGATGAGTGGTCTCAAATCTCCTTGGTTCTCTAGTTATTGATTACCAAAACACCAAGGGAAGAAACAAGAGAGGAGGAGCACGAGAGAGAGAGAGAGAGCTGCGTGAGGGAGAGAGAAAAACTAGGGAGAATTAAGGTTTTCTTTTCCCAAGAGTCTTGTTTATTGTTAGCCAAAACTAGGGGTCTAATATTTGATCCCGATATCCCCTGGGATATCTTATTTCAAACACCCGGATGTTATCAAGAGAATAAGTTTGGCTTAACCCTAAACTTATCTGATCCGTATCTAGAAAAACCCTACAGTCCAAGCTATTGGGCTAAAATAATATTTATTATTTTTTTTGGACCAAAAAGGCCCAAAATAATAAACATTAATTATTTATTTCCTGGGCTTATAGAAATAACCCAATAAATAATTAATGAGCTCAAATGAACCAAAATAATTAAACTTCAATTATTTATTTCTTAGGCTTATATAAATAACCCAATAAATAATTAAGCATTAATTATTTTCCTTTAGTTTAAGCCCAGGTTAATTTTCTAATTATTTAAACTGAACCTAGGCCCTAAATAATTAATTGACCAATTAAACCAGATAATTAATTTCTTTCAACTCCTATTTTTATTTTATTTATTTATTTTATTTTTTTCCAGTCTAATAATAAATTGGACTTCCTAAATAAAATAAAATAAAACAAAAAAAATAAAATCCTCTTTAACTGAGACCAATTCAATCCAAAATTAATTAGGACTTACGGGCTATTCCGAGAACCAAAAAGACACATTGCCTTGGCTGCTAAAATGACCAAAATACCCCTGCTATATAAATAGCTGTATTCTGCATTTTAAATATTTTTTAATATCACCATTAGGAAATATTTACCCCAAGGATAATGCTGCGTTAGCAAAGTCTCTAACCTACAGGTGAAATGACTAAAATACCCCTCTACACATCGTCGTACATTTAGAGAAGAAAAAGTGTATTAACACCTCTCTAAATGACATCTACCATCCTTAGACTTCTAGTCCAATGATCTACAACTTCTTGGAGTGTTTCCGTTTTCCAAAGGAACTACCCTAAAGCAAACATCCAAGTCATGTTTCCTAGGGACCTAGACACTTTAGATCATTCAGACAACAACAAGGGGCGATATTGTGTAGAAACTTTCTTGCACTAGTCTGTCTTAACTAACTAGTTACATATACCCAAAACACAAGTATATTGGTTCTACCATAGAACCTCAACTATAGCATATCAAAGTATATGCTTCTAGCTTCGTCAGACCACCAACTCATACTCAAGTCATAGAGTACTAGTCCACGCTATAGCAATAGTAGTCTAGGTTTCTACCATATAGTACTTTTAGAAACCACTACTACAGGTCCTGTTTTATGTATTCGAAATACGCTTATGTCATAAAGTGAGTGGACTACTCACTGGCTAAAGGTAAGTCATTCCTTATTTGGAATTCATAACATAATAACCTAAACATAATGAGATTCTGATTCTCATCAATAGGTTAAGAAGAAATGTTTATGTGTTTAAATAACCCATGATCCATACCTTACTATAAAAGACCACCATTCACATGGATCACTTATTTAAACACAATGGGTCTATTCCAAATGAAATTGTGCACAAATAAAATGTAAATTCACGAATGATTTTCAAAAATAAATTCTTTTATTAAAATATTCGATATTTACATCTGAAACCTAGTCTAATAGGGCATACTATCCAACAATAAGAATTTAAGGGTACTCTAAAAATAGAAATTGGTCAGTGCAATGAAACACACGTTTTGATGTGAATTATGCTACCCGGGGTATCAGGGACATTTTTGTCATTTTGACTGTGCCCGCAACTTTGATCTCAAATTTGACCAAGTAGAAAAGGAATTGAAGAATTTGAGTGTTACCAATGGATTCAGCGGAATTTTTGGAGTTGAATGGTGTTATAAAATATTTTTCCGTTACGGACCCGATTTTGGTCATCTCTGAAGAAAATAGCAAATCGCGGTTAAAAATCGACGTGTGGCATTGTGTGAATGGTGGATGAAATAAGTGTTCAAATACCATTGGGGGAGTGAAATATTTATGGGATTATTAAATTGCAAAAGTTTATTGAATAAGCTTAAAGAATTATCTATTTAAATTAAATCCACCAATAGGAATTTAGCTTAAAATGGATAGCCCACAATGTAATTAATGTTGGTTAACTTTAGGCACTAGAATGTCGGTGGAAGGGCTGTAAAATACCCTGAAATTCATCCAAGATAAGAACAAAAGGAAGAGAGAAAGAAAAGGAAAGAAAAGCTCGAGAAAAATAGGGAGAAAAATAAAAAAGAGAGAGAAAGAAAGAAATGTGTGTTCTTGGTGTGTTCTTCGTGTTCTTGGAGCAAAATCAAGCCAAGAGATCTCACATACAAGGTAAAATCCTATACTTCAAGAATTAAAGTTGTAGAATTTGTTACAGTGATCTTTTTTATGTGAATTTTAACATAAAAACATTACTTTCATGCATTGATTTCGGATTAAAGCTAGGGTTTGTGAGCTTTTGTGTATGAACTTTGTATATGCTTGTATATGTGCCGGCTGCCTAAGGGCCTTTAAATGATATTTTGTGTGAAAAAGAACTAAATAACTATGGCAATTTGAAGGCTTATTTTCGACTGAAGAGGTGATGGTCAAAGTAGAGTAAAAATGGAATTTACTTGTTGGAAAAATGGATTAAACTAGTTTTTGATTAGAAGAGATGAATTTGTGTTGAATAAGTGTGATTTATGTGAGCTACTGAAAATCTAGAAACTCAGAATTAAAGATGATTTGAAGGAGAATTGAATGAATTAATGGTTCTAAAGTGTTACAGATTACAGGAGAACAAAGGAAAACATGAATAGTAAACTTGAGGTAAAACTACTGGGACTGTTTTTGACAAATACCATGCCTCAAGAACCAGAATTTTGGAAAAGAGCTTATACAGAATTAAATTTAAGTGTATTACAGTCATTTTGGTATATCATAGAGCCAAAATTGAGTTTTGGATTGAAAGTTATGTCCGAAACAAAATCATGTGTCAAAGCAGCAAAAATTTCAGAATTTTGCTTGGAACATGAACGAATTTAAGGATAATTAATTGTGTGATTTTGGACGAAATAATTGGGGAAATATGAAGTGAATCCCTTGTTTATGAAGGGAGAAAGGATGTGGAAAAAGGAAAATGAAAGAATTGAACAAACGATAAAAAAAACGACGTGAACGAAAGTTGAACATTTTCCTTAACCGTCAGCCCCATTGGTGAACCGTCGGTTGGACGTCGCTACCCGTCAGGCACGTCGGACAACCGTCGGCTATTTTTTGGCCGAATACGAATTGATCCAAAAACAATGTTTGGTGTGGGTTTAGCAATAAATGGCCAATGGAACGTCGAAAATGGTAGAGACGGTGATTAAACGGCCGTGAATGAAAAGGGTTACTTAGGACATGAGGTGAGTCCCTTAGATCTCTAAAACCTTTTTGAAAGCTAGTGTGCTTTGTTTTGCATGAAATGCAATGTTTTATACCATTTTGAAAATCCCTGAATATGTTTAAGGTTTATCTGAGGAAGATTCATTTTTATGTTATTTCGAGCTTAAATGAATTTCATGATTAGCTTGGAAACTTTAATGGATGATTAAAGTATGGTTTTGTGAATTTAGTCCTTTTTGGATTAAATGCTTCGGATTTTCAAAAAATGATAATTTTTGGAATTGATATTCGTAAATTGACCAGAATGCCCTTATTGGAACATTTTATTGAAATGTGTTTGGAAACTTTGAATTTAATCCTCTTTTCATATTAGAATTCTGGATTTCTTGAAATGAGTTCCTTTTGGAATCGGGTATTTGGAAAATGATCCAAATGTTCTTATTGGAATGTTTTATGAAAACCTTTGGAATCGGGTATTCGGTAAATGACTGAAATATCCTTATTGGAACTCTTGTAAATATTTTTTAAATTGGATAAGGGTAAGATGACCCAAATACCCTCGAAAAGTCTTTTGGAATCGGGTATGAATAAAATGACCCGAACGCCCTTAGAAAATGACTTTTGTGATCGTGTACGAGGAAACAACTTGAACACTCTTGGAAACATGTTTTGATGTGTGAACAGAACTCTTTATCCTGTTTCAACATGATTTTGAAAAATAATCTCTCGTGATGAGATTAACTTTTGGAAAATGACTTTTGATCCCTGAAATTATTTTATTGGCTTGATGTGCCTATGGAATGAATTGATTGGCTCTGCAGAGCCTATGTAGATGATGATCTGACTTGCGAGTCAGTGGGATCAAATTCTGGAAAACTCCAAAAGTGAAAATCCTACAGGATCAGATAACCCTCTAGCCTGATCAGTCAGAAGGGGTTAGTATCGATAACGTTGAGTACTCAGTAAGGACTTTGCTTTTTGTACTAGCTCATGTTAGAGGTAGATGACCCTAAGTAACCTAGCTAGTTTTGGGGATTGTCTTACTCCAAACAAGGCAATAGAACATTGAGATAAGTTGTCTTGGCTAGCCGTTTAGCACCTGGTAGTTGCCACGTCTGCATGCACTTCTTATTTTGAGTCATTGAAGTATGCTGGGTGGGGACACTCGGTGCGTTTGACTCCTTGCCGCTTCGATGGTGATTGACGTCAAGATTGGAAGCCCTGGCTTATGGTGGCAAGTAAAAGATTGTGTACTGTGGTACACTAAGTATGCTGTGGTATACCTGAGTAGAAGTACGCTGCGGTGTACTTATTTTGGTGATGCACGGTTGAATACTGGAGGTTGTAGTCTTATTACAATGATACGTGGCATTGAAGTCAAGGACTGGGGAACTTGCATACAGGCCGATCTTTTATTGGAGAAGTGCTTGTGATCTGAAAACTGGGGCAATGATTTGAAAGTAAAAATAGTTTTCCGAAAATATTTGAGTTTTGATTACTTCTTTAGAGAGTTTTGGAATTGTTTCCATTGAATAAATGATATGCTATTCCACAAAAGTTGTATTTACCCTATTCTTTCATAATGCACTAGCACACACAGGGCTCACTAGGTGATTCGTCACTCACACGTGTTTTTTAACTTTCTTTTTATAAGATCCAGAGCTGAGCGAACCTATGGATAGAAGAACGATACTACAGAGTCGGTAGTTTAGATCTGGACAGCTTTCCTTTTGATCATATACTGTATTCTGTTATATATAGGGATGGCATGTATGAAATTCTATGATATATGTATATGCGTGGCTATCAGTGTGGGCTATTGTTGAGTCTAGACTTTGTATATATAGTTATTCTGTTATTTCAGTTATAAAGACCCCTTGTCTAGAAAACTGGACGGGGCGACACCCAGTATTGATATGCTTCCGCTGTTGTCTTTAGTAGGGGTGTTACACTAAACTATATTTTTAATAAAAGATTAAATAGGAGAGGGGTTCCAATGACCTTATGGCTTCTATCACAACTCTCATTAGAGATAGCGGATTTTCTTGTGTCATTCTGAGCATGACCCCCTATAGGATGGATTTCTGCAAGTATCTAGAACTAATAGAAGAGTAAAATTAGAAGCCTAGGGTATTTGCCAGGATCGACCAACCTTCGTTGGAGGTTTTAGCACTATATTGCTCATAGATGGTGTGAATCAGTGGCCATCCTATTAGTGGGACTTTTCCTAGACCATTACCTATTTAGGAAGTTTTGATTCGTGATGGTTATACACTTAACTTAGAATGCTATTGATCTTCCTATGAAGCTCTATTAGTTTTTCTAAGAGCCAAACTATTTATATTATTGATAATGGTTTTAAGAGTTATCTATTATGAAAGAAATAGTATAAAGAATGTGCATTTTTATTTCTTGCAAACTAAATGAATGTTTTTTTTCACAATATTTTAGAAATGTCTGGTTTCAATCCATTGTCAATATTCTCAAGAAAAATAAGTTGAGAGGCCCAAATTATGTGGACTGGAAAAGGAACCTAAACATATTACTCATTGCCAATAAGTACAAGTATGTTCTTATGGATCCCTGTCCTGAGATTGGAAAAGAATTCACTAATTAAGAGTGAGAGGCTGAGAAGGCATGGAAGAAAACTGATGAGATGTCTAAGTGTTATATGTTGGCTTCCATATCTAGTATGCTCCATTCTAAGCATGAGCACATGGCCATGCGTACGACATGGATTTGTCATTACATACCATGTTTGCTGACAAGAGCCGACCTGCAAGCAGGAAGCTCTTAAGGTAATCATGAACACTAGGAAGGCTGATGAGGCATTGGTTTGAGAGCATCTGCTCAAGATAATTGCCTATTTCGAGGAGGCCGAGGTCCTAAGCGCAATGATAGATCCTAAGAGTTAAATTAACATGATTCATAAAACTCTGCCTAATTCATATTCTCAGTTTAAGTTGGATATGAATTTCACAGAGCTTATGAAAGAGCTCCCGGCGACAAAGAAGATCATGAAGCCCGTGGCAATGGTTTTGGTCTCTCGTTCTACTTCTTCTTCTGGAATTAAGACAAAGCCTAAGAAATTCAAGAAAAGAAAGGTCCAAAACAACGCAAGGGCCCAACCCAAAGCATCTAGTCAGGCCAAGCCCAAACGCAAATGCTTCAAGTATGGAAAGAAGAGGCATTGGAAGAAAGATTGTCCGAATTTCTTAGCCAAGTCTACTTCAGGTTTATTTTGACAGTTGGATCAACATTTTCCTGGATAGTTGATTTTGGAGCCACGGACTATATCTATAACTGATTTCAGGGGTTCAGAAGGACAAAGAGACTCAGTAAGGGTGAGCATGGACTTCAAGTAGACAATGGAGCAAGAATATGGGCTAAATCACTGGCAGATCTTGAGTTTATTTTTTATTGTAATAGGAAGTTAATTTTAAAAGATATTTTATATGTTTCTTTTTTTAAATAGAATTTAATTTCAGTCTCCAAATTGATGAATCAAGGATATTCTATTTCTTTCCATTTTGGTGTTTCCATTAGTAGATATGGTAATTTAATTTGTATTAGAAACATGTATGGAAATCTCTTTTATATACATCCTATTAGAAATTAAGTGAACAATATTCAAACTAAATTTGATAATAAAAAGAGAAAGGCTATATCAAATAACTCGTATTTGTGGCATCTAAGATTGGGACATATAAATCCCAATCAGATTCAGAGGCTAATCCATGATGTGCCTTTAGGTTTATTGATATTGGAAGAATAGCCTTAGCGTGAATCTTATCTTAAAGGTAAAATGATCAAAATGTCCTTTTCCAAAAAGGCGGATAGAGCTACGAAAATACTAGTTCTAGTTCATACGGATGTTGTGGTCCGATGACTACACCAACTAGGGGAGGTTACGAGTACTTCATCACTTTCACAAATGATCACACTCATTTTAGTTATATTTATCTAAGAAGGCACAAGTCTGACTCTTTTGATAAATTCAAGGAGTTAAAGGCTAAAGTGGAGCATCAAATAGGTAAATTAATTAAAACTTTGAGATCGGATCATGGTAAAGAGTACCTCCTCGATGAGTTTAAAGATTACTTGGTACATCACAATATAGTATCTCAGTTAACTATGCCTAGGACTCTTTAGCAGAATGGAGTAGTTGAAAGAAGAAATAGAACTTTGATGAAAATGGTCAGATACATGATGAGCCACGCGTCTCTTCCTTTTTTTTTTTTTTTTTAGGTATGTCTTAAAAATAGCGGCATATATTTTGAACTTGGTGCCTTTCAAATCAGTACCTAGGACACCCTATAAAATGAGGATTGGACGAAAGCCCAATCTGAACTATCTCAAGCTATGGGGTTGTCCAACTTATATGCTGACAAAAGGAAGTAAGCTGGAACCAAGATCAGGGTTATACTATTTCGTTGGGTACCCAAAAGGAACAAGAGGTTGGTATTTCTATCATCCTCAAGAACATAAAGTATTTGTTAGTACTAATGCTAAATACTTAGAGGAAGAACAAATTACTTCCACCACGGGTTCAAGTAGAATAGAGTTAGAAAATAATTTGGTCACTGATTCAACTTCAGGTACTACTGGATGTTCCTATACAATCTGAGCCTCGTCGTAGTGGGGGGATCACAAGAGTTCCAGAAAGGTAGACCGGAGAGATATATGATCTAGTCCCTAATCATTAGAAATAAGATCTTACTAGATACGAGGAGGCCATTGTTGATGCTGATGTAGATAAATGGTAGCTAGCTATGAATGCCAAAATTGAGTCCATGTACCTTAATCACGTCTATGATCTTGTCGCTACGCCTGATGGGATAAAACCCATTAGGTGTAAATGGGTATACAAGAAGAAGAGAGGTACTTTATGTAGCGCTTGAAACCTATAAAGTAAGATTGGTTGCTAAAGGTTATACTCAGAAAAAATTGATCAATTATGAGGAAACCTTTTCACCAATAACCATGCTTAAGTCTATCTGAATTCTCTTAGCCATCGCATGTCATTATGACTGTGAGATATGAAAAATGGATGCTAAGATGGCCTTCCTAAATGGCTATCTTAGCGAAGACATCTATATGTGCTAGCCAGAAGGTTCTATTGCTAGAGGTCAAGAACAAATTGTCTGTAAGCTTAAGAAGTCCATTTATAGACTTAAGCAAGCCTAATGAGCATGAAACATAGGTTTTGATGAAACTGTGAAAGCTTATGGTTTCATTCAAAACGTGGATGAACCATGTGTGTATAGGAAATCAGACAGTGGTAAAGTGATTTTCTTGGTACTTTATGTAGATGACATTCTACTCATTGGAAATGATGTAAGGATATTGTCATCCTTTAAAGTTTAGCTATCTAGTCAGTTTAGCATGAAAGATATAGGAGAAGCTAACTACATTCTAGGTATTAAGCTTCTTAAAGATAGGAAGTAGAGAATGTTAGGCTTATCCCAGGCTGCTTATATTGACAAAATATTGGTCAAATACAGCATGGATCAATATAAAAGGGCTATCCTACCCTTTAGACATAGATTATCCTTATCTTCCAAGCAATGTCCTTAGACACAGGAAGACAAGCAAAAAATGAGTAGGATCCCTTATGCTTTGACTGTGGGAAGTCTCATGTATGCTATACTTTTTACTAGGCTAGATATCTGCTTTGCAATAGGCATGGTTAATAGATATCAGTTAAACCTAATAGAAGCTCATGGCAAGCTGTAAAGCATATACTCAAATATCTTAAGGAAATGAGAGATTATATGCTTATATATCATGCTGATGATTTGTTCCTACCGATTACACAGACTCAAACTTCCACGTGGATAAAGATGAAAAAAAATCTACTAGTGGATATGTCTTCACTTTATCTGGAGGAGTTATTTCATGGAGAAGTATCAAGCAATCCTACATTGTTAATTCTACATGGAAGCTTAGTACGTTACTGCTTCAGAAGCTTCTAAAGAAGCTATATGGCTCTAGAAGTTCCTCATAGAACTTGGAGTAGTACCACACATAGATAGGCCTGTCACCATTTATTGTAATAACTCTAGAGCGGTGTTACAATGTAAGGAACCTCGAAGCCAATGAAAGGCAAGCACATAGAAAGGAAGTATCACCTCACACAGGAGTTCATCCAGAAATGGGAGAATATGGTCGATCAAATTTCCTCTGTCAACAATTTGGTAGATCCCTTTACCAAGCTTTTGACAAAAAAGGTGTTTCACAGACACTTAGATGTCACAGGGGTAAGCACTTGTAGACTTTCTCAGTCTTTATAATGCAAGTGGAAGATTGTTAGAATGTATGCCTTCAAAGACTATTGTAATATATATTCCTAACGAAATGCCATGGTAATAAGATATAGTCTAACAATAGTTTGTAAGAATATTCTTATTAATAAAATATTATATTTCCATTAAATAATTTGTCTATTGTAATATATATATATATATATATATATATATTCCTTTCATTCTAAAATAAAATGTAACACATGTTATTCAAAATAATAATAGTATAAAATATTATACACACACACACACACACACACATATATATATTGTTTCAATTTCTCAAATAAAGTAATGTATTCCAAAATTTCCTTTTTACTTTAATGCACTTATTCACTCACCACCTTATGTTGCGAATCATAATTATGTTTCAAAACTTAAGCAACAAATATTATTCAAATAAAGAATCACTCCGTAAGAAAGAAAAGTGCACAGAACAACCTAATAGAAAAAAAATGTATAATGCATGCCTGATATTATTACACTATTCCTACTTGAAAATGGGTATTACATTCTTCCTCTCCTAAAAAAATTTCATCCCCCAAATTTAAATGTTCCTTCATTATTTGTAGGATTTATCCCCAACTCATTTCAATCCAGTTCAAACATCCTTGCTTTCACTTGTGGTCTTGATCAATTTCGTTTTTAGTAACTTGATTCATTGATGGACTGGGATTTCTTTGAATACTCTGGTACAATTTTGAGCACATGGCCTTTAAGTGAGTGGAATCTCCATAGAAGAAGCACCTTCAATTTTTATTCTTGAATCGACAATCTCTTCCCATATGTCCTCTTCTTTGACACAGATGACATTCCATTACATGAAAATTATTCCCAACTGAAATAGTTTGAGCTCGCTTTTCTTCGTTATTTCTTGGTTGCTCTAGTCGTATCTTGGCAAGAAATTTCTTGATAGATGTTGTGGTTTTACTAGTAAACTTCTTCTAGTCTTCAAGAAAATCATCTATAAGTGTAAATTAATATGTATGATCTCCTTTGATAAGCGTTGTGTTGCTTGTGGATGACCATGATATGACGTGATTGACAATTATGGGGTGATATATAAAATAAGCTAGGTCTAGTGAAATAGAATAAGCGCATGAGTAGTATTTATGGAAAAGAATTGATATATGTCCTATCCATGTGAAACATTTCATAAAAAGTGGTGAAGTAGAATACCGACATTGGATCCAACGCTTTTCTTTTTTAACCATGTACATATGATGAAATGGTTTGGCAACCCTGCATTAAATTTCATTAAGCAATTATTCATACATTTCATACACAAGGATTGCAAAAATCATAGTATGAAAATATGCATTTATGAAAATGTTGGAACCACTTCAATTTACATATATTATCCTACAGCCTTAATGGTCCCAATAACCTAGATAGTATTTTATAATCCTATTGCCTTTATGGTCCTAATGACCCAGGTGTCCCCCGTCGGTGCTCCGTTTCCACTTTAGGAAATCGTGTTTCTAGCTAAAGACAACTAAACATTAAATAGTGGCACCTCATGCAGAAATCCTACCTAGGTCATTCGCACCATAATGGAAGTAGGATTATAAAATTGTATTCAGGTCATTGGGACTAAACATAAAGGTGATTGGATCATAAATCCTATCTGTGTCATTGTGACCAACTATTTTTATTAGCAAAACGTATTATCCTAAAATAACTATCCATCATGATAAGCATACTTTGAAAGTACTCATGTTTTTCCAAAAAGTGTAAATGAGTTTCAAAGTTTTTATAAAGCTGTAAAGCTGTTGTTTTGTACATCGTAAGATGAAGGAGAAATTCCTTCAATCGTTCTAGGTACTATTCTCATGTATCATGAAAGTAGTTATTTTAAAATTTCACGTAGCACACTATGGGACTTACTGAGATATATATTATACACACGCACACGCACGCGCGCGCGCGCACACACACACACACACACACACGATATATATATATATATATATATATATATATATATATCACACTATTTTCCACATATGTTTTAAGTAGACTTTTGTGATTCCTTAGACTTGTATAGAAGTAAAACCTGAGGAAGATAGATGATGCATTTTAAATTTTTTAGTCTTGACATTTGGGCTTAGATCTAGGAGATTTTGTATTGGAAGTATGCAAAGACAGATGTTTTGTACATATAATCCATTTCCTTTTTAGTCATATGAATCCCCTAAATTATTTATTTATATCGTTATAAAGATCCTTTGTCATTTTGATGGGGTGACATCCACAACCATTTCGACTCATGGTTGTGGGTTGTTACAGCATAACAAGCCATTCATATAAACCTTATTTTGTTTTGAAAGCAGTTTTCCACTTATTGCCTTCCCTAATCCTTATTTGATGATAACCCTACTTTAGATCAATTTTTTAAAACACACGTGCATCGTGAAGCTCTTCAAGTCTTGGAATTAGGTACTGATACTTTACCGTGATGTTATTCATTGCCATACAATCAATGCACATTCTCCATGTTCCATCATTCTTTGGCACCAACAACACCAGAACAGCAGAAGAACTTAAGTTTTGCCTAACATGTCCCTTTGCTAGCAATTTTTCCACTTATCATTGAAGCTTTTTTGTCTCCTCCTTGCTCCTACAAGCTAGGCAGTTTGGAATGATAGCTCTGGGAACAAAGTCAATTTGGTTTTCTATTTCCCTTAGTGGTGGCAAGCCTTCGAGTGTCTCTTTTGGACAAACATCTTCAAACTCTTGAATGATAGCTACAGTTGCTTGAGGCAAAGAAGAAAGCAACTCATTAGTAAAAAGAGTGTTATTAGTAGTAGTAACTGCCCCTTTGAAAAAAAGAAGTAAACCATGGTCTTTTGCTTTAATAGCCTCTACTACGTCACTCTCCTTAGCAAAGAAATTCATTCTTCTTTTTCCCCCACTCTCTTTTTGTTCACTCTTGTCTTTGATGAGCAAAGGTTTTTGTCCTTTAATATTTCTCTCATCTCTTTTTCTTTCCTCTCAAGTTCTTTTATCTACCTTTCTTGTTGTTGTTTTTCACTCTCCACACTCTTCTTCTTATCTTTTTCCCTCATAATCTTTTAATTATTTTTAACTTTAGTTGGAGTTAATGGAAGAAAATTATAATTCACTCAATACATGTAAACTGCATAGGTATTCCTTATTCCATCATGTTTCATATACCTATCATATTGCCAAGTTCTTCTTATAAGTAGGTGTCCCACTTGCATGGGTACAATATCACATAACACTTTATCCTTGTATTACCGCATATCAAATAACACTAATACTTGCTTGTTCACCCTCAATTCCCTACTATCATGTAACTATTGGAGCCTATAGTGCATTAGGTGCTTCTTTGTTTCGATCCCCAACTCTTCTACTGAGCTAGTAATAATTACATTGGTGTAACTCCCACTATCAATTATGACACTACAAGGTATGTTGTTAACCAAATATTTTGTATAGAAAATATTTTCCCTTTGTTGGTGATCAACTTCTTCAATAGCTTGGGAACTCAAAGACATTCTAGCAACACCTAACAATGAACAATTTTATCCCACTACTACTCCATCATCACTTGTTCCATCATTTTCTTCCTTCTCCTAATCTCTACACTTTCTATCCCCTTCATCCTCTTCTTCAGTTCAGACTTTCCCAAAGTCATTGGTGTACACTCTTTTTTCTTGGACATGAAGGTGAAATACAACAAACAGACACGTAGAAACATGAAAAAAATGCACGCAGTTGAAGGGATAATACCTTTACCATTTTTCAAAATTGACTATTTTAGTTGCGTTCAACCACTGGAGGATTTGATAAAGTGCTCGGTGATAACCATGCAAGTCTCTGGCTTTTCCGTGTTTGCATAAAGCACCAAGCTTTTAGTTTTGGGAATATGACCAGCGTCTTGTTGGGTATCTCTTGCATATCATATATGGCACAGCGGAAAAATAATAACAAGATACCATTCCAGGATCTACATACGTATGGAAAATAAGACATAAAGAGAACAAAGGTAACGGTTTTACCTTTCTTTGAGCGATTGAAAAATAAAATTTTTCTTCTTCTTGTCTGACGATTGTGGTGGGATCCAGAAATCTTCTTGATTAAACACCACGAGAGTTAAATGTCCAACTACTATAATCACATTGTGTAATTATCTCTAATAGAAATTCACACGGAGGATCACTCTCAAGCACCAAGATATTTCTGTGCTAGCAGAAAACAAAGTGGCGGCTAGGGTTTCTCGAGGGTTTCTCGTTTCCTTTTGTTGAAGAACAACGAGAGAGAGAGAGAGAGAGAGAGAGAGAGAGAGAGAGAGAGAGAGAGAGAGAGAGAGAGAAGGATTTTTGGAGTTGTTGTTTGGCGTGAATTCCACACATCTTTAGGCATCATGCATATCTCTATCTATCACGAAAATCCTATTGAAAATTCTCCATATGAAAATTCTAAAACAATTAGAATTCTCTAATTGTAATTGGAATGATCAAGTTCTCACAATTACAATTTGGCCCATAAATTATAACTAATCATAATTTAGCCATAACTCCTCTTTCTCATAATTAACCCCACTATGTTATCAAAAAATATCTTGAGTATATAATCCTCTATTGTGTACGACCTATTAGGTTTCCCAATCAATTGGTAGCGAACATGAATTAATCCAAACGTCTTTGAGATTAATAATCTATAATTAATTAAAATTAATCATATTGATTCTAATTAGGATTGGTTTATTAATTCATCAATTAATAAACCCATATTCCCATATCATAAGCAGTATCTAGCAACACATTATGACCACCCAAGAGTCCAAGAAGTCAAGTGGCTTAACATGAACCCTTCAATAACAATCTACAATGCAATTAACTCCTTTCACCATCCAATATCTCATTCGATTTGGAGTACAGAATTAGTACCAACTCCCTCCAAAATATATAATAATTCTGGCTTGAATATAATAGTACTTATACCAGAAACACAATACTCTAGATGTGTATCAATTGGAACAATTTCCAATTCACAGACGCCTTGGCCAGTGACTTCTTGAGTAGTAATTCCTACAAGTGGCTGTGAGATATTCGCCCCTACTATTAGGAGTGGTGAATCCTTTATTGACCCTCTCAACTACTTTCGTTTACCTCACAATGCACCCAATATTCATCCTATAGGCATTCTTCGATTTGGCTCCAAAGATTGGAATCAAAGCATAATGCTCAGCAAACAAAGTACCTTGGAGATCTCAAGTCTAAGAATACTTGCATGTTTATTATATTGAGATTATATCACTGGCACTAAATAGTTATCCATGTGATTATCTCATAGTTAGGTCATCCAATGAACTTATTCTATTAACAAGCATCCACGTGTCAATTTTGAGTATCTCAATACTCACGGATATGAGAAACACTGCCTGATCAAATCAGAAAGTCTAACACATGCTAGTATTAACGTATTAATGATGTCCTATCTCATTAATACTACGACTAGGGACTATTTAAGTACTAACACTATACAGTATAGTAGGAATCTCATATCATGATCTCTATCATAATTTCCTTAACACAATGTTATACTAGGGACTTTATCTAATAATTATATTACACAAAAGTAAACAAAATAAATTGTAAGATAAATAACACCTTTTACAAAATGTGTCATATACAACATATAAGTGATTGCCTCTAGGGCATAACACTAACACGTCTCTACCAATAGTGAAGGTTATATGGTTGAGAATAGTCTCTCCCTTTAACCATCTTCTATTAAGCAATATCAAGAAAGAATCGAACAATGTTCTAGTTTTTTCAAAAACATTAACACAGAGAAGAGAAGCAAGACACCAGAAAGAAAGAGAAGCTTGCACAAGAGTTCTATCACCTCATTATCTCTGTGACTCACAGAAGATATACACCTACGGAGAATTCAACTCTAAGATAGGTAATAATCAACTTGGCCAATTCAAAATATGAATAAATAGCCTTATACCTATATCTGTTATCTCAAAGTTGTGATACCCGATTGCTTAACGCAAGGACTGGCCCATCCAACCCAACTATACTTAGACATTCTCTTATGTGCCTATGGTCCGGCTATTGGGTAAGGCTTAAATATTTATTTAATCTTAAGCCTAATCAAGACCATAAACAAATATTCAAACCTAAACGAACCAAAAATAAATACAAGATATTTTCATAGTTTAGACCAAGGTTAATTTTTTTAATTCAATCCGGGCTCAAACCTTGAACTAAATTAATTAACTAGCTAAACCAGATAAACCATTTAATCTCTCTGGACCTTTATATTATTGATCTCTAATAATAAATTAGACTTTTTGAATAAAATAAAATTCTCTTTAAATAAATTAGGACTTACGGGCTCTTTCGAGGACCAAAAGACACATCACCTTAGCTATCAAAAAGATCAAAATACCCCTACTATACAAATAGTTATATTTTCCATTTTAAATATTTTCTAATATCACCATCGGTAAATATTCAACCCAAGGACAATGCTGCATAAGCAAAGTTTTCAACCTACAGGTGTAATGACAAATATACCTCTCTACGTGACGTCATATATTCTGAGAGGAAGAGTGTACTAACACTTCTCTAAATGACCTCTACCATCCTTAGACTTCTAGTCCAATGATTCATGACTTTCTAAAATATTTTTCGCTTTCCAAGGGAACTACCATAAAACAAATATCCAATTTATGTTCCCTAAGGCCTTAGATATTTTGATCATTCGAACAGTCACAAGGGGCGATTAGCATAAAAGCTATCTTGTGCAAGTTTGTCTTGACTAACTAGTTACGCATACCTAATATGCAAGTATATTAATCCTACGATAGAACCTCAACTATAGCATATCAAAGTATACGCTTCCAGCTTTGCCAGATAACCAACTAATATTAAAGCCGTAGGGTATAAGTCCACGTTGTAGCAGAAGTAGTTTAGATTTCTATCATATAGTACTTTTAAAAATCTCTACTACATGTCCAATTCTATGCATTCGAAATATGTTTATATTATGATGTAAGAGGACTACTCATTACCTAAAGGTAGGCTGTTCCCCAATAGAAATTCATAACATTATAACATTACAATGATAAGATTCTCATTCTTATCATCCAGAAAAGAACAAGAGTTATGGGTTATGTAACCTGTGATCCATACCTTACTTTGAAAGACCTTCATTCACATGACTCACTTACTTAAAAATAATGGGTCTTTTCCAGTAAAATTGTGCACAAAATAAAATGTGAAAACATAAAAAATTAATAAGAATAAAACTTTTATTAATACAACCGAAATTACATCAGAAATACAGTCTTTGTGGGCATACAGTCCAACAATCTCCCACTTGCACTCTAAGATTATGTAAGTCCATAGGTACTAACCCTTATGGTATCTAAGTGCTTTTTAAAAACTCTCTCAGCTAAAGACTTGGTGAATAGATCAACTAGATTATTCTCTGAGGCTATCTATTCCACTATGACATCCTGTCTCGGAATAAATTTTTGGATCAGGTGGTACTTCCTCTCTATATACTTCCCTTTCTTGTAGTTCTTGGGTTCTTTGAATTGCAAAATTGTACTTGTGTTGTCACAGTATAATGTAATCGGTTTGTCTATTTGTGGCATAACTCCAAGTCCTGTAAGGAACTTCCAGAGCCAGACTGCTTCCTTGAAGGCCTTCGAAGCTGCCACACATTCAGCTTCCATGGTTGAGTGAGCAATGTTGATACTCTTCCATGAAATAGCTCCTCCATACAGGGTGAAGACATATCCACTAGTGAATTTTCTCTTATCCTTATATGTCTGGAAGTTTAAGTCTGTGTATCTTGTAGGAACCAAATCATTAGCTATGTATAATAGCAAATAATCTCTCGTTCTCTTGAGGTATTTGAGAATATACTTTACATCTTGCCAATGAACCTCTCAAGGTTTAACTGATATCTATTGACTAAGCTTACAACAAAGTAGATATCTGGCCTTGTACACAACATGACGTACATGAGACTTCCTACAGCTGAAGCGTAGGGAATCCTACTCATCGTTTCTTTTTCTCCTGATGACTTAGGACAGTCCTTTGAAGAGAGACACAACACATGTCTACAAGGGATTAGTAATCCCTTACATGAATCCATGTCGAACTGGACCAACATCTTGTCAATATATGAAGCTTGTGATAAACCTAACATTCACTACTTCTTATTTCTAGGAAGTTTAATACTGAGAATGTTGCTAGCTTCTTTCGTACTGAATTAGCTTGATAATCAAACCTTAGTAGATGACAATATCTCTACATCATTCCCAATGAATAGATTGTCATCCGCATATAGTATAAGAAAAACTACATTAATACCTTCAATTTTCCTATATACACATAGTTTATCCTTATTTTGAGTTAAATCATAAGACTTTACAGTTTTATCAAAATGAATGTTCCATGCTCTTGATGCTTGATTAAGTAAAAAAATAGACTTATTAAGCTTACAAATCATATGTTCCGGTTGGGACATATAGTTGTCTTCGCTAAGATGGCTATTAAGAAAGACCGTCTTGACATCTATTTGGCATATCTCATAGTCAAAGTGACATGCGATGGTAAGAAGGATATGAATGGACTTAAGCATAGCAACTGGGGAAAAGGTTTCCCCATAATCAGTTCCCTCTTTTTGAGTATATCCTTCTGCCATAAGCCTAGCATTAAAGGTTTCCATTTTCCTATCTGTACCTCTCTTTTTCTAGTATACCTTTTTACACCTAATGGGTTTTATCCCTTCATGTGAAGCTAAAAGATCCTAAACTTGATTGAAATACATAGACTTAATCCTGGCTTTCATTACTTCATGCTATAAGTCTGCATCAACATCAACAATAGCCTCCTCGTATCTACTAGAATCCTATTGCTTCATGCCATGTATGTGTTGTGCGTTGTGGTTGGCAGCCAAGGGAAGTTGGCTGCCTAGTGTAGTATAAATATGTATGTAATTTTGTGTTTCTTAGCTGGCGGCCTCGGGAACAAGTGCCCTAGGCTGCCTATGCATTTCCCTTAGCGTACCAGGCCAGAAGTCTAGTGGCCTAGAGTCTCTAGGCCACCTTGGTTCTGGACAACCCGGCAACCCTTCGTCGCCCTCAAGCGAGGCAAAGTGTAGAAATACACATTTCTATGATTTTTCTAGTTCTTTCTCTATTGTACACTATAAATATCCCATTATAAACCCTAAATGATTTGCTAGGTTTGCTAGAAACTTAGATCCCTTGAGAAAACCCACACCCACCAACAGGAGAGGAGTTCTATGAAGAAGAATCGGAGATTGTTTAAGAGAGGCTTGGAGAAGAAGAAGAAGAAATCTTATCTACGAGTTTTTCTCGTTCCCTTCTCTTTGTTTTCATTTGGGCAATGTATATTTATATTTTTTAATTGTTCTTGAAGGGATAAACCCTAATTTATTCATGTATTATTTCTACCTTTGATTTGTTTATTTCCAATTCCTAATGAATGATTACTTACTTTTCTTATGTTAGGTTTTTTATTTGCGTCACACTCTCTTAATGATTTCGAGAGATAGGGTTATGATATGATCTTCTGTGGGCTTTTTCTTGGTGTTGTGAGTGGTTTAGTTAGTTATATGTTCAGCTCAATCAATGGGACCAAAAAATAGAGATTCCTCTTGAGACAAAAAGGAGAAAATGAAATAGCAACCTACCATCTATCAAATCCTTGAAGAACTAAGCTTCAAAGACCCTCAAGAAAAGTAGAAAGTTCTACTATAATCTCACCCCAATATCCTTGAAGCAACAAAGGCAAACAAGAACAAATAGAATAGAGAAAATAGGCACCCAAGTAATGGAATTCAAACAAACCTTAGAAGAACAAAGCAACTAAGACACATTCAAAGAAACCATATTGGATTATCCAAAAGATTTTATAGATTTATTCATAAGGAGGACTAATCCTTAAGTATGGTCTTGAATAAGATGAACAAGAAGGCTAGGGCCTCTCAAGATTCTCTCTCAAATTTGAATTAATGTGTGTGAATTATGTTGTCAAATCACTAAATGTGCTATTTATACTACTCTAACGTTAGCTAAGTATCCCTGAGGTTCTATTACAGTTTAGGGTCTTAATAAGTCTTTACAAACACTTAAAATTGGAGAAAATCAGAAAAAACATCAAAAACACAGGACAGCCATCGGCTGCCTAGGATAGAGCCGGCGGCCGCTATGGCTTCAATAGCCGGCGTCGGTTGCATGCTGCTTCCCGTAGCCATCGCATGCAGGTTAAAGCCAGCACCGACTGTATGCTGGAGGCCTCCTTTTGGTTAAGTTTCATCCGTCTTTGTTTCCGGCTTGAGTTCTTATTGGGGTCCTTCTTTGATAATCATCAAAATGAGCTCTTGACTAGCTTCCTCAACTTTCCAACCCACTTCCATCCCCAAGCATGGTTTTATGAGCAATTGAAACTCATCTTGAAGCTTCTTGGACCTATATCTTGTCATCGGTCCTTGTCCTTTCATGGTCACGCCTCCCCCCCTCTTTGATCTTGACCTCCATGATGAAGCGGAGTCTTATCAGGTTAGGAGTTGAGTTCCATCTAATGAGTCCAATATGTGTTATCCGTTAACTAACTAGAGAGTGAGGTTGGGTATTAGAACTTGGTAATTGTTGGGAGTTCGGTATCGCTAAGAGATTGGGGTATTGGGTTCTTCTGGATTATATGGGGGTTTGTGCTTAATGCTTCTTGGGTTCAATTGGAGAGGTAGAGATGATCTCTAATTGGCTCAAGAATACGGAATCCATAACTCGAGAGAAAGTGGGCTTTGCATTTGTGACCTTTACTGGTATTAGAATTGGGAATCTAAGTATCTTGAGTTTGATTTGGTATTTGGCAAATTTAGGTAGATTGTTGACAAGTTCATGTTATTTACTCCTTTTTCCTGTCCTTAATCTCTTTGTTAGTCTTAGTGTAATTAATTTTATTTACTTTATCTCTTTATTTATTCAAGCTAGATAATGAGATTAAAACTAAGTAGTGGTAATTGCTATATTCCTGTGGATTCGATACTTGTTATTCCCTATGCTACGTGATGGGTATACTTGCCCTATTGTGTCATTTTGGTGATTGGTGTTTTAATTTTAAAGCTTGATTTATGTGTGTTTGTTGTTACTATTTCCCACACTCGAAAACCCACATCAAGATTTTGGCGCCGTTACTGGGAATTGGCAATATCAAGAAAAACTCGACTATTGTTGATTTATTTAAGTATATATTTGTAAATACTATGTAATTATTTGCTTTTCTATTGGTGTATAATACTAACTATTACTTGTATATAGACATTTTTTTTCCTTTTTATATGTTGTTTGTCTATTATTTCAATACTTTAATTTTTGTCTTTGAGATAAATAAATTGTACTAGGTTCTAATGTGTTGTATGATTATTTATGTTGTATTATTATTATCTTTTTATGTTGTTGTATGTAGCGATCTATGAAATTGTATATATAGTAGATACTTGCGATTTAATTTTTACTTTTGTATATAGCCTTATTGTTGTATACTATTATTCATGTTGTTGGGGAATTTTATATTTGTTATTGTGTTAGTATTCTTCGGATGGAAATGTTGTTGTAACTGGCTATTGTTGTTGTTGTTGTTGAGGAGATCTTGTTGTATGATAGAATTTGTTTCATAGTTTTTTGTAATGAGTGTTGGAGTTTTGAGAATAAAAGTATAACTAGTAGCTTTGGTTGTTGTTGTACATATATTTTGGAGGTTGAAAATATGATTATAGTAGTGATGAATAAATTGAGGAGTTGATTGGTTTGTATAATAGGTGTTGTGTTTTTGCATATTATTAATTTTTTATTAAAGAATTAGTTTTTTAGGATTTTGAAAGCCTTTGGCATAATAGTTCTTGTATTGGTGAAAAAATGTTTGGTGGATTCTTTGGGAGATTTTGTTATGCTATGTGGAGAATGTGTAGTAATTAAGGATTGGTGATTGTAGTTGTGAAAACCTTTAAAGATTCTTTTTAATAAAACTACTAAGTCCTTGACCTTTTCACTTTTCTTTAGATTTCATTAAAGTTATAGTGTGTATGTTATAGACTATTTCTTGTGTTGGACATATTAGTGTGTGTGTGTGTGTGTGTGTGTGTGTGTGTGTGTGTTGATTTAGTATATCTTAAAAAAATGGGTTATTCATTTGTTTTGTAGCTTAGTTGTATTGGTAGTAGTATAATTCTTCATACTAGTGTCTATTTTAGTTTTATTTATATTAGCTTATTTTATGACCTGTTAACAGTATATCGGTATATTATTATTATTATTATTATTATTATTATTATTATTATTATTATTATTATTATTATTATTATTATTATTATTATTATTATATGATGATTTATTTGTTATTAATATTGATCCTAATGAATTTTGGATGGCAACTTCTTGTATTCTTTTTAATTATATATGCTTTTCAATTATTTTCTTTTTCTATTATTTTTGTATTCTTTTTATTATTATCTCTTTAGCTGGGGGATACTGTTTTATTTTTCTTTATTTTTGTAGGATGGAAGATTTTACTTCTTTTGGACAACCATTCAATTATTCCCCCTCCTATGATACATTGTGCTTCAAGATGTTAGGGGAGTATTTATTTTTCTTTTTCTCCATTTTATTTCTTTTAGTCCTATGAAAATTGTGTATATTGTATGATTTGTGGGCAATGAGGACATTATCCTATTTGAGTGTGGGGAAGTGGTTTAATAATATTTTCTTCGTAATTTTGTATTATTTATTTTTGGAATTTTCCTATTTTTGTGCTAAATTTGTTATTTTTACATTTTGGCTAAATTTGTTTTTGAATTTTTTTTTCATTCTTAGTTTAGTTTGCAAGGCTTGTTGGTGTGAATGTTAATATGTGTTAGTTGCGTGGAGTTATTGCTTATGTTGTTGGTTGGGATTCTACTTAAGACTTTTCTAGGAAAGTTATTTTATGTACACTTAGATATTGGGCATGACATATACTATGTTTGGAGAACTAAATTATTCTTGTTTATGCCTTTGAAATTGTTTGTGAAGCTTAATTCTTTGAGAAGTGATGAACAACTTAGTGATGAAATATAGAGTGTGGTTTGTAAGCTTAACTCCAGTTTCATGGCTAGCTCCATTTATTCATTCATTCACTTGTGTTGTATGTTGTATTACAGAAAATCTCAATGATTTTTTGTATTTTTCAATAAAAAGGCAAATAGAAGCAAGGGGTAGGTTTCTAAATGCACCTACCTATGTTAGGAGAAAAAAGACTCTAGGAATGCAAAAATGCATGTCCCGTAACGAAAAACAATGTGTGATGAAAGAAAAAGAAAAGAAAAAAAAAAGGCAAGGGATGAAAAAATAGCATTTAAGTAAAAATCATTATAAAAGCATTCTCTTGTAAAAAGAAAAATGATGAAAAATGAAAGGCTCCTACTTTGCTAATTCAAATTGAAATGTATTGTTGTATCAAAGAGTATGGTTTTGTTGTATTGTAATGTAGCATATGTAATATATGTACTTGGGATAGCCACGAGACTTGAGTAAGTTGTTGGATCCAATCTCATATGAATCACTTTGTTTGAATTCTTGATTGGAGATATTGAGTGAATCACACTTATTTGGTATAAACTTTTTAAATTTCACTTTGAGCTTCTTGGTTGTGTCTAGCCTAATATAAGGGTATACATAGCATTTAACCTGAATGGATTGGTGTTAAGGTGAATCCTAAAGTGGAGGAAGAATTAATCTTTTTACCATTTTAACCCTATTGCATATGTGCTAAGTTATCTTGATTATTCACCTAAAATGCTATGTAGAATAATTTTTTTTATCTTATTTGTAAATTTAATTATTCTTGGTCCTTATGAAATAATGTATTTCTCTCGAGTTGTACAACAATAGACTTGTGAATAAATATAGGATGTTTAATTTGTACACTATTCAATTCTTTGTTCATGAATAAGTGTGGTTTTCTTGAGAACAAGGAAAGACTTAAGCTTGGGGGTGTGTGATGAGGGTTCATCACATACATCTTTTTGACTATTTTTGTGCTTTAATTGTAGTACATCCTTGTTTAATTCACTACTCACAACACCACTTTCATAATGTTTTGTAGGAATAAAGAAAATAAGAATTGGAGATGAAAATGAAGAAAAGGGGGGAAATGGAGCAAAAATGAAGAACAATAGAAGAATCACACGTGAACTAGACGGCCTTGAGTAAGAAAATGGTGGCCTAGGGAAGCTTAACTTCCCTTAGCCACCTAGCATATTTTCTATTTTTGTTTAGTCCAGGAACCTAGCATCCTAGGGTAGTTCCACTTCCGTTGGCCACCTACTTTATTGTATATATATGTATGTTTAGGAAATGGCGGCCTAGGGAAGCTTAACTTCCCTCGGCCAACTAGTGTAGTGTTGTGTGTGCGTTGTGCTTTGTAAGTGGCGGCCTAGGGAACATTAGGTTCCTTTGGCCACCTAGTCCCTTGTATATATTGTTAGTGTTGTGCCCTAGAGGCAATCACTCATACATTGTATACGACACATTTTATTATAAAAAGGTATTATTTATCTTACAGTTTCTTTTGTTTATTTTAAGTAATATAACTGTTTAATAAAGTCCCTAGTACAACACTTTGTTAAGAAAATTATGATAGAGATCATGATATGAGATTCCTACTACACTGGATGGTGTTAGTACTTAAATAGTCCATAGTCATAGTATTAATGAGACAGGACATCATTAATGCATTAAGACTAGCATGTGTTAGACTTCTTGATTTGATAAGGTGGTGGTTCTCAAATCTGTAAGTATTAAGATACTCAAAGTTAACACATGGATGCTTGTTAATGGAACAAGTTCATTGGATGACCTAACTTTGAGATAATCACATGGATAACTATTTATTGCCAGTGATATAATCTCAATATAGCAAACGTGCAAGTATCCTTTGACTTGAGATCTCCAAGGTACTTTGTTTGCTGAGCATTGTACTTTGATTCCAATCTCTAGAGCTCGATCGAGGGCCGCCTATGGGATGAATATTGGGTACATTGTGAGATAAACGAAAGTAGTTGAGAGGGTCAATAAAGGATTTACTACTCCTAATAGTAGGGGCGGATATTTCACGGCCACTTGTAGGAATTACTACTCGGAAAGTCCTTGGCCAAGGCAATTGTATTTTGGAAATATTTTCAATTGATACACATCTTAATTAGTGGGTTCCTGGTATAAGTACTATTGTTATTCAGGCCAGAATTAATTCTTGAGGGAGTTGGCACTAATTTCGTACTCCAAACCGAATGAGATATTGTATAGTGAAAGGAGTTAATTTCACTGAAGTTTGTTATTGAAGGGTTCATGTCAAGCCACTTGACTTTCTATACTTTTGGGTGGTCATGATGTGTTGCTAGATACCGCTCATGATATGGGAATATGGGTTTATTAATTGATGAATTAATAAACCAATCCTGATTAGAATTAATAGGATTAATTGTAATTAATTATGGATTATTAATCTCAAAGACATTTGGATTAATTCATGTTCGCTACCAATTGACCAGGAAACCTAATAGGTCACACACAATAGAGGATTATATAGTTAATATGTTATTTGATAACATAATGGGGTTAATTGCAAGAAGAGAAGTTGTTGTGGACAAATTATAATTAGTTATAATTTGTAGTACAAGTTGTAATTGTGGGAACTTGATGTTTTCAATTACAATTAGAAAATTCTAATTGTTTTAGAATTTTCAGATTTTCAGTGGATTTTGGAACATATATTGGATATGCTCGAAACCCTAATCCAAGGGTGATTCACACGAAAATAGGAGCCATAAAACAAACGTCTTCTTCTTCTTCTTCTTCTTCTTCTTCTTCTTCTTCTTCTTCTTCTTCTTCTTCTTCTTCTTCTTCTTCTTCTTCTTCTTCTTCTTCTCTCTCTCTCTCTCTCTCTCTCTCTCTCTCTCTCTCGTTTTGTTGAAAACGAAAACAGCCCTAGCCGCCATCTTTTTCTACTAGCACAGAAAATTTTGGTGCTTGAATATTTCTCTGTGTGGATTACTATTAGAGATAATCACACACTGTGATTATAGTGGTTAGATGTCCAACTCTCGTGGAGTTTGCACAAGAGGATTGCTGGATCACACTTGCACTTGAAGAAGAAAATTTTTGTTCTTCAGACGATCACCCAAAGGTAAAAACTATTACCTTTATTATCATTATATCTTGTTTTCCATACATAGATGGGTCCTAGAAGGGTATCTCATTTTATTTTCTGCTGCGCCATATATGATACGACCCTGTGATACCCAACATATATCTGTCTTGTGTGTTGTAGTTGGCGACTTAGGGAAGCTCCACTTCCCTTGGCCGCTTGGTATAGTATAAGTGTGTGTATGTAATTTTGTGTTTTTTAGCTAGCGGCCTAGAGAAAATAAGTTCCCTAGGCCACCTACCCATTTCCCTTGGCGTACCAGGCTCTGGGCAATCTGGTAGCCCTAAGAAGTTCCACTTTCTTAGGCAGCCCACAAGTGCGACAAAGAGTAGAAACTCACATTTTTCTGATTTTTCTACATTTTTTCTCTTTCTTTCTCCATTGTACACAATAAATCCCCCATTATAAAACCTTGAATGATTATTCTAGTTCAGCTAGCAACCTATATCCCTTGAGAAAACATACAAACACACCTACAAGAGAGGAGATCTATGGAGAAAATAGGAGATTGTTCAAAGGAGTCTTGGAGAAGATGAAGATGGAATTTGTCTATACATTTTTCTTGTTCCCTTCTCTTTGTTTTCATTTGGGCAATGTATATTTATATGTTTTAATTGTTGTTGAAGGGATAAACCCTAATTTATTCATGTATTATTTCTACTCTTGATTTGTAGATTTCCAATTCCTAATGAATGATTACTTGCTTTTCTTGTGTGGGTTTTTTATTTTGGTCACTCTGTCTTAATGATTTTGAAAGATGGGTTTAGAAGTTGAGTTCCATCTAATAAGTCCAATATGTGTTATCCTTTTAGTAAGTCGAGAGAGAGGTTGGGGATTAGAACTTGGTATTTGTTGGGAGTTTGATGTCACCTAGAGATAGGGGTATTGGGTTCTTCCGGATTATATGAGGGTTCGTGCTTAATGTTTCCTGGGTTCAATTGGGGATGTGGAGATTCCTAGGATTTCATCATACTTATAAAATAAGAATGCAATGGAAATAACCATGAAATCCATGCCCGAGGATCACGTGTTTGCAATTAAAACAGGAATAAAGAAAGGAAACGAAGATTACCTTTTTTAGCATAAAATAAAATTTTTCTTGCGCCAACCAAGGAACCAATTCCTCTGCTTTTGATCATCCACCAAGTGCCACTATAATTCAAGAGTAGGATTGTCTCTAACAATAATCCACACAAGGTTGAATTGCTCACAAAGCACACTCAAAACTATGTTAATAGAAGAGAAGTGGCTAGGTTTAATTGGAGAAGAATAAGGATGAAGAATGAGAAGGAACGTCCACCTATCACCCTCTATTTTCCAACGTCTGTGCAAGGGAACAATTCCTATATTTATAGTTTTTAGGATTTGTGTTAATTGTAATTAAGTCCTCCAAGATCTAATGCCTACAATGGGCCCTTGAAGCTTATATAATTGCAATCAAGTCCCATGAATTATAACAAACTTATAATTCACCTATAAATGTATCTTTTTCTCTTAATTAACCTCACAATATTATCAAATAATATATATTGAGCATTCAAATCTTTATTATGTGTGACCAATTGGGTTTCCTGGTTTTATTGGTAGCAAAATATGAATTATTTCTAACTGCTATACAATTAATAATCCTAAATAAAATATAGGATTAATTTATTAATTCTCTAACTAATAAATTCATATTTAACATATCAAGAGCGACATCAAGCAGTGCCTCTTCATCACCCAGAAGTCTAAAAAGTCAAGTGGCTTGACATGAATCTTTCAATAGCAAATAACCAGTACAATAAACTTCTTTCACCAAACTATATCCTATTTGGTCTAGAGCATGGAATTAGTACTAACTCCGTCCAGAATATTATTAATTCTGGCCCGAATATCTTAGTACTTGTTTAAGAAATCCATTACTCGATATGTGTGTCAAATTTGGAACTATTTCCAACACATAGTTACCTTGGCCAAGGACTTCATGAGTAATAATTTCTACAAGTGGCCCTGAAATATGCTCTCCTACTATTAGGAGTAGTGAATCCTTAATTAACCCTCTCAACTATTTTTGTTTACTTTACATTGTACCCAATATCCATCCCATAGGTGGTCCTTGTAAGACTCTAAAGATTAGAATCAAAGTACAACGCTTGATAAACAAAATACCTTAGAGATCTCAAGTCTAAGGATACTTGCACACTTGCTATAATGAGATTCTATCACTAATACTCAATAGCTTATCTAAGTGATTATCTCATAGCTAGGTCTTCCAATGAACTTATTCATATAACAAGCATCCACATATTAATCCTGAGTATCAAAATACTCACGGTTATGAGAACCACCGCTTGATCTAATCAAGGGATATAATATGTGCTAGTTTTGGCGTATTAATAATGTCCCATCTCATTAATACTATGACTAGGGATTATTCAAGCAAAAACACTATATAGTGTAGTAGGAATCTCACATCATGATCCCTTTAACACTGTGTTGTACTAGGAACTTTATCAAACAATTTATACATACATTCAGATATAACAATGAAAAGAATGCCTATTTTATTAATTATTATGCAATATATATGGTACAAGTGATTGCTTCTAAGGCACAACACTAACAGAGATACCCTCTAATTGGCTTAAGAATAGGGAAACCATAACTCGAGAGAGTGTGGGTTTTGCATTTGTAACCTCTACAGATATTAGATTTGGGAATTTAACTATCTTGAGTTTGATTTCTTATTTGGCTAATTTAGGGAGATTCTTAACAAGTTCATGTCATTTACTCCTTTTTCCTATCCTTGATTTTCTCATGGCCATTCTTGTGTAGGGATGTGTGAATTCTCTTCGTTAGCCTTAGTGTAATTAGTTTTATTTACTTTATCTCTTTATTTATTTAAGCTAATTTCTAAGTTCCTATGGGTTTGATACTTGTTATTCCCTATGCTATGCGATTGGTATACTTACCTTGTTGTGTGATTTTGGTGATTGGCATTTTAATTTTAAAGCTTGATTTATGTGTGTCTTTTGTTACTATTTCCCACACTCAAAGACCCACATCACCAATCATATAATGGCACTTAGTTTTGACAACAAGTCACAAATGGTCACTTTCTCTCTTTTTACCAAAATTCATCACTTTTCTCCGGAAATAACCATAATTCAGGTCATTATTTATTCCAGTCAGGAAAGCTTTTTATCCTACCAATGTAACACATTAAACTGAACTTAATGGTGGGTTTCAGATTTCTCAACTTCTTTTTCAGTTTTTATCAACTTGTGATCAAAATTCCAATAATACACCTAAAATTTTTTCTTACGCCAAAAAACGAATCTCATTAAACCGATCATTTCTTGTTCTAGTCATTCATGCAAATACTCAATTAGTACAAAGTAGCCGACTATTAAAATATGAAATAGAGGGATGTTATAATATCACCTCCTTTAAGAAATTTTGTCCTCGAAATTTGCAGTAGCCTTGATTTTCTCAAACATCTATGTCCAATTCCTCTGTAGCCTCTGTTTAGGCTTTACTTAAGGCTACTATGCGAGCATTGATAAATCCATCTTTTCTCTTTTATTTTCCTGGTTCGAATCTTTATTGGGCAATTGGTGCATTTTCCCATCTCTTGACATAAGGACAGTTAGCTAAATTATGTTACACTTTTCCACAATGGTAACATGCCTTAAGTTACTTTCTGCATTCTTTATAAACATGTCTAACCATTTGACAATAATTGCACCATTTAGACTATACTTTTTCCAAAATTGGTTCATCCTTTCTTTAGTATTTTTTCTTGTATTGGACTATGCTCCTTTCTTACGATCCCGTCTTGCTTGTCCCAAATCTTCTACTTCAAACTGAGAAGCAATTTCCACAACTACAATATATCCCACTAGGGCCATAGAAATCAACATGCGTCTTAACTTAGGTCATAGTCCTTTTATGAATCACCGAGTTCAATCTGATTCTGTTTGCACTAATAGAGGATAGTATTTCTAAGCTGAGTAAATTCAGCTGCATATTTTCTGAATGTCCTTTCTGCTTATTTGAAACTTTGAAATTCTTCTTCCTTTCTCTGAATCACCTAACGTGTTGGATTTCGATCATGCAAAATCAAATAACGTACAACAAAAATTAAAATGAAATCCACTCAAAAGAATCACCCATATGTAATTAAACAGGTTAGGAAATGGAAAGAAAAATTCATTACTTACTCTAGCATTGGCACTAAAATAGTTATCCATGTGATTAGCTTATAATTAGGTCATCCAATGAATTTATTTACTTAACAAGCATCCAGGTATTAACTTTGAGTACCACAATACTAACGGATAAGAGAACCACTGCTTGATCAAATCAAAAAGAATAACACGTGCTAGTCTTTGCCCATTCAAGATGTCCTATCTCACTAATACTATGATTAGGGATAATTTAGGCATAAGAACTACATATTGTTGTAGGACTCTCACATCAAAATTTTTATAATGATTTTCTTAACACTATTTATTGTGCTAGGGACTTTGTCTATTAGTTTTATACACATATATGAGGAATGATTAATTAAAATGCAAGATAAAGAGTGCTTTTTATTATTTAAAAATATTCCATACACAATATACAGGTGATTACCTCTAGGGTATACTACTATTAAACTCACACTTTCATTAAAACCAATCAATCATGCATCGAATATCGAATGACTCAACATGCTTATCATATTTCTTCTGAGATAGCGCCTTAGTGAGCGGGTTTGTTGTGTTCTCATCTATGGGAACTCTCTCTATCTTTACATTCGTTCTTTCTATGATCTTCCAGATTAGGTGATAATCTCTTAGTACATATTTGGATCACTAGTGAGACCATGGTTTGTTTGCTTGTACAATGGCTCTATTGTTGTCACAATACAAAAGTATTGGATCAACAAAGCTAGGGACTACTCCTAGTACCACCATGAACTTCATAACTAAAACTACTTCCTTAGCTATTTTAGAAGTGGCTATGTACTCAGCTTCAGTCATCGAGTCAGTAACAGTATCTTATTTGGAACTTTTCCAACTTACTGCCACTCCACCTAACATGAATACGTAGCCTGATTGTGATTCGAAGTCATCATTATTAGACTAAAAAATGCATCAATATACTTTTTTTTTTTCAAATCACTTTCTCCATATACTAATAATACATCCTTAGTCCTTCACAACTACTTAAGGCTATTCTTCACAACTTCACAATGACCTTTTTTAGGGTCGGTCAGATTGGTATCTACTCATAAAGCTAAGAGCACAGGATACATCGAGTTTAGTACATATTATAGTGTACATGATGTTGGAATATATGCCCTCTTAGACTATGTTTTTATATAAATTTTTATTTGTATTAATAAAAGTTTTATTCTTAGAAATTATTTATGAATTCGTCTTTACTTTTGTGCACAATTTTGTTGGAAATGACCTATTGTGTTTAAGTGAATGGTTCAGGTGAATGGAGTCTTTCACAGTAAGATATGGACAATGGGTTCCTTAACACATAAACTATTGTTCTTAACTGAATAATGAAAATGGGAATCATATCATGGTAAGTTTATTATGTTATGAATTCTAAATATGAAATGGCTTACCTTTAGCCAATGAGTAGTCTTCTCATTTCATAATTCAAGCGTATTTTGAATACATAGAATTGGACCTGTGGTAGTAGTTTTTAAAAGTACTATATGGTTGAAACCTAGACTACGGCCACTACAGTGTGGACTTATACTCTATAGCTTGAGTATGAGTTGGTGGTCTAACGAAGCTAGAAGCACATGTTTTAATGTACTAAAGTTGAGGTTGTATTGTAGGACTAACATACTTATATGTTAGGTATATGTAACTAGTTAGTTAAGACAGACTTGTAGAAGATAACTTCTATGCTATATCTCCCATTGTGGTTGTCCGAATGATCTAAATATTCAGGATCCTGGGGAACATGAGTTGGATATTTGCTTTAGAGTAGCTCCCCTGGAAAGTGGAAATATTGCGAGAAGTCTTAGATCATTGGACTAGAAGCCTATGGATGGTAGATGTCTTTTATAGAGATGTTAGTATATTTTTTCTTCTCTAAACGCATGATGATGTATAAAAGGGTATTTTAGTTATTTCACCTATAGGTCGGAGACATAGCTAAAGCAGTATTGTCCTTGGGATTAATATATTCTTATGGTGATATTTGAAAATTTTTAAAATGTAAAATACAGTTATTTATAAGTAGGGGTATTTTGGTTATTTTAGTAACGAAGGCAATGTGTCTTTTTGGTCCTCGGAATAGCTCGTAAGTCCTAATTAATTTTGGTTAAGAAAATGGTCTTAGTTAAAAAGGATTTTATTTTTTTCAAGTAGTCTAATTTATTGTTAGATTGGAATAAAATAAAAGAACGAGAGAAATTAAATTAAATTTGTTATCTTGTTTAATTGCTAAATTAATTATTCAGGGCCTACGCCCAGATTGAATAATTAGAAAATTAACCTGGGCCTAAACTACATAAAAACGCTTGAATAATTATTTTAGTTTATTTGGGCTCATTAATTGTTTATTGTGTTATTTTTATAAACCTAGAAAATAAATAATTAATGTTTATTATTTTTGGTCTCTTTGGGTCCAAGAAAAATAAAAAAATAATTATAACCCAATAGCCTATACCAAAGGGTTTTCTTTTATCATACATGGTGCAGAAGAGTTTAGGCTAAGCTACACATCCTTTGTTGTTAACTTTCATGTGTTTTGAAATATCAAAACCCCGGCGTTTTCTTATCCAATTAAGAGCAATGTGCTTTTCATTATGTGTGATGCAACAATGAAAAAAAAAACTCCAGAGAAGCCTCCCTTTATATTTTTCTCTCTCTCGTTCATTCTTAGTTTTTTTTCTTTTGATTCTATTAATTAATAATAGAGAATCAAGAAGAATAGGGACATGTTTTCCTCGCCTATTTATTTTACCAAGAAAATATTATGCGGTGGAATATTATGAGAAACAAGAAGCTATGCATTCATGCAAACATGATGAAGTAGATGGAGTGCGGATTTAGAACCAGAGATATCATCAAGTCCTAAAGAAATCCCTGTGGTTTTATCATCCACTCTACCATCAAAAGCAATATCTAAGCGCAGAGGTATTAAACATTCAAACCTTTCGTTGTGTTGTTGTGTTATCTGTGTTTTATTTTATTTTATTTTTTTGTTTGCCTATGCTTGCATGGCTTTCTATTTTTCAAGCTTTAATTGGTATCAGAGTGAGAAGCTTTGAATGGCTTAGGAAGCATATAAGCTAGTCTAATAAAATTGGCTACATAATTGTTTGATTATAATCCCGTGATCCTTCGCTGTTTTGGTATAGGATAGACTCTCTGTACGCCTCATGGTTAAGGTTTAGGAAGCCACTGTAATTTAAAGCTTTCCACAACAATTGTGTAAACCCGAATTTAAAGGGTATAGGTAGATGTGGTTTTTGTTTTGATGAAAATCTGTAACAAAAAGAATGCCTGTTGATGTTGCAAAGCAGAGTTGCAGAAGTTTTCTACAGAGAAATCGTAGAAGAAGAAAAAATACAAAGAAGAAGATTTGGAGGCACTGGCCGAGAGGAGTCGAGTTGAGCCGCATGGGTTGTGACTCATTGTGCTTGGAGGTGTGGGTCGGCTCATCCGAGCCGTAGCTCAAGAGCCGCAGCAAGGCACCGAACCATGGGGCTAATTGCATGTCGGGAAGGATGCAAAGCATCCTGACTAGGATTCGGTCACTATTGTGATCAAGTTCAGGGGCAGGCTGCTAGTAGGTAGCGGGTGCAGCTTGCGGATCATAGTCCATGGACCTATCCATGGGCCATGGTCCAGTGTAACAGATGCGCAAGACCCGATTTTTTTTTTTTTTGTAATTTGTGCGCAATTTCTTTTTCATATTTATTCCCATACTAGGTGAAGTTATTATTTTTGCAATAGTTAATATTCATTAAATATTTTGCGTGAAAAATAATAGTAAAGGATTTTTAGGATTAAAAAAAATCCATTATTTAATTTAATTAATGTGTTTAATTCTATTCTTTGGGCACTTAGGTTTAAAAATAGAAAAGCATGAAAATGTTTATAGTTTTCTAGCATCCTATTTATTTTAATTCCTATGTGCACATTTTTTCAAACACCAAAGTTTTTCGAAATTTTTATTTGACAACGAAATATATTTTTCTTTAATGAAATGGTTAGTTTTAACTTAAACAAAAATTAATCATTGGTTTTTTTCTTAAGGGTTTTTTATCATTGACATAGAAAATATTTTGGATTTAGAAACTTTTGTAAGTTAAAATGAAAACCATTTTAATTTATTTTCACAAAGAAAATTATATTTGTCAAATAAAAACTTCAAATCAAAATCTCTAGAATGTTTTAATGAACATTTTGTAGAATTATTAAGTTTTAACTTAAATAAAATTAATCTTCGAAAAAAATTCTCAATGGGTATGAACCTTGACATAAAATTTTTTAGGGGTTTAGATATTCTATTTCTAAGTTAAAAGAGAAGTTAATTGAAATTTTCAAAGGATATTTTTTCAAGAAAACCCTTGTTTGAAAAACTAAGTGGGATAAAGGCTCCAAAGGCCCCACAGTTTCCATCACGATCCACATTAGAGATAGTGGGTCTCCTCACGTCACTCTGAGAGTGAACCTGTATAGGATGGAGATACCACAAGAATCTAGAACTAATGGAATGATTTAATTAATAACCCGGAACATGTACTATGATAAGCCAGCCCACGTTGGAAGTTATCGTATGAGGTTTGTCCATAGGAAATGTGAAGAAACGGCCATCCCTTCAATATAGTTATCTTCTTGATCATTACCTAGAAGGGAAATTAATTTGTGGTGCTCAACACACTTAGCTTCGGAGACTGTTAATCTTCCCAAAAAGCCATGTTAGTTTTTCTAAGAGCTAAAATTAATCATGTTAAGGATAATAGCGATGGGGTTAACTATTATCAGTTTAATATAAGGATAAAGTGGACAAATTTATTTTTGTTTCCACAAAACTGAGAATTTCTTTTATTTTTAATTTTTCAAAATGGTTGGTGGATGTTCTTCTAGTCCTTTTGCCATTATTCCCCGTGAGAATAAGCTAATGGGTCCCAACTATGTGGACTAGAAAAAGAACTGGGACATAATACTCACAGCTGAGAGGTATAAGTATGTCCTCTATGAAACCTATCCTGTTATCAGGGAGGGTTCCACCGATAAGGAGTGAGAGGCTGAGAAGGTGTGGAAGAAGGCGGACGAGATTGCACGCTTCTACATGTTAAATATGGATTTATTAATTAGAAAATTAATAAATTTAATCCTTTATTTTATTAGGATTATTAATTCTAATATTGTTAGAATTAATTCATATTATGCTACCAATAAGATCAGGAAACCTAATGGGTCACACACAATAAAGGATTGAATGCTCAAATATATTATTTGATAATATTGTGGCGTTAATTAAGAGAAGGGAATATATTTATAAGTGAATTATAAGTTTGTTATAATTCATGGGACCTAATTGTAATTAAGTAAACTTCAAGGACCAATTTGTTGACAATTGGACGTTGAAGGACTAAGTTGCAATTTGCGGTAATTATAAATCTATAAATATAAGGAAACATTTTCCTTAGGGTTAGAGATACAGACTATTCACGCAATAATAGAGAAACCGTTTCTCTGCCTCTCTTTTCTTAATCAAACCCTAGCCTCCAAAATTCTACTAGCATAAAATTGTGAGATTGTGAGCGTTCAACCTTGTGTGGATTATCATTAGAGGGAGTTCTTACTTGGACTTCAGTTGAGTTGCGGTGAACCGGTTTTGTGATCTGGATCGCGCCTGCATTCTTGGAACAAGAAAATTTTAAATTCCGACTTCACGAGGTAATAAGCGTGATCTTCTCCCTTTTCCGTTTCTATTGCAAACCCTTGATCCATGGCTCAGATTTCTTGTTGTTTTCCACTGCGTTTAATCTGATTATTTAATCTAGAAATCCTACAGTGGTATCAGAGCCTATGAGTTTGTGTTTTAATGGGATGTTTTATTGCTTTGAATTGTTCAAGCATGTAAATTGCATGATTGTAGCATGTTAATTGTATGATCATGTCTGCTGGTTTGTATGTAATCGTCTGGGTTTTGTTTTGAATAATCTGGGTTGCAGAAATCGTTTATGCATTATGGGTTTTATGCTTTTGAAAATATTGCAGAATGGTTCTACGTCAGTGTTCAGCATTTTGGCCTCAGTTGATGTTCATCCTGTAATTAAGCCTTTCGTTTAACAATTTGGATTGTTAAATTGATTGTGAGAATGATCACAATGGTTTGTTAATAAAGATTAACAAAGATCAACATCAAAAACTGGTTTTGATTGATCTAGGAACGGCCCTGAACTGAACAAAATTTTCCAGAAAATTCAAACCTCGAGTGACCTGGAAGAACCGTCAAGCGGTTTGGAGAATTTGTCTCCAAACCGCTTGCGGCTTGGGGGCACTGTAGCTGCCCAAGTCGCACGCAGTGGTTACTGTTCAAGGTAAAAAAAAAAAAAAGAGTACTTTTATTTTTTTGGGTTTCTTATTTTTCCTTTTGAGAATAGATTCTAATAATGATTAGAATTTATTTGAAACCCTTAATTTTGAAAAAAAAAATATAATGATTAGAATTTATTTGAAACCCTTAATTTTGAAAAAAAATATATATTTTTTTATTTACAAGCAGGACCCACAATTTTTCTAAAATTTGATTTTAGCCCAAAATTTTCCAAAAATTTGATTTTGGACCCAGAGCTGTCCAAAATGGTGATTTTGGATGTTTGTGCATTGGATGTTGTATGCTTACTGTTTTAAGCATGTTTTTCTGGCATGGTGGATGGTTATGGACTAAGACCAAATATATCTGTTCATGCATAATTTACCGCTTTGTTTTCGTGAAATAGGGCCGGCGTGTCCTGCCTTCTCTCATATTCTGATGTAATTCTCTTCTCATCTAACTCCCCTCGAATACAACTCGAGGTTTCTCCTTTTAGGAAATTATGTAATTAGATTATATAGGTTAGATTGAGGTAGAATTTTATTTACAAGATTTTGAAGATGGCATTCAAAATAAGGCGAGATGGTAAGACCCTCTACTTATATCATGCATGAACACATAGGGTTGACCATATTAATTTCCTTGGTGGCTCGAGGAAATTAATTTAGAAAGTCCATAACCATGCCACGTAATTGTTTATTACCATGTTTATCAATTTATGCTGCTTATTGATAAATTGTATGCATACCTAACGATGAGACCACTAAAAGGAACAAATCCCTCTAATAATATTAAATCTAATGCCTTCCATTAATATAGTGAGAACGAGAGCTCTTTTTCGAGGCCAGGTTGATGGGCAAACCCAAGCCTACTTGACATCGAGTATGTTCAAGCTGTAGAATTTAAATTCATGTTAATGGGTTGGATTTAACTAATTTCTTTATCCCGGTTGGGCTAACCCAAGCATAAAAAAAATTAGAGGCAAAGTTGGGCTAGTATTTGATACTTTAATGATTAAAAGATGTTAATCACCCAATGATTCAGTAGTTAATTTTTTATGTAATTGGTATTAGATACCTACCACTGAACTTAAGAGTGGCTTGTTGGGCTAATCCAAGGTTATTCTTAAGGAATTTGGATACGATCCACTAAAAAAGTTTCCAACGAGCTTTCCCGAGTCAATAGTGAGGGCTATTGGTTTGAGTAAAATAGTGGAATAATTATGTGCTTAATTAAAGACCTAATTAATTGCATTATATTTGCATATACATGTTCTAATAATTCTATCTTTACATCTTGGAAATTTGCATCATGTCGACAAACCTAAACTTGCGTAGCATCTTGGAAACAAACAAGCTCACTGAATCAAATTATTTGGATTGGTACAAAAACTTGAGAATCGTTCTGAAGTCGGAAAGGTTGCTCTACATGCTAGAAGCTCTTATTCCGCCACCTCCAGCTCAAGATGCTCCTGCTGAAGAGCATGCTGTCCACAAGAAGCACAAAGAAGATAGCAACACAGCATCTTGTATCATGCTGGCATCAATATCTCCTGAGCTGCAAAAATAGCATGAACATATGGATGCTCAATTGCAAAAAGAGCTGTTTGATAAACAAGCTAGAACAGAGAGATATGAGATCTCTAAACAACTGTTCCGTGCTAAGATGGTTGATGGTGCTTCAATGGCCACTTATAGGCTGCAGATGTTGGGCTACATGGAAAAGCTTGGGTCTCTTGGGTTCGTAATGGATCATGGGTTAAGTATTGACTTAATTCTACAATCATTACCAAGTAGACTTTCGCAGTTTGTGATCAACTACCACATAAATAGTGTTGAGACCACCATACCTGAGCTAATCAATCTGCATAAGACTGTTGAGTCCTCTATGAAAAAGGACGATAAGGCAATCTTGTTAGTAGGTTCTTCATCTTCTAAGAAAAAGGTTTCTAAGAAGAAGAGGAAGAACACTCCTACTAAGCCCAAAGGAGGTGTCAAGAATAAGGAGGCTGCCCCTAAAGGCCCATGTGATCATTGTGGCAAAATGGGCCATTGGAGGCGTAACTGCAAGGCCTACTTGGAGACTGTGAAGGAAAAGAAGGAGAAGGAGAAGCTTGCAAGCACTTCTACTTCTAATCTTGGTATGTTTTTTATTGAGATTAATACTGCCTTTAATAATGAGATATGGATATTGGATACCGGTTGTGGATCTCATTTATGCAATAATTTGCAGGGACTAAAGGACAGTAGAAGGTCAGAGAAAGGTGACGTGGACCTACGATCTGCAAATGGAGCAAAGGTTGCTGCACTAGCTGTGGGGACTTATCATCTCAATCTACCTTCTGGATTAGTTTTAGAACTACAAAATTGTTATTTTGTACCATTTTTGTTGAAAGACATTGTCTCAGTTGCTTGTTTATTCTTATTTAGATTTCATTTAAGTTTTAAGAATAAATGTTGTTCTTTCTCATTAAATGATATTCATTATGGTTCTGCAACTGTGATCAATGGTTTATAAGTTCTAGACATGTATAATCCAATTCTCAATGTAAGTAAAAAGAAACATAAAAAGAATAACTTAATCTCATCTTACTTATGGCATTGTCACTTAGGCCATGTAAATGAAAAACGTGTGCCTAAGTTATACAAATTGGGTGACTTAGGGTCATTTGATTACGAATCATATGACACATGCAAATCTTGTTTACTCGAAAAAATGGCTAAAACTTCTTTTTCAAGAAAAGGAGAAAGGGCAAAAGAGTTATTAGAACTCGTATATTCAGATATATGTGGCCCAATGTCAATACAAGCAAGAGGAGGTTATCAATACTTCATTACCTTTATTGATGATTATACTCGATATGGGTATTTGTATTTGATGAAATACAAATCTGAAGCCTTTGACTATTTCAAAGACTTCAAGAATGAAGTAGAGAAATAACTTGGCATAAGTATTAAAGCTCTTAGATCCGATCGAGGTGGTGTATACTTAAGTCAAGGGTTTCTAAGTTATTTAAGAGATAATGGAATATTATCTCAATGGACTCCACCATATACACCTCAACATAACGGTGTATCTGAGAGAAGGAATCGACCCCTTCTAGACATGGTAAGGACCATGATGGCTTTTGCAGTCTTACTAAAATCGTTTTGGGGGTACGCACTGAAGACTGCTATTTACATTTTAAACCGAGTTCCGTAAAAAATGGTTGATACCACTCCTTATGAGTTATTCTTTGGTAAGAGACCAAAGTAATCTCATTTAAGGTTTTGGGATTGCCCTGCTTTTGTTAAAAAGGTAATGTCAGCCAAACTTGAAAGTAAGTCTGACAAATGTTTGTTTGTTGGATATCCAAAAGAATCGTTTGGATATTACTTCTATCTTCGTTCTGAAAATAATTTTTTTGTTTCAAAACATGCTGTTTTATTAGAGAAGAAGCACATGTTCAAAGAAGATAGTGGGAGCAAGCTTGAACTTAGTGAAGTTCAAGAAGAGCAAACAAATATTGATCAACCATCTGAACATGTATCTATTCAAATAGATGAACCTTCTAGCACACAAGAGCTTCGTAGGTCAAGTAGGATACGAGTGGTACCTGAGAGATATAGATTTTTCATAAGTGACCATAATGACGTATTGCTCATAGATGACGATGAGCCTACTACTTATGAGGGTGTTCTGAATAGTTCAGAATCTGACAAATGGCTCGAAGCTATGAAATCAGAAATGGATTCCATATATGACAACCAAGTATGGACTTTGGTTGATCCACCAGAAGAAATCAATCCTATAGGGTGTAAATGGGTTTTCAAAAAGAAAACTGACATGGATGGAAATGTGGTTACCTATAAGGCTCGCTTGGTAGCAAAAGGTTATCGTCAACGACAAGGTATTGACTATGACGAAACTTTTTCACCAGTCGCGATGTTGAATTCCATAAGAATACTCCTAGCCATTACCACTCATTACGATTATGAGGTCTGGCAAATGGATGTGAAAACAGCTTTCCTTAATGGAAACCTGATTGAGTTATTGTATATGATACAGTCTGAAGATTTCATATCCAAAGATGGCACAAAGGTGTGCAAGTTACAAAGGTCCATTTATGGACTTAAGCAAGCATCTAGGAGTAGGAATATCCGTTTTGACGAGACAATTAAAAAATTTGGTTTCATTTAAAACTTGGATGGACGTTGTGTGTATAAGAAGGTTAGTGGGAGTAAAGTTGTTTTCCTATAGCTTTATATAGATGACATATTGCTTATAGGAAATGATGTTTCCACTCTTCAATCAGTGAAGAATTGGTTGTCCAAAATGTTCTCCATGAAAGACCTTGGTAAAGCAACCTATATTTTGGGAATAAAGATCTATAGAGATAGATCTAGAAGGTTGCTAGGTCTTTCACAGTCTACATACATAGACAAAGTGTTGAAAAGGTTCAGCATAGATTAATCCAAAAGAGGATTCTTACCTATGACACATGGTGTAAGCCTTTCAAAGTCGATGTCTCCAAAGACACAAGTTGAAAGGGATCGCATGAGTAGAATTCCATATGCTTCGGCAATTGGGTCTATCATGTATGCTATGATATGTACTAGGCCCGATGTATCGTGTGCTCTTAGTTTGACGAGCATATGTCAATCTGATCCTGGAGAGGGTCACTGGACGGCTGTAAAGAATATCCTTAAGTACTTACGGAAGACTAAGGATGCATTCTTGATATATGGAGATGGTGATTTACAAGTCACAGGGTATACTGATGCCATCTTTCAGTCCGATAAGGACGACTTCAAATCACAATCTGTCTATGTATTTACATTAGGTGGTGGGGCAGTTAGTTGGAAGAGCTCCAAACAAGAGACTATTGCCGATTTGACTACTAAAGCAGAGTACATAGCAGCTTCTGAAGCAGCTAAAGAAGTAGTATGGATTAAGAAGTTCATCACTGAACTTGGAGTGGTGCACAGGCAAAGGAACCACGGTCTCACCAACGATCTAAGCATGTACATAGACACTATCATCTGATTAGAGAAATCATAGATAGAGGAGATGTAAAGATAGAGAGAATTCCCACACATTAGAACATTGCTGATCCACTCCCTAAAGCGCTTTCCCAGAAGAAACATGATAAACATGTTGAGTCATTTGTTATTCGATACATGAATGATTGGCTCTAGTGCAAGTGGGAGTTTGTTAGTGTTGTGCCCTAAAGGCAATCACTTATGCCATGTATATTGCATATTAAATTAATAAAAGGCATTCTTTATCTTCCAGTTTGATTGTTATGTCTAAATATGTGTACAAACCGTTAGATAAAGTCCCTAGTACAACACAGTGTTAAGGAAATCATTATAGAGATCATGATGTGAGATTTCTACTACACTATGTAGTGTATGTACTTAAATAATCCCCAGTCATAGTATTAATAAGATGGGATATTATTAATACGCTAAGACTGGCACATGTTATATCTCTTGATTGGATCAAGCGATAATTCTCATATCCGTGAGTATTGGGATAGCCAGGATTAACGTGTGGATGCTTGTTTTGGAACAAGTTCATTGGATGACCTAGCTACGAGATAATCACTTGGATAACTATTGAGTGCCAGTGATAGAATCTTATTATAGCAAGTGTGCAAGTATCTTTAGACCTGAGATCTCCATGGTACTTTGTTTATCGAGTGTTGTACTTTGATTATAATATTTGGAGTCTTAACTAGGATAGCCTATGGGATGGATAATGGGTACAACGTAAAGTAAAATAAAGTAGTTGAGAGGGTCAATAAAGGATTCACCACTCCTAATAGTAGGAGAGTATATCTCAAGGCCACTTGTGGAAATCATTACTCATGAAGTCCTTGGCCAAGGCGACTATGTGATGGAAATGGTTTCAATTGATACACATATCGAGTAATGAATTTCTTGAACAAGTACTAAAATATTCGGGCCAGAATTAATAATATTTTGGAGTGAGTTGGCACTAATTCCATGCCCTAGACCGAATGAGATATTGTATGTTGAAAGGAGTTTATTGCACTGATAATTTGCTATTGAAAGGTTCATGTCAAGTCACTTGACTTTCTGGACTTTTGGGTGGTCAAGAGTCATTGCTAGATGTCGCTCTTGATATGCTAAATATGAATTTATTAATTAGAGAATTAATAAATTTAATCCTTTATTTTATTAAAGATTATTAATTCTAATATTGTTAGAATTAATTCATATTATGCTACCAATAAGATCAGGAAACCTAATGGGTCACACACAATAAAGGTTTGAATGCTCAAATATATTATTTGATAATATTGTGGGGTTAATTATGAGAAGCGAATATATTTATAGGTGAATTATAAGTTTGTTATAATTTATGGGACCTAATTGTAATTAAGTAAACTTCAAGGACCAATTTGTTGACAATTGGACGTTGAAGGCATTAGTTGGAATTTGCGGTAATTATGAATCTATAAATATAAGGAAACGATTTCCTTAGGGTTAGAGATATATGCTATTTACGCAATAACAGAGAAACCGTTCCTCTGCCTCTCTCTTCTTGATAAAACCCTAGCCTCCTAAATTCTACTATCATAGAATTGTGAGATTGTGAGCGTTCAACCTTGTGTGGATTATCATTAGAGAGAGTTCTTACTTGGACTTCAGTTGAGCTGCAGTGAACCGGTTTTGTGATCTGGATTGCTCCTGCGTTCTTGGAACAAGAAATTTTTAAATTCCGGCTTCACGACGTAATAAGCGTGATCTTCTCCCTTTTCCGTTTCTACTGCAAACCTGTGATCCATGTCTTGGATTTCTTGTTGTTTTCCACTGCGTTTAATCTGATTATTTAATCTAGATATCCTACAGTGGTATCAGAGTCTACGGGTTTGTGTTTTAATGGGATGTTTCATTGCTTTGAATTGTTCAAGCTTGTAAATTGCATGATTGTGGGTTTTATGCTTCTGAAAATATTACAGAATGGTTCTGCGTTTGTGTTCAGCGTTTTAGGCTCTGTTGATGTTCATCCTGTAATTAAGCCTTTCGTTTAACAATTTGGATTGTTAAATTGATTGTGAGAATGATCACAATGGTATGTTAATAAAGATTAACAAAGATCAACGTTAAAAACTGGTTTTGATTGATCTAGGAACGGCCTTGAACTGAACAAAATTTTCCAGAAAATTCAAGCCTCGAGTGGCCTGGAAGAACCGCCAGGCGGTTTAGAGAATTTGTCTCCAAACCGCTTGCGGCTTGGGTGCACTGTAGCTGCCCAAGCCGCACGCAGTGGTTACTGTTCAATGTACTTTTATTTTTTTGGGTTTCTTATTTTTCCCTTTGAGAATAGATTCTAATAATGATTAGAATTTATTTGAAACCCTTAATTTTGAAATATATATATATATATATATATATATATATATATTTATTTACAAGCAGGACCCACAATTTTTCTAAAATTTGATTTTGGCCCAAAATTTTCAAAAAATTTTATATTGGACCCAGAGCTGTCCAAAATGGTGATTTTAGATGTTTGTGCATTGGATGTCGTATGCTTACTGTTTTAAGAATGTTTTTCTGGTATGGTGCATGGTTATGGACTAAGACCAAATATATCTGTTCATGCATAATTTACCGATTTGTTTTAATGAAATAGGGCCTGCGTGTCCTGCCTTCTCTCATATTTTGATGTAATTCTCTTCTCATCTAACTCCCCTCGAATACAACTCGAGGTTTCTCCTTTTAGGAAATTATGTAATTAGATTATATAGGTTAGATTGAGGTAGAATTTTATTTTCAAGATTCTGAAGATAGCATTCAAAATAAGGCGAGATGGTAAGACCCTCTACTTATATCATGCATGAACACATAGGGTTGACCATATTAATTTCCTTGGTGACTTAAGGAAATTAATTTAGAAAGTCCATAACCATGCCACGTAATCGTTTATTACCATGTTTATCAATTTATGCTGCTTATTGATAAATTTTATGCATACATAACGATGAGACCACTAAAAGGAACCTATCCCTCAAATAATATTAAATCTAAGGCCTTCCATTAATATAGTGAGAACGATAGCTCCTTTTCAAGGCCAGGTTGTTGGGCAAACCCAGCCCTACTTGACTTCGAGTATGTTCAAGCTATAGAATTTAAATTCATGTTAATGGGTTGGATTTAACTAATTTCTTTATCCCGGTTGGGCTAACCCAAGCATAAAGAAAATTAGAGGCAAAGTTGGGCTAGTATTTGATACTTTAATGATTAAAAGATGTTAATCACCTAATGATTCAGTAGTTACATTTTGATGTAATTGGTATTGGATACCTACCACTGAATTTAATAGTGGCTTGTTAGGCTAACCCAAGGTTATTCTTAAGGAATTTAGATACTGATCCACTAAAAAGTTTCCAACGGGCTTTCCCGAGTCAATGGTGAGGGCTATTAGTTTGAGTAAAACAGTGGAATAATTATGTGCTTAATTAAAGACCTAATTAATTGCATTACATTTGCATATACATGTTCTAATAATTCTATCTTTACATCTAGGAAATTTACATCATGTCGACAAACCTAAACTTGTGTAGCATCTTGGAAACAAACAAGCTCACTGAATCAAACTATTTAGACCGGTATTGAAACTTGAGAATCGTTCTCAAGTCAGAAAGGTTGCTCTACGTGCTAGAAGCTCCTATTCCGCCACCTCCAGCTCAAGATGCTCCTGCTGAAGAGCATGCTGTCCACAAGAAGCACAAAGAAGATAGCGACACAGCATCTTATATCATGTTGGCATCAATGTCTCCTGAGCTGCAAAAATAGCATGAGCATATGGATGCTCAATAGATAAACCTCCATCTTAAAGAGCTATTTGATAAACAAGCTATAACAGAGAGATATGAGATCTCTAAACAATTGTTCCGTGCTGAGATGGTTGAGGGTGCTTCAGTGACCACTCATGGGCTGCAGATGTTGGGCTACATAGAAAAGCTTGGGTCTCTTGGGTTCATAATGGATCATGAGTTAAGTATTGACTTAATTCTACAATCATTACCAAGTAGTTTTTCGCAGTTTGTGATCAACTACCACATAAATTATGTTGAGACCACCATACCTGAGCTAATCAATCTGCGTAAGACTGTTGAGTCCTCTTTGAAAAAAAATGATAAGGTAATCTTATTAGTAGGTTCTTCATCTTCTAAGAAAAAGGTTTCCAAGAAGAAGAGGAAGATCACTCCTACTAAGCCCAAAGGAGGTGTCAAGAAGAAGGAGGCTGCCCCTAAAGGCCCATGTCATCATTGTGGCAAAATAGGCCGTTGGAGGCGTAACTGCAAGGCCAACTTGGAGACTATAAAGGAAAAGAAGGAGAAGAAGAAGCTTGCAAGAACTTCGACTTCTAATCTTGGTAAGTTTTTAATTGAGATTAATATTGCCTTTAATAATGAGATATGGATATTGGATACCGGTTGTGGATCTCATTTATGCAATAATTTGCAGGGACTAAAGGACAGTAGAAGGTTAGAGAAAGGTGACATAGTCCTACGAGCTGCAAATGGAGCAAAGGTTGCTGCAATAGCTGTGGGGACTTATCATATCAATCTACCTTCTGGATTAGTTTTAGAACTACAAAACTGTTATTTTGTACCAGTTTTGTTGAAAAACATTATCTCAGTTGCTTGTTTAGACTTATTTGGATTTCATTTAAGTTTTAAGAATAAATGTTGTTCTTTCGCATTAAATGATATTCATTATGGTTCTGCAACTCTGATCAATGGTTTATATGTTCTAGACATGTATAATCCAATTCTCAATGTAAGTAAAAAGAAACATAAAAATGATAACTTAATCTCATCTTACTTATGGCATTGTCGCTTAGGCCATGTAAATAAAAACGTATCCCTAAGTTATACAAATTGGGTGACTTAGGGTCATTTGATTACGAATTATATGACACATGCAAATCTTGTTTAGTTGGAGAAATGGCTAAAACTTCTTTTTCAAGAAAAGGAGAAAGGGCAAAAGAGTTATTAGAACTCGTACATTCAGATATCTGTGGCCCAATGTCAATACAAGCAAGATGAGGTTATCAATATTTCATTACCTTTATTGATGATTATACTCGATATGGGTATTTGTATTTGATGAAATACAAATCTGAAGCCTTTGACTGTTTCAAAGACTTCAAGAATGAAGTAGAAAAACAACTTGGCCAAAGTATTAAAGCTCTTAGATTCGATCGAGGAGGTGAATACTTAAGTTATCTAAGAGATAATGGAATATTATCTCAATGGACTCCACCACATACACCTCAACATAACGGTGTATCTGAGAGAAGGAATCGAACCCTTCTAGACATGGTAAGGACCATGATGGCTTTTGCAGACTTACCAAAATCGTTTTGGGGGTACGCACTGGAGACTGCTGTTTACATTTCAAAAAGAGTTCCGTAAAAAATGGTTGATACCACTCCTTATGAGTTATTCTTTGATAAGAGACCAAAGTAATCTCATTTAAGGATTTGGGATTGCCCTGCTTTTGTTAAAAAGGTAATGTCAGACAAACTTGAAAGTAAATCTGACAAATGTTTGTTTGTTGGATATCCAAAAGAATCGTTTGGATATTACTTCTATCTTCCTTCTAAAAATAAATATTTTGTTTCAAAACATGCTGTTTTATTAGAGAAGAAGCATATGTTCAAAGAAGATAGTGGGAGCAAGCTTGAACTTAGTGAAGTTCAAGAAGAGCAAACAAATATTGATCAACCATCTGAACATGTATCTATTCAAATAGATGAACCTTCTAGCACACAAGAGCTTCGTAGGTCAAGTAGGATACGAGTGGCACCTGAGAGATATAGATTTTTCATAAGTGACCATAATGACATATTGCTCATAGATGACGATGAGCCTACTACTTACGAGGGTGTTCTGAATAGTTTAGAATCTGACAAATGGCTCGAAGCTATGAAATCAGAAATGGATTCCATATATGACAACCAAGTATGGACTTTGGTTGATCCACCAGAAGAAATCAAGCCTATAGGGTGTAAATGAGTTTTCAAAAAGAAAACTGACATGGATGGTAATGTGGTTACCTATAAGGCACGCTTGGTAGCAAAAGGTTATCGTCAACGACAAGGCATTGACTATGACGAAACTTTTTCACCAGTCGCGATGTTGAATTCCATAAGAATACTCCTAGCCATTACCACTCATTACGATTATGAGGTCTGGCAAATGGATGTGAAAACAGCTTTCCTTAATGGAAACCTGATTGAGTTATTGTATATGATACAGTCTGAAGATTTCATATCCAAAGATGGCACAAAGGTGTGCAAGTTACAAAGGTCCATTTATGGACTTAAGCAAGCATCTAGGAGTTGGAATATCCGTTTTGATGAGACAATTAAAAAATTTGGTTTCATTCAAAAGTGGATGAACCTTGTGTGTACAAGAAGGTTAGTGGGAGTAAAGTTGTTTTCCTATTGCTTTATGTTGATAACATATTGCTTATAGGAAATGATGTTTCCACTCTTCAATCAGTGAAGAATTGGTTGTCCAAAATGTTCTCCATGAAAGACCTTGGTAAAGCAACCTATATTTTGGGAATAAAGATCTATAGAGATAGATCTAGAAGGTTGCTAGGTTTTTCACAGTCTACATACATAGACAAAGTGTTGAAAAGGTTCAGCATGGATCAATCCAAAAGAGGATTCTTACCTATGACACATAGTGTAAGCCTTTTAAAGTCGATGTCTCCAAAGACACAAGTTGAAAGGGATCACATGAGTAGAATTCCATATGCTTCGGCAATTGGGTCTATCATGTATGCTATGATATGTACTAGGCCCGATGTATCGTGTGCTCTTAGTTTGACGAGCATATGCCAATCTGATCCTGGAGAGGGTCACTGGACGGCTGTAAAGAATATCCTTAAGTACTTACGGAAGACTAAGGATGCATTCTTGATATATGGAGATGGTGATTTACAAGTCAGAGGGTATACTGATGCCAGCTTTCAGTCCGATAAGGACGACTTCAAATCACAATCTGGCTATGTATTTACATTAGGTGGTGGGGCAGTTAGTTGGAAGAGCTCCAAACAAGAGACTACTGCCAATTCGACTACTAAAGCAGAGTACATAGCAGCTTCTGAAGCAGCTAAAGAAGCAGTATGGATTAAGAAGTTCATCACTGAACTTGGAGTGGTGCACAGGCAAAGGAACCACGGTCTCACCAATGATCCAAGCATGTACTTAGACACTATCATCTTATTAGAGAAATCATAGATAGAGGAGATGTAAAGATAGAGAGAATTCCCACAGATCAGAACATAGCTGATCCACTCGCTAAAGAGCTTTCCCAGAAGAAACATGATAAACATGTTGAGTTATTTGGTATTTGATACATGAATGATTGGCTCTAGTGCAAGTGGGAGTTTGTTAGTGTTGTGCCCTAAAGGCAATCACTTATGCCATGTATATTGCTTATTAAATTAATAAAAGGCATTCTTTATCTTCCAGTTTGATTGTTATGTCTAAATATGTGTACAAACCGTTAGATAAAGTCCCTAGTACAACACAGTGTTAAGGAAATCATGATAGAGATCATGATGTGAGATTTCTACTACACTATGTAGTGTATGTACTTAAATAATCCACAGTCATAGTATTAATAAGATGGGATATTATTAATACGCTATGACTGGCACATGTTATATCTCTTGATTGGATCAAGCGATAATTCTCATATCCGTGAGTATTGGGATAGTCAGGATTAACGTGTGGATGCTTGTTTTGGAACAAGTTCATTGGATGACCTAGCTACGAGATAATCACTTGGATAACTATTGAGTGCCAGTGATAGAATCTTATTATAGCATGTGTGCAAGTATCTTTAGACCTGAGATCTCCATGGTACTTTGTTTATCGAGCGTTGTACTTTGATTCTAATCTTTGGAGTCTTAACTAGGACAGCCTATGGGATGGATAATGGGTACAACGTAAAGTAAAATAAAGTAGTTGAGAGGGTCAATAAAGGATTCACCACTCCTAATAGTAGGAGAGTATATCTCAAGGCCACTTGTGGAAATCATTACTCATGAAGTCCTTGGCCAAGGCGACTACATGATGGAAATGGTTTCAATTGATACACATATCGAGTAATGGATTTCTTGAACAAGTACTAAAATATTTGGGCCAGAATTAATAATATTTTGGAGTGAGTTGGCACTAATTCCATGCCCTAGACTGAATGAGATATTGTATGTTGAAAGGAGTTTATTGCACTGATAATTTGCTATTGAAAGGTTCATGTCAAGTCACTTGACTTTCTGGACTTTTGGGTGGTCAAGAGTCATTGCTAGATGTCGCTCTTGATATGCTAAATATGGATTTATTAATTAGAGAATTAATAAATTTAATCCTTTATTTTATTAAAGATTATTAATTCTAATATTGTTAAAATTAATTCATATTATGCTACCAATAAGACCAGGAAACCTAATGGGTCACACACAATAAAGGTTTGAATGCTCAAATATATTATTTGATAATATTGTGGGGTTAATTATGAGAAGCGAATATATTTATAGGTGAATTATAAGTTTGTTATAATTTATGGGACTTAATTGTAATTAAGTAAACTTCAAGGACCAATTTGTTGACAATTGGACGTTGAAGGCATTAGTTGGAATTTGCGGTAATTATGAATCTATAAATATAAGGAAACGATTTCCTTAGGGTTAGAGATACATGCTATTTACGCAATAACAGAGAAACCGTTCCTCTGCCTCTCTCTTCTTGATCAAACCCTAGCCTCCTAAATTCTACTAGCATAGAATTGTGAGATTGTGAGCGTTCAACCTTGTGTGGATTATCATTAGAGGGAGTTCTTACTTGGACTTCAGTTGCGCTGCAGTGAACCAGTTTTGTGATCTGGATCGCGCCTGCGTTCTTGGAACAAGAAATTTTTAAATTCCGGCTTCACGACGTAATAAGCGTGATCTTTTCCCTTTTCCGTTTCTACTGCAAACCCGTGATCCGTGGCTTGGATTTCTTATTGTTTTCCGCTGCGTTTAATCTGATTATTTGATTTAGAAATACTACAAAACATAGACTACGCATGAGAAATAGAGCACAAATTTAGGCCCTTGCAATAGGAGAACTAGAACTAGTGTTTGATTGTAATAGAATAGTTGTATTAAAGGATATTTTATTTGTTCCTAGTTTTAGACATAATTTGCTTTCAATTGCAAAACTAATAAATCAGGGATATTCTATTTTTTTTTTCCGTTCTGATATAACTATCAATAGAATTGAAGATGATTTATGTACTGGGAAATTGTATGAAAACCTATTCTTCATTAATACTATTAACAATCAATTCAACAACGTTCAACTGAACCTTTAAACAGGAAGAGAAAAACTAATGTCAATGACTCATATCTTTGGCATCTAAGGTTGGGTCACATTAACTCAACTAGGATTCAGAGGTTAATCCATGATTGGCCTTTAAACTCATTGAGTTTGGAAAGTTGGTCTCAGTGTGAATCTTTTCTTATGGGGAAAATGACCAAAATGTCATTTACCTAAAAGATGGATAGGGCCAAGGAAATATTATGTCTTGCTCACACTGATGTGTGTGGTTCTTTGTCTACACTAGCAAGAGAAGGGTTTGAATATTTCACCACCTTCACAAATGATTGTACTAGGTATGGTTATGTTTACCTGATGAGATACAAGTCTGATTCTTTTGACAAATTCAAAGAGTTTAAGGTTGAAGTAGAGCGTCAGATAGTAAACTAATTAAGACCTTACGATCGGATCGTGGTGGAGAGTACCTCATTGGTGAATTCAAGGACTACATGATACATCATGTGATAGTATCCCAGCTTTCTGCATCAAGAACACCCTAGCAGAATGAAGTAGTTGAAAGAAAGATTAGGACATTTATGGAAATGGTTCGAAGCATGATGTCTCGTGCTACTCTTCCAATGCCTTTTTGGGGATATACTCTAGAAACAGTGACATATATTCTAAACTTGGTGCCTTCCAAGTTAATACCTGGGATGCCTATGAGACGTGGACTGAGTGTAAGCCAAGTGTAAATCATCTCAAAATATGGGATTGTCCAGCTTCTGTACTGATCAAGGGAGATAAGTTAAAATCAAAATTAGAATTATGCTATTTTGTTGGGTATCTAAAATAAACAAATGGGGGTTACTTTTATCATCCCAAAGAGCAAAAAGTACTTGTAAGTACTAATGCTAAATACTTAGAGGATAATCAAAGCACATCCACTAAAGGTTCAACAAGGTTGGAACTCGAGGAAAAATTATCTTCTGAATTAACTTCTTCTAACTCGATTATAGAAAAAGAAGAGATAAAGCCTCAAGAGCCTATACAAATAGAGCTTCGCCGTAGTGCGAGGGTATCTAGGTTTCTAGAAAGATGGATTAGAGAGGTGCTTGACCTAGTCTCCGACCATCAGGAACAAGATACCACTAGATACGAGGAGGCTAAGGCAAATGTTGATGCTGATGCAAACTTATGACATGAAACAATGAAAGCTGAGATTGAGTTTATGTACTTCAATCAAGCTTGAGATCTTGTAACTTTACCTGAAAGGATACAACCCATTGGGTGTAAGTGGGTATACAAGAGAAAGAGGAGAGTGAATGGGATGGTGGAAACCTTCAAAGCTAGGCTTGTGGCGAAATGGTATACTTAGAAAGAAGGTATCGCTTATGAGAAAACCTTTTCCCAGGTAGTCATGCTTAAGTCCATTCGTATTCTCCTTGTCATCATATGTTATTATAATTATGAGGTATGGTAAATGGATGTCAATATGACAATTCTAAATGGCTATTTTAGTGAAGACATCAATATGTCCCAACCGAAAGGTATTATTACTGAGGGCCAAGAACATATAGTTTACAAGCTTAAGAAATCCATTTATAGACTTAAGCAGGCATCCATAGTATGGAACATTCGTTTTGATGAGCCTATAAAATCTTATAGTGTCATTCAAAATGAGGATAAACCATGTGTGTACAAGAAAACTGGAAGGCATAAACATGGTTTTTCTCATACTGTATGTGGATGACATTCTACTCATTAGAAATGACATAAAGACACTGTCATCTACTAAAGTTTGGCTATCTAGTCAATTTAGTATAAATGACTTGGGAGAAGCCAATTACATTTCTAGGATTAAGCTTTTTAAAAATAGGAAGTAGAGAATGTTAGGTTTATCCTAAGCTACATACATTGACAAGATGTTGGCTAAGTTCAGCATGGACTAATGCACGGAAGCATTTATCCCTTCCAAGCATGGGTTGTCTTTTTCTTCAAAAGACTGTCCAAAGTCTTAGGAAGAAAAATATAGAATAAGTAGGAATCATATGCTTCAGTTGTTGGAAGTCTTATGTATGCCATTTTGTGTACTAGGCTAGATATCTGTTTTACCATAGGCTTAGTTAGTAAATATCAGTCAAACCCTGGAGAGGTTCATGGGCAAACTGTAAAGCATTTTCTAAAGTACTTTAAGAGTACAAGAGATTATATACTAGTTTACAGGGCCGATGACTTCGTTCCTACTGGATATACAGACTCAGACTTCCAAGCAGATAAGAATGAGAGAAAATCTACTACTAGATATGTCTTCACCTTGTTTATGGAGGAGTAATCTTGTATTGCTGACTCAACCATAAAAGCTGAGTATGTGGCAGCTTCAAGGGCATTCAAGAAAGCAGTCTGGCTCTAGAAGTTCCTTTTAAAACTTGGAGTCGTTCCATAAATAGACAAACTAGATGTGATGTATTACGATAACACTGGCATAGTCTTACAATCTAAAGAACCTAGAAACCATAAAAGGAGAAGTACATTGAAATAAAGTACCACCTGAGGCAGGAAGTCATGGTAGAACAGATTGCCTCAGAGAATAATCTAGGAGATCCCTTCACTAAGCCTTTGGCTGAGAGAGTCTTTAGAAGACACTTAGATGCCATAAGGGTAGGCACCTTTGAACTTACTTAGTCTTAGAGCGCAAGTAGAAGATTGTTAGGATGTATTCCCTCATAGACTAGGTTTCTGATGCAATTTTTTATTTGTATTTATAAAAGTTTTATTCTTAGAAATTGTTTGTGAATTCTTCTTTACTTTTGTGCACAATTTCGTTAGAAATGGCCTATTGTGTTTAAGAAATTGCTTCAGGTGAATGGAGGTTTTTCATAGTAAGGTATTGATTATAAGTTACTTAACACATAAACTATTGTTCTTAACTGAATAATGAGAATGGAAATCTCATCATGATAAGGTTATGTTATGAATTCTAAATATGAAATGGCTTACCTTTAGACAACGAGTAGTCTTCTCATTTCAAAACATAAGTGTATTTGGAATACGTAAAACTAAACCTATAGTAGTGGTTTCTAAAAGTACTATTTTGTAGAAACCTAGACTACTACCACTCCAACGTAGACTTATATCTATAGCTTAAGTACGAGTTGCTGGTTTAACGAAGTTGGAAGTATATGCTTTGATGTACTATAGTTGATGTTCTATTGTAGGACCAATATACTTGTATATTAGGTATATGTAGCTAGTTAGTTAAGATAGACTTACACAAGATAGTTTCTATGCTATATCGCTCATTGTGGTTGTCCGAATGATCTAAATATCTAGGGTTCTAGGGAACATGACTTCAATATTTGCTTTAGAGTAGCTCTCTTGGAAAGAGAAAATATTCAAAAAAATCGTGGATCATTGGACTGGAAGCCTAAGAATGGTAGATGTGTTTTAGAGAAGTGTTAGTACATTTTTTTCCTCTCTAAACGTACAAGATGTGTAGGGGGTATTTTAATCATTTCACATGTAGATCGGAGACATAGCTAACACAACATTGTTCTTGGGGTCAATATTTCCTTATAGTGATATTAAAAAATATTTAAAATGCAAAATACAGCTATTTATATAGTAGGGATATTTTGGCCATTTTAGTATCTAAGGCGATATGTCTTTTTGTTCATTAGAATAGCCCACATGTCCTAATTAATTTTAGATTGAGGAAATGGTCTTAGTTTAAGAGGATTTTTTTTTTATGAAGTCTAATTTATTATTGAACTAGAATAAAATAAAAGAACAAGAGAAATTAAATTAAATTTTTATCTGATTTAATTAGTTAATTAATTATTCATGGCCTATGCCCAGATTGAATAATAAGAAAATTAACCTAGGCCTAAACTAGATAAAAAGGCTTGAATAATTATTTTGGTTTTTTTCGGCTCATTAATTATTTATTGTGTTATTTCTATAAGCCTAAAAATTAAATAATTAATATTTATTATTTTTAGGCTTATTGGGTCCAAGAAAAATAATAAAAATAATTATGGCCTAATAGCCTGGACCAAATAATTTTTTATCATACACGGTACAGAAGAGTTTAGGCTAAACTAAACATTTTTTGTTGACAACTTTTGGGTGTTTTGTTATGTAATAAAAAGCCATGTGCTTTTCATTATGTATGATACAATAGTGTAAAAAAAAAAAAACTCCAAAGAAGCCTCCCTTTCTATTTTTCTCTCTTTCGGCCAGTCTTCATTTTTTTTCCGTTTGATTCTGTTAATTAATAACAGAGAATCAAGAACAATAGGGACTTGTTTTCCTTGCCTATTTGTTTCACTAACAACATATTAAACGGTGGAATATTCTAAGAAATAAGAAGTTGTGCATTCATGCAAACAAGATGAAGCAGAAGGAGTGTGGGTTTCGAGCTAGAGACATCAAGGCATGAAGAAATCCCCGTGCTTTCATCATCCACTCCGGCACCAAAAACAATATCCAAGCACAGAGGTATTAAACATTCAAACCTTTCATTACGTTGTTGTGTTCTTTGTGTTTCTTTTTTTCTTTTTTTCTTTTTTTTTTTTTTGGTTGCTTGTATGTGCATGGCTTTCTATTTTTCAAGCTTCACATGATAGATCCAATTGCTGAAGGATATGAAATTCAACTCATGTGATCCCCTTCAACTTGTGTCTTGGGAGGCATCAACTTTGAAAGGCTTACCTTATAAGATATGTATAAAAATCCCTTTTTGGAGTAATCCATGCTGAACCTCTTCAACATTTTGTTTATGTATGCTGACTGTGAAAGACCGAGCAAAGTTTTTTATCTATCTCTGTAAATTCTTATTCCCGCTTCTCCAAGGTATTTTATGTAGAATTTCTTAGATAACCAATTTTTTCATAGACTGAATAACCGAGTCATCATTTCCTATTAGCAATATATCATCTATATAAAGTAATAGGAAAACGACTACACTCCTACTGACCTTCTTGTATACGTAAGGTTCATTGATGTTTTGAATAAAACCAAATTCTTTAATTGTTTCATAAAAACGAATGTTCCAACTCCTAGAAGCTTACTTAAGTCCATAAATAGACTTTTGCAACTTGCATACTTATGTGCTATCTTTGGATGAGAAACCCTCAGGTTATGTTATGTACACTTTCTCAGTTAGGTTTCTATTTGGGAAAACTGTTTTCATATCCATTTGCCAAACCTCACAATTAAAATAGGCAGCAAGTGCTAGGAGTTTCTTTATGTATAGCAATTAGTGAGAAGGTTTCATCATAGTTAATACCATGTTATTGACAATAACCTTTAGCAACTAGTTGTGCTTTCTAGGTAATTACGTTGCCATCTATATTGAGTTTTTTTTTTTAAATCCATTTTCACCCAATAGGTTTACATCTTTCGAAAGGATCAACTAATATCCATAGTTGGTTGTCATATACGGAATCTAGTTCTGACTTCATGGTCTCAAGCTATTTGTCAAATTCTAAACTATTCAGAATATACTTGTAAGTAGTAGCCTATGAGCAATACGTCATTGTGGTCACTTCTGAAAAATTCATATGTCTCAGGTGCAACACTTATCCTACTCAACCTACAAGGTTCTTGTGTCGATAAAGATTTATCTATTCTTTCAATAAATATGAGATCAGACAGTTGATTCATGTTTTTTCATTCTTCTTCAACTTCATTAATTTTAATTTTACTCTTACTGTCTCCTTTAAGCATGTGCTCTTTCTCTAAGCATACAGCATGTTTCGAAACAAATATTTTATTTTCAAAAAGGAGATATAAGTAATACCCCAATGATTCTTTCGGATATAAAAAAAAAACAAACAAACAAACACTTGTTAGCTAACTTTCAAATTTGTCTGACTGCGGGTTTTTAACAAAGGTAGAGCAACTTCATATTCTCATATGAGATAACTTTGGTCTGTTACCAAAGAAAAACTCAAATGGGGTAGTATCAACTATTTTTTACAGAACTTTGTTTAGTATATGAACAACATTCTCCAGTGCGTGTTCCCAAAATGATTTTGGTATGTCTGCAAAAGCCATCAAGGTCCTATCATGTCTAGAAATGTTCAATTCCTTCTCTTAAATACACTATTATATTAATGTATATACGGTGGAGTCAATTGAGATAACATCATATTATCTCTAAGATAACTTTAAAACTCTTAGCTTAAGTATTCACCTTCTCGATCAGATCTTAGATTTTTAATATTTTTTTTAAATTTATTTTTCTACTTCATTGTTGAAGCCTTTGAACTTGTCAAAGGCTTCAGATTTGTATTTCATTAAACATAAATGCCCATATCCTAAATAATCATCAATAAAGCTAATGAATTATTTCTTCTTCTTCTTCTTGGGAACTTTCTTCTTAGAAGAGGAAGAATTTATCAACATAACTGCATTGATTTCCTTCTTTAAAGAAGTTTTTGCAGTCCTGAGAAGGCTGATCAACATAGGTAGTGTGGTCTCGATCATGTTCAGTTAGTAGTTAATCACAAATTGTGAAAAACTACTTGGCAAATTTTATAGAATTAAATATATACTTAATTTATGATCCTTTACAAACCCCAGTGACCCAAGCTTCTTAATTAAGCCCAGCATTTTTAGCCCATAAGTGGCCGTAGAGCACCCTCAGCAATCTTAGATCCAAATAGCTGTTTAGAGATCTTGTATCTCTCTATTCTAGCTTGCTGATGAAATAACTCCCTAAGATATAAAATAATAGAATAAGCATCCATATGCTCATGCTACTTTTGTAGCTCATAGTTTAATGATGCCAGCATTGTAAAACCCCATCTAACCCCACCTCTAGTACATGAGGAATGTGGGCTTAGCATGGCATCTCATATATGCATCTGAACTTACATTAACTTTATACAATTATTTAATGAATTCTTGCTTATGTATGTGCATATTTGTTCTTATGTTCATGTGAGTATGAGTTCGTTTGGTGATCTAGTGATGCCTTTTGTTTGAAAGATCAGAGCTATGATGGGTTTGGAGTATTTAATAACATATGAGATGATTTGGTGAGGGAGAAAAGGTAATTTAGTTAGGGAATATGAACACAAGAGCTATTGTGGTTATATTTTGGTGTTTATTCCTTGGAGACTAAAGTTCAAATCCCAACTCCTCCAAAATTGATTACTATTCTTTTCCCTCTGACATTTCTGGTCTATGGGAAGCATTTTTTTAGGGGAAAAATTCCACTTAGTTATTTCTCTTGTGCCTATAATTTAATTTTTATTTTTCAAGATTTTTCAAAATTATTTCATTTATCTTTTCTCTAAAAGATTTATTTAGATACTACTTTTTGAAATTTAATTTATAAAACATATCTTACACATGTCTTATTGACCGAAATTTTAAGTAGAAAAAATTATTTTCACCTAATTTAAACTTTGAAGGGATTTTGCCTTGAAGTTTGAAATGGCTATATCATCCACATTTTAAACTATTCTTTAAATTCATATTTACTCTAACCGATATGAACTATATCGCTGAAAACAATATTTGAGAATTATCTTGATGATAATATGATAGTTAAATAAATTGGTATTATTTGAGTTTTTTAAGGATTGAACCCTTTGAAATTAGTCAAATTGTTTATCGGGTATTTATTTTACAAACAAATGGGTTTTAAATTCATTTATTAAAAAAAAAAACGTTTTTTCCTTCCAAAGCCGTGGTTGGCTTTGTGCATGCCGCAACCAGCTATGTTGAAAGCATAGCTAGCCATGACAATGCCCAAGCCACGCCCAGCCATGCCTAAGCATAGCTAGGCTCGACTTTGAGCAAAGCCCGACCGGCTTTCCTTTTTTTTTTTTTTTTTCTCCGCTACAATATTTTTTTGCTTTCTACATTTAACCGAGTCTAGTTTTGGGTTGTCTGCTCAGAGAGTTCTGGTGACCAAGAGCCTATACACTGTAGGACTCTATCACTACTGGGTTAGAGTTTAAACCTAACTAAAACACTTGACGTTAGTTGGGAGATCATATCCAAATATCAAGTTCAATAACCATTTTGAAAATTAGAACTTAACCTCAGATGATAAAATATTTATTTCATATCTCATAGGAATCAAGCTAGCCAAGTAGTTCATACTCAAGAAAGGGGAACGACCTTGCAATAATCAATGACAAGATCAAGGACCAATAGGTTCCAAGGTGATATCCAATTGTTCATAAACTCACGTTTGATGATGGAATAGATTTGGAAGGATGTTAAAGGTAGCCAAGAGCTTAACTTAATGAATATCCAAGGGGAACCGCAACAAAAACTCAAGCCAGAACCAAAGAAGGAAGAGAAGTCCGAAGAATAGCAATATAGTGACCAACTGGCACCGGCCTAAGTTAGCTAAACCGGCGGCAGTTGTGCACGGCGAAAGAACGCATCGTGCTCCAGTGAAAAGCCGACGTTGGCCCTAGTGCTAGAACTGGCACTGGCCCATGTCGGGGGCCCTACCATTTTTTTTTGGCGACTTTTGGTGTTTTCTCTGGTTTTTCCAGTTTTAATCATTTAGTAAAGGCCTATTTAGGCCTTAATTTATCTTAGGACCTCAGCAATCACTTAGCTAGGGTTAGGGCAATATAAATTAACTTTTTGTAATTTGACAAGACATTCTGCTTACTTTATTCAAATTTGAAAAGAGAATATTGAAAGGTCTTTACCTCCTTGTTCATCTTATTCAAGACCATACTAAGGGCTTAGTCCTCCCTTTGAATGAGTCTCTAAATTTTTTAGATAATCCAATGTTGTTTCTTTTAATTGGGTCTTAGTTGCTTTATTTTTCTAAAGTTTATCTTGAATTCCATTATTTAGGAGCCTATAGTTCTACTCTTTTGCTCTAGACTACCTTATTATCTCAAGGATATTTAGGTGAGTTTATAGTTGATCTTGCTACTATTCTTGTGGGTCTTTGATGCTTAGTTCTTCAAAGGGTTTGCGAGAGTGTAGATAGATAGTTATTTTTTCTTTATTTTGTCCACAAAAATCCATTGTTTTGGTTCCATTATATGCAATGAGATATTAGCCCATTGTCCTAACAAATTAACCACTCAAGATCATATCAAAGTGTTTGGTATTAGAGCAAGGAAAGCTTGAAATCAAGAAAATAAGCCCTACAAAGTTGAAGATAAATAGGGAAAATTTCGTAACTTAAAAAAAAAAATGCTTCAAAAAGGTCATGATATCTTTGTTATTTCTTAAATTCGCCTTAAGAAAATTTCTCCTTGATGTTTTTATAATACTTGGGAAAAAAAATTATCTTGTATTTGTGGTGAAAATAGACTTGAATATAGGTGAAAATATTTGTTGGTTTTAAGTGATGGGGTTGCGTGTAACACCCCACGACTACGTACCCAAAAAGGGCGGGGATGTCGCCCCGTCCCGCAAGACAAGGGGTCTTTAGAGCAAGGTATAAAATATAAAGGCAATCTCTAAAATGATCAACTTAGATAAATGAAGAAATATTCTTATTACATCAAGCTCAACTTGGAGCAAAACGGAATAAAACAAAATATTGTTTAGAAGCATAAGCAATAAATGTCTCCTAGAACGGATAGAGTAAATGGCAAAAGCTCCAACTATTACATGCCCCGCTGACTTAGCACAATCTATCTCCTGAAAACATGGTGTAAAACAGTGTGAGAATAAATCTCAGTAAGTCCTGTGTGTGCACATGGTGTTTTTTAAATAGTTCGTGTATGCAAAGTGTAAAACGTTTGTAAAAATAACTTGGCAAGTCATAAACAATCTCTTTTCGCAAGGAGTGGGTTTTTCTCATTGTCACACTTTGTACAAAATAAATCCTCCACTCGGATAAAAGTTATGTCACCACACGTTGGGCTCCATGAGAACAAGTTGGCCAAGGCACCACACTTTGTGCACCTTGTCAGGACCAAATAACCACACGTTGGGCATTCTAATCAAGGTGAGTGTACAGCCCACCGGGTGAGATACTCCTCCATCTCTACACCCAACAAAACCATCCGGGTGTCCATGCCGGGAATATAAATAATACCTTTCAAGTATAATGCTAGCTCGGACTGGCCTGACCAACCAACACTGTCGCTTTTTCAAGCAGAGTTCATCTTCTGGAGGTGGCCTCCTGCCAGAAGACTTATGCTTGCCCTCCAAGACTAGTATTGTTAGCCTACCCTTATTGAGTACTCAATGAACATATCCGTCAATTCCTTATTCAAAATATTTTCAAACCTTGGCTTTGTAAAACGTAGTTTTCTTTAAAAGAGATTTCTAAAAATTTAAGGAAAAGAATAGTTTTCTTCCTAAAAACCGTTAGTTTGACAAAACCGTTTAAAGAATAAATATCCACGTTTACAACCCAAGCAAACACAGTTTAACAATAGCTTTACAAAGCTTCACAACATAGACTTGCCATCACAACCTTTAAAAAAACAGTTTATAAAAGGGCTTACCATCACAGCATTTAATAAAAGAGTTTATGCAAGGACTTACTTGATATGCCTCAGATAAATACGATAAATTCACAGCTGGCTTTCCTCAATTATCCTCCTGATCTAAATCATATAATATCATGATCAGGGTCTCAATTAATTCAAACATGCTTTAATCCCATTTATTTCCATAACAATTCACAATCTCCTATTTAATTCCAAGTAAACTATTCAATCCCCAAAGATCAAATACTACGACCACATGTTTATCTCGCTAATAAACACCATTAAACTTTACTTTCGACAACAAGGGAGGGTATTCTCTTACCTTGCAACTACCGGGTAATGAGGTTTCGATGCTCCTATGGTGATCGTCCCGAGTTCGCTTGAGGAGAAGAGAGAAGCTACCCTCTTTACTTCACTTGTCCGAAAATTAAGGAAGAAGAGGAAATCAGCCTCTATAGGGCGTGATTTAAGGGTAGAAGAAAGAGAAAAGAATCATTAGAGAAAACGGCATCAAGAGGTTGAAAGGATTTGTGCTTACCTTAAGGTGTGTGCGATTTTTGCTTGGAACAACTCTTGTATTTTCGAAAATTTGCAGAGAGAAGTTGCTGAAATTTTCGTGTAGAATGGAGAGGGTAAATGGTGGTTAGGATTTAAAGTTGGAGAAGATTGGTTTAGGGTTAGATGGTGATGTTTAGATAGACTCCTAATGGCTTTAGGTTTCTTGGACAGCAAAGGCGAAATTTCCAGCTTGCGCGCGCCTCCTTGCTGCCGATTTTAGGGGAGTTTTATGGAGGAAAAAATTCTGCAATTTGCTCCCCTAAGCTGGCCGAAACACTGCTCAAAGGAAGGGCTGAATGTGTTCAGAATTTTGGGCCAAACAAGGAAGAGTTTGAGTGAATTTTGATGACTGAAAATCCTGTGCAAGTGCTGTGAAAATCGCTGAACAAGAGGAGAATAAATTCCGGATGGTTCAAGCTGTATTCTGCCAAAATTTCCTGGGAAGAGGTGAGGGTTTTGGGCGCTGGTATTGGCTTAATCAACAAGGAGTTTTGGTAGGTTTTAGCGTGCAAAATTTCGTAGGTTTTGGAGTGCACAGCTGGACGAAAATTTCTGTGCAAGCTGACCGAATTTTTTGGTTTCCAAGCTGCCGAAAATCTGTAATTTTTTGGTGATAGAAATTCTGGTTTTGTACAGCTAAGGTAGTTGAATTATTAAGGAGTGTTCTAGGTGTTTTGAGCTAGGATTTTCAGAGTTGGATTGTAACTAGAGTTGGCTGGAATTTCGGACAGCTTATGTAGATACAAAGCTGCCGAAATTCAGCTAGGAAAAGGAAGAAATCCTAGTTGAATTTGGATTGAAATAAAATCTGGTTTTATCAAGGATTTGGACAAGATTTCCTCTAGTCCTGGAAGAGTTTGGATTGAGCTACAAGTCCTCCAAGAAGTGGCGGCACTTGCTGGAATTTTTTTCCAGATTTTTAGCTAACATTCTAGGATTAAAATCAACAAGATTTCCTACTAGGAAAATGATTCATTAATTCCACCTATCCATGGCAACATCTATCTAACTAAAATCAAGCTAATATTTTAATTACTAGCTAGGGTTTTTTCGAAAATCCTAAGGAACACAAGCTGAAAATTAAAGGTGAACTTTATTCACATCAAAGTCCTTGGATTTAGGAAATAAATATAGAGACTTATTTCCTTGGAGTAAAATACTAAAATTTCTCTAGGATAGCTAGATTCTTTTTCGGCCAAGATGAGAAACGGTCTAAAGAAAAGAATTTCAAGAAGAGAAACTTACTTCACAAAAGGTAGGATTCGAACTCGGGTCACCAAAGGAAATCACCAACCTCCCTACTATTCCAAAACAACTCCAATACTAATTTTTCTACAAGAAATTCTTACCACCCCAATACTCATCCTTGAAAATCTTCGACTAAACCTCCCTTAAACAAGTCTTTAACAACACAACTATTTCACATCAATTAATTCAAATGCAAGAGTAGCGGAAAAATTCACATGCATCCATGCAAATAAAATTATTCTAGCTACCACACAAAATGCGAGATGCTATGCAATGCATGACTTTTTCTCATAGTCAAAGGTGGTTTTGAGCAGGGTATTACATTGCTACTAAGGTATTTGATAAATGTTCTATGAAAATGTTTGTGACTATAGTTGGGAGATTTGACTTTTTCATTTCATGCCTTGGGATGTTGGAACTTGGTATATCATTATATTATTGAAATCCACGATCATTGAACTCACCATTACTATTGCACACTTGTGATTACCTTATTCTTAATTTTTCCTATTTACTATTTATTCTTGTTTCTTCGTTTGCTAATTGTTGTTCGTGTTTTGTTGAAATTGCTTCCTTATACTTTTAGTGTTTGTTCTTATGTCAATTGAATCCTCACTACTTGAAATTCTTGCTTGAAAACTTATTTGCTTATGGTGCCCAATAAGTGTTTGTTGAAATTCTCTTAAGACCCCCTAATTGGAAAGTCCATTTGTTTTTGTCAACTCACTTAGTTGGACTAAATCTTTAGCTACTAGGGAGAATTGAGATTGAACAAGAAGGCTTGAGCGTTGAGCAAAAGTCAAAAGGGTAAGATTATTATTAAAAAAACATAAAAAAAAGCCAAAGAAGGTAAACACGAGTGTAGAGTGACTATCTTTGAGAGTAAACACATAAGAGAGTGAAGAGAGGATCTATTTCTTTTGCTAATCTCTTTTGCAGGTATAAATTCATTAAATATTCTATCACCATGTCCTATGAACAAGAAATCTCTAAACCTAACCCAAGTGAACCTAGTACGCCACAAGAAGAACTAATTGATGCTAGAGCTTTGCAAGAGGATTTAAATGTTATTATAAGAATAATGCACAGTAGGTTTAAAGATAGATATCATCTGGGTCAATCTTCTGCTATATCACAAAGAAGGGGCCAAGAATAATTTAAAGCTCCTAGCCCTAGAATAAGGAATGATAATGCTTATACTCTTCTGTTAAATGTTCGATAAGGTGAAAACTGGAATGAGTACTCTATTGGGAGATTCCAAGAAGCTCCCATGAGAGGGGGGAAACAAGGCATGAAAGGAAGACGAGGTAGGGGCAAAGGAAGGAATAATAGAAATAGCCTAAGAGGGTTAGAAAAAGAGTTTAAGGAAGTTGATGAATAGTATGGAGGCTAACATGGTGATGCATATGGGGAACTCAATAGAGAATGTGGCAATAGAGTAGGTAGGAGGAAATGAAGAAGAGAGAGAGTTGAACCATATCAAGATGAATGTGTCTACATTCTATGGAAAGAGTGATCCCGAAGCCTATTTGATGGGACTCCACTTCATCATGGAGGACAAGGACTGATGACAAGAACTAGAACCAAGAAGCTTTAAGATGATTTTCAATTGGTTATCAAACCATGCTTGAGAATGAAAGAGGATTGGAAGGTTAAGGAAGCTAGCCAAGAGTTCATGTTAATGACCATTCTCGAAGGACCTTGATGAGACTCCACTTCATCTTGGAGGACAATGACCGATAACTAGAGCGAGGACCAAGAAGCTTTAAGATGATTTTCAATTGATCATCAAACAATGCTTGAGGATGAAAGAGGATTCGAGGGTTGAGGAAATGAGTCAAGAGTTCGTGTTGATGGCCATCCGCAAAGGACCCCAACAAGAACTTAAGCTGTCAACAAAAGGGGATGAAATTTGACAAGGAAGGCTTCCAGAGGACAGCCGAAGCTAGCTCTTTACTGTCCAAAACCAACACTCAAGCAAATGAGAACTGGCCAAAAACATAACCTAACCGGCGCCGGATGTGATGTTCCAAACCGGCACCGGCTTAGCCCTAGGCAGTCGTCGACTGTTCCGCTTTTTAATGCTTTTCTCCAGTTTTCTTCACTTTTAATTGCTTGTAAAGACTTATTTTGACCCTAAACTGTAACTAAACCTCAAAGATTACTTAACTAGGGTTAGGGTAGTATAAATAGCACCTTTATTACTTTAACAAGACAATTCACTTAACTTTAATTCAAATTTGAGAGAGAATCTTGAGAGGCCAAGCCTCCTTGTTCATCTTGTTCAAGACCAAGCTAAAGGATTAGTTCTCTTTTTGTAAGAGTCGATAAATTTTTTGGATAATCCAATGTTGTTTTCTTTAAATAGGTCTTAGTTGCTTTGTTCTTCTAAGGTTTGTTTGAAATTCAATATTTGGGTGCCTATTTTCTCTATTCTACATGTTCTTTCTTGCCTTTGTTGCTTTAAGGATGTTAGGATGAGAATCTAGTAGAACTTTCTATTCATCTTGAGGGTCTTTGAGGCTTTGTTCTTCAAGGGTTTGAAGGGTGTGTTGATAGTTAAGATACATTCTCCTTTTGTCACAAAAAAAAGTCCCTATTTTATTTATGGATTTGTTTCCTTTTGGGAATTCGTGGATTTCTTCTTGGGTTGTAATAAATCTTAAGTTGAAGTATTATTTTTATTATTTTTATTCCGCTATTTTATTTGTGTGATCTCGTTATAAAGACCCCTTGTCCTTTGGGCGGGGCGACATCCCCGGCCCCGGCGGGCCTAGGTAGCGGGGTGTTACAAGTGGTATCAGAGACTTGGTTTAGGCAATTATTCATAGTATATGTGCTCTTTATTTAAGTTTAAATCTTTATTTAACCTATCTTGTTGATGCCGTAGGATGGTTAGGATGCTTAGGACCGCGGGGAAAGGGCAACAGTGGCACCCGCCTATCCCTATATACCCGGAGGACCTTCCAGTTCCCCAGCCTGCCCCTCAGCCAGTTGTTCCTATGGAGAATAGCAGTGACAATGAGGTCCAGATCCTTAAGCCACCCCCAATCCTGGTAATAGATATAAGTTCTAACAGTGAAGATGAGGAGATAGCCGTAGAGCATGTTCCCCACCCTCCTAGTCCTATAGTGGATTTATCGGTAGATAGTGATGACCCGGGGGAGATAGATTATGAGTCTCCACCTAGGCCTTCCTTCGTTCCTTCCTTCATTTCTCCTCCCCATCGAATCGAGCCCAAAGAGAGTTCTAAGCGCCCCGGGAAGGAGCCCATGGAGGGGTTTGCTAGCAGGATTGGGTAGATTTCTCTAAGAACTCTTGGGAATGGTTATATAAGGTCGACTTTGAAGATTCTGATGAGGACTATAGATGCTAAGAGCTTATATGATCAGGATGCTTATTTATTGCTTTTCGTAAACTTCTGTGTTAGGAATTTCCTTTCTATTTACTGCTTTCATTTCAAAATTTATGCAAATAGGAGTACATAGAGTACTCTAAGATTTGAGGAAAAATTTTTTTATGCAATTCTTTTTACAAAAACCTACATATGATTTTCTTTTACCTAAACCTGGATGTGAATGCATGCTCAAAATATTTTAAACTTGCATGCATAAACTCATCATCTGGGTATGGTTTAGAATGGCACCTAAGCGCCGTGCAGCTTTAACAAGTAGAATGGTTCCGAGAGCCGATCAAGTGGTACTGGAAGTCGAGATAGCCCAGATGCAACCACCCAACAGGGGTGAAGGGAGTGGTCCGAATATGGGATCGGGGTCTAAAGTTCCAATTGATGTGTCATTGGGCCAGGCATGCAGTAAGAAGGCCGGAATTCTGCAGACTCTGACCGAGCGAAGGTACCCTAAGCAAGAAGACGAGTTCCAGACCTTAAAGCAGGGGAATATAACAGTAACTCAATACGCTACTCGACTCACTCGCTTAGCCAAGTACTGTCAACGGCTAATAGATTCAGAGCAAAACCGTACTCGGTAGTTCATGAAGGGATTGAGACAGGAACTTAGAAGGGTATTGGCACCATCCTCACCAACGACTTATGCTGCAACGGTGGAAGCCATAACTCGTATCGAGAATGAGGATAAAGGTAGAGTAGATAGCAAAGCATCGAACTTATCTGAGCGTGTTACTCCTAAGAGGCCTGCAGGGCAGCAACACGAAAATAAAGGAAAACAAGCACGGACCGCGCTAACTAGGGCTACTGCAAATGCCATAACCTGCCATCACTGTGGTAGGAGGGGGCACGAGATGAAGGATTGCTGGTCTAAGAAGGAGAACCGAAAATGCTATATTTGCAAGGACCCTTCGCATATGAGGAATAACTGTCCAAAAATTGGAAGTACCAACCAAGGAAACCCAACAATGCTTGCTCTCTCGGCTGGTCGAGCCGACATTGGTGGAGCCGCAGGAAGTGAGGATAGGAATCTCAGGTGAATGCCGGAGACCAAATGCGGAGGTACAAGAAGCAGATGTAGCACTAAGAAAAAGTAAGCCTGCTATTATGAAGACATTATGATTTATTCTAATCCTGCGCATCGCTATAACAAATTGGATTGGCCATGTTAAAGGGAATGTGATAAATCAAAATTGCCCGTTCACGATGGTCAAGGTTCAGTGGGAGTATCATGGCACGCAGGATGCCGCATAGGAATCAGAAGAGTGGGTTAAGCGGATGTATTCCGATCCAAAATAGAAGTATGCATGAATTTCGGGGCGAAATTCTTCTAAGGAGGGGAGGATGTGAAACCCCAGCCAAAACCAACCTTAGAGTAAGGGGGTTGGGATGCATATCATATCTCAAGATTATCTCTCAATTTGAATTAAAGTGTATGAATTATGTTATCAAATCACAAAAGGTTTTATTTATACTACCCTAACCCTAGCTAAGTAATCCCTGATGTTCTATTACAGTTTAGGGTCATAATAAGTCTTTACAAGCAATTAAAATTGAAGAAAATTGGAGAAAACATAAAAAACGTGGCGGCCAAAGATGGAACCGGCACCGGTTTAGACACTATAGCCGGTATCGGTTGTGGACTATCTTCGGGCGGTCGAATGCCAGAATGAATCTGTTGTTGAGTAGAATGAAGCTGGCGCCGGTTTGGCTACTTGGAGCCGGTGCCAGCTATTCGATGGAAGGCCTCCTTGGTCAAGTTTCGTCTGCCATGGTTGCCGGCTTAAGTTCTTGTTGGGGTCCTTCTTGGATAGTCATCAAAATGATCTCTTGGTTGGCTTCCTCAACCTTCCAACACTCTTCCATCCTCAAGCATGGTTTTATGAGCGATTGAAAATCCTCTTAAAGCTTCTTGGATCTAGATCTTGTCATCGATCCTTGTCCTTGCAGGGTCACGCCTTCCCCTCCTTGATCTTAACCTCCATGATAAAGCGAAGTCTCATCATCTCCCCCTCCTTGGAAAGGATTCGTCTTCAAATCATTGCCATCATCTACATCAAAATGAGAAAGGTCACTAACATTAAAAGTAGTGCTAACATGATACTCACCGGGTAAATCTATCTTATAAGTGTTATCTCCAACTTTGGTGAGAACTTGAAATGGACCATCCCCCCTTGGATCTAGTTTTCTCTATTGTTTCATGGGGAATCTCTCCTTGCGAAGGTGCACCCATACCTAATCACTCGGCTCAAATGACACATTTTTCCTTCCTTGATTGCGCTTATGGGCGATCTCTTCATTGCATTTTGCAATGGTTGCTTTCACCTTCTCATAGAGTGCCTTCACCATTTCTGCCTTTTTAGCTCCATCGAGGTTCAATCGTTTACCTATAGGCAAAGGAACCAAATGTAAAGAAGTTGGAGGATTAAAACCATATACAATTTCAAAAAGAGAATAAGAAGTGGTAGAGTGAATAGCCATATTGTAAGCAAACTCAATGTGTGGCAAGCACTCCTCTCAATTTTTCAAGTTCTTCTTGATTATGGACCGCAAGAGTTGGGTGAGTGTTCAGTTGACCACCTCTATTTGTCCATCCATTTGAGAATGACAAGCTGTGGAAAACAAGAGATTAGTACCAAATTTGTTCCATAAAACTCTCCAAAAATGGCTAAGGAATTTAGTGTCCTTATCCGAGATAATAGTCCCTAGAATCCCGTGCATTCGTACCACTTCCTTAAAGAATAAATATGCAATATTTAATGCATCATTAGTCTTGGAACAAGCCACAAAATGAGCCATTTTAGAAAATCGATCAACAATCACAAATATAGAATCTTTACCCCCCTTGGACCTAGGCAATCCTACGATGAAGTCTATTGATATATCAACCCAAGGCGCATTAGGTATGGGCAAAGGAGTATAGAGACCATGTAGAAGAGATCTAGACTTAGCTCGCCTATAAATAATGCATTGAGAACAATGTCTCTCCACATCCTTTCTCATTTTTGGCTAAAATAAATGTTCTTTAAGAATATCTAAGGTTTTTGCAATACCAAAATGCCCCATTAGTCCCCCACTATGGGCCTTCCTAACTAATAACACCTTAATGGATCCCTTTGCCACACAAAGCCTTGTCTCCCTAAACCAGAAACCATCATGCCTATAATATTTAGCAAATGTACTTTTCTCACAAGCATGGAAAATATCCCCAAACTCCTCATCATCAACATACAAATCTTTCACAAATTCAAAACTAAGAAGTTTAGCATCCAAAATGTTTAGTAATGCATATCTTCGAGGGTGTGCATCCGCTACCACATTTTCCTTACTCTTCTTGTATTGAATGACATATGAAAATGTCCCAATAAACTCCATCTACCTTGTATGCCTCTTGTTCAAATTTTGTTGGCTCTTGAGGTGTATAAGGGTCTCATGATCGGTATGAATGACAAACTCTCTTGGCAAAAGGTAATGTTGCCAATATTCTAGGGTCCTCATCAAGGCAAAAAGCTCTTTGTCATAGGTAAAGTAATTGAGGGCCGCCCCGGACAATTTCTCACTAAAGTATGCAATGGGTTTTCTATCTTGTGTCAAGACTACACCTATTCCCACCCCACTTGCATCACACTCTATCTCAAAGGCTTTCTCAAAATTAGGAAGAATAAGAATTGGAGTTTGGCTCAATTTGTTTTTGAGGGTTTAAAAGGCTTGTTGTTGGGCTTCCTCCCACCTAAATCCCACATTTTTCTTTACTACTTTGGTTAGAGGGGCTGCTATAATGCTAAAATTTTGGATGAACCTCCTATAGAAGCTAGCTAGCCCATGGAAACTACGGACTTAGGTAATGGTGGTAGGGGTTGGCCAATCTTGGATGGCTTTCACTTTTCCCTCATCAATCTCAATCCCCTTGGCGCTCACAACATACCCAAGAAATGTAATCCTCTCCAAACAAAAAGAGCATTTCTCAAAATTAGCATACAATCTCTCCCTTTGGAGGACAACAAGCACACTTTGAACATGATTTAAATAATCTACATATGATTTGCTATAGATTAATATATCATCAAAGTACACAACAAAAAATTTTCTAATGAATTCCCTCAAAACATAGTGCATTAACTGCATGAAAGTACTAAGAGTATTAGACAATCCAAAAGGCATGCCTAGCCACTCATACAACCCTTATTTGGTTTTAAAAGCCATTTTCCATTCATCCCCTTCTCTTATTCAAATTTGGTGATAACTGGATTTTAAATCAATTTTAGAGAAAATGCATGCACCAAATAGCTTATCAAGCAAGTCATTTAGCCTAGGAATGGGATAGCGGTATTTTACCGTGATGTTGTTGATAGCGTGATAATCCACACACATATGCCATGTCCCGTCCTTTTTAGGCACCAAGAGAACCGGAACCACACATAGGCTTAGGCTCTCTCTCACATGTCCCTTCTCAAGCAATGTCTCTACTTGGTTTTGCAACTTCTTGGACTCCTTTAGGTTGCTTCTATATGCCGGTCGGTTGGGGATGACGGCTCTGGGCACAAAGTTAATTTGATGCTCACTCCCTCTTATAGGTGGTAGTCCTCCGGACACCTCCTTTGGAAAAACATCTTCAAATTCTTGAAGAATAGCTACAATTTTATTAGGTAAAGACAATGTAGAATCATTAGTAGAAATATAAAAACCTTTACATAAAAGAAAAATAAATGGTTCCTTAGCTTCTAGAGCCTCTATGACCTCACTTTCTTTTGCAAAGAAATTTACTCTTGCTCACTCCTATCCTTAATTGTCAAACGTACTTGTTCGTCCATCCTCTCTCTTGACTCTTTTTTCTTGCCTCTCCTTTTCTTTCCTCTCAATTTCTTGTTTTTGCTTAACATCTTGCGCTCCCTTCTTCTTTTCTTTCTCCTTCATAAATCTTTGATCTTTGTTCACCTCACTAGGGGCCATAAGGATGAGGGTAAACTTGGTTCCCTCCTTAAGTAGGGAATAAGTATTTTTTTTCTCCCATCATGCTTTACATGCCTATCATATTGCCAATGCCTCCTTAGGAGTAACTGACCCACTTACATAGGTACCACATCACATAGCACATCATCCTTGTATTTTCCCTTCTCAAAAGACACCAAAACTTGTTTGTTTATTCTCATTTCCCTGCTATTGTTCAATCATTGTAATTTGTAGGGCTTGGGGTGTTTAATCCAACTCATGTCCAATTCTTCAACCAAGTTTACACTAATCACGTTAGTGTAACTCCTACTATCCACAATGACACTACAAGGGGTCTTATTGATTAGACACCTAGTGTAGAAAATATTCTCTCTTTATTGGTGATCTTAATCCTCAATGTCTTGTGAATTTAATGAGCTTCTTGTGACTCCCACCAAAGAATATTCTTGACCAACAACTTCCCCTTCATCACTTTCCTCATCTCCATTTCACTCTTGGTCTCCTTGGTATCTTTCTCCCTCTTCTTTTTCGTCGGTAGAACCTCGCCATAGGGATTAGTATACATCGTTCTCTTACTTGGACACTTATGGGAAGTCTGTCCATATCCAAGGCACTTAAAACACTTGATATCCCTATTCTTTTGTGGTCTCTCCATGGCTCTTCCCTTGTCCTTGTTCTATCCTTCCCTAAGTTTCCAGTCCTCTCTCAGCTTCTAATCCTCTCTAGGTTTCCAAGCCTCCCTTGGTTTGTTGAAGTCCCTTTGAAATAGCTTAGGGGCTTCATCCTTCTTAAATGGTACCTTACTTGTAGTGTTGGGGTTTAGAAGTAGTGGTCTAGTAAATGCCCTCCTCTTTAATTGCCTCACAATTTTCATAGCGGCATGTACCATATCCTCCAATCGATCATAAGGATACAATTCTACAAAATTAGCAATTTTCCTATTTAATCCTCCCAAGAACCTTGCTCTTATTGCTCTAGGATCCTCATTAATTTAAACTCTCATCAACATTACTTCCATCTCTTTATGGTAATCTTCCACACTCTTGTTCCTTTGCTTGAGTGATTAGAGCATTTGATAAAGATTATTGTAGTAATGGTGTGGTATAAACCTTACCCTCATCATATCTTTCAACAAATTCCAACTAGCCACGGTTTCCATTTCCATTTGTCTCCTTTGTGCGCTAACTTGCTCCCACAAAACCAATGCATACTCTGAAAATCCCAAAATAGCCAACCTCACTTTTGATCTCTCATTATAGGTATGACTTTCTAGGAATATCTCCATCTTGCTCTCCCACTCGAAATATGCTTCGGGGTCACTCTTTCCATAGAATATGGGCACTTTCAATTTGATGTGGTTCAACTCCTTTTCCTCATCATTTCCTTCTCTCCTACCTCCTCTATTGTCCCATCCTCTATTGTATTCCCCAAAGTCTTCAACTTGTTCCCCCTCATACCATTCATCAACTTCCTCAAACTTTCTTTCTAACTCCCTTAGGTTGTTCCCACCATTTCTTCCTTGGCCTCTACCTCGTCCTCCTCTCATACCCTGTCTTCCCCCTCTCATAGGAACTTGTTGGAATACCCCATTAGAGTGCTCATCCCACTCTTCCCCTTATTGGGCATTTAACGGTGGAGCATGGGCATCACCATCCATCATTCTTGGGCTGGGTACTTCAAATCGCTCTTCGCCTCTTCTTTGTGCGATGGTAGAAGATTGTCCAATATGGTTTATCAACTCCCTTGTCATGTTTTGGAACTCACTTTGCATAGTCCTCATCATAGCTTGCAAATCTTCATGCAAACCCCTAGCATCAATTTGTTCTTCTTGAAGTCTACTAGGGCCACTTGGGTTAAGCCTAGAGATCTCTTGATCATGGGCCATGGTGATGGAATATTTACTTACTCATACCTGCAAAACAAAAGAGATTGGGAAGAAGATAATTCCTCACTTCGCTTCCTTGCGTGTTGGTTCTCAAGGATTGGTCACTCTACGCTCGTATTTGCTCTCTTAGGCTCTTTTAGTAATAGGCTCACCCTCTTGTCTTTTTCTCAATACTTAAACCTTCTTGTTCAATCCCAATTCTCCCCAATAGCTAAAGATTTAGTCCAACTTAGTAAATCACACAAATCAATAGATTTTTCGAATTCGGGGGTCTGAGAGGAATTTCATCAAACACTTGTCCGGCATCTCAAGCAAACAAGTTTTAATCAAGAATTTCAAGAAATGTGGACTCAATCAACACAAAAACAAACACTTAGACACACAAGGAAACACTTCTAACCAAGAAACAAACAAAAATTAGCAAGAATAGAGAAACAAGAACTAGGATTATGAAGAACAAGATGATCACAAGTGTTCACTAGAAAAATTGAGTTCAATGAACATGGAATTCAACAATAGAGTGATATACTAAGTCCCAATATCCCAAGGAATAAAAATTAAGAATTAAAGTTCCCAACTATAGCCAAAAACATTCTCATGGAACATTTATCAAACACCTTGGCTGCAATCCCATCACTTGAGAACAACCAACATTTTCACTCATATTCAAGCCAAATTTTACGACAAACACAAGTAAAATTTGTTTCCAATTATTATATTAACATCAAGGAGCAATTTCTCAAGAGAAAAATCAAGAAATAGCAAAAATTTCATGACCTTTTTGGAGCATGTTTTTGAGTTACGGGATTTTCTCTGTATTCTTTTTCTTCAGCTTTGTAGGGCTCCTTTTCTTGCTTTCAAGTTTTGATTGGAATCAAGATTTTCCTTACTCTGATGCCAAACTCTTTGATATGACCTTGTGTAGGCTTTTTCTTGGTGTTGTGAGTGGTTTAGTTGGTTATGTGTTTAGCTCAACCAATGGGACCAAATCAAAGATTTTTTTGGTGACAAAAGGAGAAAATGAAATAACAACTTACCCTCTATCAAACCCTTGAAAAACTAAGCTTCAAAGACCCTTAAGAATAGTAGAAAGTTTTACTATAATCTCATCCCAATATCCTTGAAGCAACAAAGGCAAACAAGAACAAATAGAATAGAGAAAATAGGCACCCAAGTAATAGAATTCAAACAAACCTTAGAAGAACAAAGCAACTAAGACCCATTCAAAGAAACCACATTGGATTATTTATAAAATTTATAGACTCATTTATAAGGAGGATTAGCCCTTAAGTATGGTTTTGAACAAGATGAACAAGGAGGCTAGGGCCTCTCAAAATTCTCTCTCACATTTGAATTAAAGTGTGTGAATTGTGTTGTCAAATCACAAAAGGTTCTATTTATACTACCCTAACCCTAGCTAAGTAATCCCTAAGGTTCTATTACAGTTTAGGGTCATAATAAGTCTTTACAAGCAATTAAAATTGAAGAAAATCGGAGAAAACATAAAAAACGTGGGGCGACCGACAATGGAACTGGTTTGGACACTACAGCCGGCGCCAATTGCGGACTATCTTCGGGTGGTCAAATGCCAGAATAAATCCATTATTGAGCAGAATGAAGCTGGCGCCGGTTTGGCCGCTTAGAGCCGGCGCCAGCTGTTCGCTAGAAGGCCTCCTTAGTCAAGTTTCATCTGCCATTGTTGCCGACTTGAGTTCTTATTGGGGTCCTTCTTGGATAGTCATCAAAATGATCTCTTGGCTGGCTTCCTCAACCTTCCAACCCTCTTCCATCCTCAAGCATGGTTTTATGAGCGATTGAAAATCCTCTTGAAGCTTCTTGGACCTAGATCGTGTCATTGGTCCTTATCCTTGCATGGTCACGCCTCCCCCTCCTTGATCTTGACCTCCATGATGAAGCGGAGTCTCATCACAATGGTTTGCTCTTTTGTTGAAAAGGTTAAGAGAGTTGCTCTATGCAGTCTCATATGGTTACGAAACGAGTTACAAAGAGAGTCACCCATTTTAGTCTCTTATGGTTAGTAAAGGTGTACGTAGCATAAAGGTAATGATACATTCCCTTAAAAATAATATTGCATATGTCAATATTACTTATATAAGTTGTGCTCTTCTAAGGGATTATTTCCTTTGGTGTTCTTATTCTTCTTCCTTTTTTTTTAGGAAGTTGATAAACAAAGAGAACTTGAAGCTTTAAATCGTTGGGCACAACTACTATCAAAGGTATTCCTCTCCTTTATATGCTTTAGTTGCTACTGAAAACTTTGTTATTAACTATTTTATTTTGTGACAAGTGAAGATTTTTAATTACAGAATATAGTTTAGAATGAATTTGTTAGGTAGCTTCAACGGTTAGGATATAATTGGGAATGTTATTTTGCATTTGCATGCTCTATGGATCTTGTTCATAATATAAGGTGGACAATTTGTAAATCAATTTAAATTACTACCTAGAGTTAAATGTCTCTCTTGAATTAAATTGATTTGAAATAGGTTGGATTTTTTTTTTTATAGTTTATGAAGAAAAAACATTTACCTCTAAAGCTGTTTATATGCATCATGATTTGTATTTTATGAGTCTTATGTACTATAGTTTTTTTTTTTTTTTAATTTATCAAGGGATTTAGGTTAACATGGATAGAGGTTAGATGTATTCAAAACAAAGGACTTCAGATGAGTATATAGGGAAGGTTGATGAATTCTTAGTATTTGCATGTCGGTTCAAGGATGAACATTCACTGATATACTGTCCTTGTAAGGAATGTGAGAATGGTTTCTTTTTGTTAAAGGATGTTGTGAAAGCTCACCTAGTTATTCATGGTTTCATGAATAACTATACCTTTTGGAGTTTTCATAGGGAAACCGATGTGGACACAATAGTAAGGGATGGGGGAGAAAGCTTTTTCAATTCGGTCACTCGAGATGACATGATTGATATGGTTCATGAGGCATTTAGGGTTCCAAATATAGGTAATATGGAATGTGAAACCCCACCTAAAGCCAACCTTAGAGTAAGGGGGTCAGGATGCATATCATATTATTCTGCATAAAAATGTATATTTTTGAATGATTTTATGTGCTTTAGAATTATGGTTTATAGGTTAAAAGGCTTAGTTATGCTTATTAAGTAGGAAGGGTAAAACGGTAATTTTGCTTGAGGTCAAAATAGGAAGATGGCTTGAGGTTTAGATAAGAAAAATATATGGGTGAGAAAATAAGAACAAGAGTTAGTGTGGTGAAGTGGTTAGAGCTTTGTGAATTAATCTCTAAGGTCATTAGTTCAAATCCCATCACTTAAGTTTTATTCATGATTATCTTAGTTATGTTTAAATTTTTGTTTTCCTGCAAAGAGAATGTCTTAATCATATCATCATGTCCTAAAAAGAATTCTAGAAGAATTATTGTCCTTTTTATTACCTCTAACTTTGTCCTAACATCTTCACAATTTAAATTATTCAAAATTCATCAAGTCTCATTTTTTAATTCCAGAAAATTGATGATTTCCTAGCCTTGAATTTCAAAATCAATCTTGGAAGTTAGAGGATTGACCAAAAATAGGAGGGAAGCTAGGAAGGGTTTTCAAGGGAAATCAATCACCATGGTAGGACCTTTAAACTGATCTTCATGTTGTTCATGTTTTTTATGAAGAAAATCTGAAAATTTTCCAGAATTTCGAACAGTCTAGCTTTCAAAAAATTCAGCAAGTGTTCTTGCTCATTAGCTGCCAGAAAAATTACCAATTCATGTAGCTTGGAGACTAGAATTCCAGTGCAAAATTCGGACTACATAACACTGCACAAAATCAGAAAAATTCCTGTGCAATTTTGCTACACACTTAACTAAGATTGAAGCTATTTTTCTTGTCATCAATCAAGCAAAACTCCCTCTATTTTTCTCTAGAAAAAAGGCTGGAAACCAACCTTAAAAGACCCTCAAACACCCCTCAAAATCATCTACAAATCGGACTGAAGAAATGCAGAAATTCTGCATAGAAAATTCAACAAACCTTCGAAGCATTGAACACCTTGAAAACAAAAAATTCTCAGCCTTGTCTCCTTAGGCATAAACCGAAAAATCACCTTCAAACCTTTGAAAAACGGACCTTGTTTAGCCATGGACTGAATACCATTAACCTCCACACTTACCTTGAGCACTCAGAATCAATAATCACACATCAAAAATCTCCTAAGATCACTCTATTCAAAACACATTTGAACTTCAAAAAAATTCCAGAATTTTGCTTCCTTAAACCACTCTTGTACCAAGAAACCAAACTAGAAATTGCTCTACCATTAAACACTGCATTTCAGCCAGAAATAAGGCTTGAACAGCCTTCATTCATTTCAGCAAAGTTAACTAGTCCAGCCGGCACCATTGAAGAGATAAGAAACCTCCATCAATCAAACACCATTAGCTTATCCTCTACCTCAACCAACTCCACAATTTCCTCCATTTGAATTTCAAACAAAATCAGATTATTCTCTTCTCCTTTAGCTAAAAATCGAAAACTCCTAATTCCCTTAAACCATTCAGCTAACACCATTCCAGATTTCGTGCAGCTCCTCTCTCATATTCTCTCAATTTTCACCAAGAACACCAAGAATACACACTACATTCCTTCAAGCCAAAACCTACCCTAAACACCTCCAATCACTCTCAAATACTCTAGATTACTCCTACATAATCCTTAGGGTTCAATTCTGGTATTTATAACATAAAATCTCACAAATAAGAAATTTCAATCGGATCAAAAACTAGTTTTTTCTTGAAGGTCTCAAGAACATCATCAAGGTAAATCAAGAACAACTTCTTTGTTCATCCTCTTCCATTCAACCTTCAATGTACCATATTAATGCTCTCTCTCTCTCTCTCTCAGCCGAAATGGTTGATCAACAACCATGGCTGTTTTTCCCTTGGACAACTTAAGACTCTCAATCGCACGTGGACCTTCTTTAGTCTTCATCGAAGTAATCGACAATCAAGTATTTTTCCCATAATCCTCCGTTTTAATTATGAATTCATGTCTCTTAGGTGTTGATAGGAATGATAGAATATGAATGGGGGATTGAGTGTATGCATGTGAATGAAGGGGTTGGGGTTAGGACATAAGAATGGTTGTATATGAATAAGCTATATGAATTTTCTTAGGAATCAATGTATATTCATCATGTCTTAGGAGAGTTATGGATGTTTAAAGCATGTTAGATGTTATGACACCTATGGTGAATAGGATTTTTATGTTCTTATTTCCATTGAAGCCATGAATGATGAATGTGCCTAGTAGAAAGCTAGCCTTGTGATAGTATGTGTTAATTCAAGCATATGTTCATGAATGATTTAGCCTATTAGTTGATGTTTGGGAATGTGTTCATGAATCTTGTTTAGCAACAGGAAAATCATGATTATTTTCTTGTTAATCCTAGGTCATTTTTATTTACAAATTTTATTACCTTAATTAAAATTACTACTATATTTTTTTAAAGGTTTGAAAATCCCTAGGAAGATTTGGAAATGGAATATTAAATAAAATATTGATATTTTATTAGTCAAATAAATAATGTCTTTTATTAAAAATATATATATATATGTATAATAGTAAATAAAATATTTTATATAAATAATAATGAATAAAATATTAATGACCTTGTAGACCATGGTTAAGACTTTTACCTATATTCATAAATATTATTTATATTTAAATTTATTTGTTATTTATTAATAAAAAATTTAATATAATTCATTTACTATTAATTTTATTTAGTACTAATTATTTATTATCTATTAATTATTAATTGTAATTTATTATTTATTTATAATACTAGTATTTAAAACTTACCATTTACTAATATTATTTAGGACTTAGTATTATTCAATATTTAAACACTAGTTTATTTATTAATAATAATACTCAAGATTTATTATTTGAACCTATAACTTATTAGTAATTATTTTAGAACCCTTAGTTATTTTAACTTATCAAGCTAGATTTATTTTATAAAATCCTTTATCATCTGGCATTAAAACTTAGCACATTAAGGTCATGGTTAGTCATGGTTATAACTAGTTGAACTAGGTATTATTTATGTAAGGCAAGTATAGCTCGAGTATAACCTTATACCTTATGTTTACCTCGGGCAGGGTTAGATTGACCTTGGAGGATTTTTGAATTCAAGCAGAGCAAAGGATTAGGTAAGCTCCTGCATGGAGTCATTTGAAAACCAAATTATGATGGCAAGCCGAAATTCGATGTGTATGATCATTCGTTTTGTAAAGGCAATTACAGACTGCTTTTCCTTTTTATTTCAGTCAAGCAAATCATTTGAAAATTAAACAACAAATTTTACACAAAACGCTCAAGTCTTTCTAAAACCCAACTTTAACAAGAATTTTAGAAACCTTAATTGCTATTTCCAAGGAAAACATTGTATGATCAATTTTCTCCCAAGTGGGACAATCAATGTTGAGTACTCAATAAGGGTAGACTGCTAGGATTAGTTTTTAATGGGTTAGGGTAAGTCTCTCAGTAGGTGGCTACCTCTGAGGGGTGAGTCTTTCCCATATAGGATGCTAGTCCGGTAGGTCATACCGGTCCGAGCTAGCAAGTTTCAGTCATGTGGACTGGGTGTTTTCGGAGTGGACAATCGATAAGTTTGGGTGTAGAAATGGATGAGTATCTCACCCAATAGGCTGTACACATACTTTTTGTCAACATGCTCAACGTGTGGCATTCTGACCATTATATTGTCATGGGGCCCAACGTGTGGTAACCCATGGCTACCTCTTTGAGTGGTTGTATTTATTGTACACATATATGGTTTGGAAAGCAAAACACCACTATTTATTTTAACATTTATTTAATACTTGACAGCACTTTCTTTTATGAAACTTTTACGATTTGCATACATAAACTGTTTTACCTGAAACACTCAAGGCACATACTAGCTTACTGAGATTTTTATCTCACCGCCTTTTTTGCCTTGTTTTCAGGTCAATCCTGCTATGAAGGTCATTAGCTAGATTGTTGCTTGTGATTTTGAAGACTCTTTGTTGATTTCCTTATGTATTGCTTTTGAGAGATTGTAACAGATAATTTATTTTGAATTTATTCATGTATTATTAAATTGTAATAAGTTTAATTTTAGAATATTTCTTTTATTTTATTTTATGTGACCTAGTTATAAAAACCCTTGTCCTATAAACGGGGCAACATCCCTGTCCCTGATGGGCCTAGGTAGTGAGGTGTTACATGGAACCATCTGACACTGATCAATCAAATGGGTCTAATAAACAGACTAGGGATTTCTTAAAACTTCTACAAGATGCTAAATGTGAATTGTATTCAGGATGTAATAAATTCACAAAACTTTCATTTATTGTGAACTTGTTACATTTGAAAGTTATTGGTGGTTAGACAGATACAAGTTTTACAAAGTTAATTAAATTACTTAATGATGCATTTCCCAAAGGTGTACAACTTCCCAAATTATTCTACAAGCCAAGAAGATTACTGAAGATTTTGTATTCACTAATGTGACGTATGATGCATGTCCTAACAATTGTATGTTGTTCATAAATGAGGACAAAGATCTTGACTATTGTAAAATTTGTAATGCTAGAAGATATGAAGTTAAAGACAAGAAAGCAGTTAAGCAGATGAGATATTTTTCGTTGAAGCCAAGGCTCCAGAAATACTTTATGTCATAAAAAACTGCCTCATTAATAAAGTGGCATCATGTGGAAAGAACCCAAGATGGCATATAACGACATCCAGCTAATTCTCAATCTTGGAAACATTTTAATGATAGGAATCCATCATTTTTATCTGGTAGTCACAATATAAGACTTGGGCTCGCATAAGATGGCTTTAATCCTTCTAGATCATTGTTTATTGCTCACAGCATATGGCCTGTTGTTTTTATGCCATATAATTTGCCACCAGAATTATCTATGAAGCAATCTTTCTTTACTCTTTCCATACTCATAGATGGTCCTAAAGGTCCTGGACAAAAGATTAACATTTATTTGCAATCACTTATTAAGGAACTTCAAGATTTATGGAACAATGGAGTAGAAACCTATGATGCATCAACTAATAGCAAGTTCCAATTACGTGCATCTTTGTTATGGACAATCAATAACTTTCTACCATATGCAATGTTATCTGGTTGGAGTACTAAAGGAGAGTTTACTTGTCCTGTTTGTCGACATAAAACATGATCCCATTGGTTGAGGCATTCTAGAAAGTTTTGCTACACTAGTCATGGTCATTTTTTAGCTATAAATCATAGAGTTCATATGCACAAGTTATCTTTTGATGGCATAAGAGAGTATGATTTAAGACCAGATCGAATATCTAGTTCTAGAACTGAGCAACAACTCTGAAGTGTTCTTATAGAATACAAGGTGGATGATTGGAGAAAACGAAAAAGAGGAGAAATTAAAGCATCTAGAGATTGCAAATGGAAGAAAAAAAGCATCTTTTGGGAGTTGTCTTATTTGAAGGATAATAATGTCCTCATGATCTTGACGTGACGCATATCGAGAAGAATTTTTATGATAATATTGGGGGCACAATATTCAATGTTCAAGGAAAAACTAAGGACACTTTAAATTCTAGGCATGACTTAGAGATAATGAAAATCTGAACATCAATGCTTCTTGAACCGAGAATGGTAGAACATCTATAATGCATTCATGTTACACCTTAAGCAAAGAGGAAAAACAGGTATTTTGTAAGGTGTTAAAGGGAGTAAAGGTTCCAGATGGCTATGCAGCTAACATTTCTAATTGTGTTAATTTGCAACAAAGAAGTATATCAAGGCTAAAAAGCCATGACTGTCACATACTTATACAGCAATTTCTTCACCTTACTATTCATAGAGTTTTTCTAAAGAATGTTGCAATACCTTTAATATAGTTGAGAAACTTCTTTAGAGAGTTGTGTTCCAAGACAAATCAAATGAAGGATCTAGAATATATTCAAGATAGAATTGCTCTCACTCTTTGTCATCTTGAGAAAATATTCCCTCCATCCTTTTTCGATGTCATGGAACATTTACCTATACATTTAGTTGAGGAAGCAATGTTGGCTGGTCCTATTCAGTATAGATGGATGTACTCTATTGAGAGGTTTGAATTGGATTACCTTCAATGTTGCCATTAATTTTAGATTTATGATTAGTAGCCTCATTTGTCACAACTACATGTAGGTATGTGCATAATCGTGCTCATCTAGAAGCATCAATTGCAAATGGGTACATGATGTAAAAGTGCATGAATTTTTGTTCCAGATACTTGAATGATGTGGAAAACAAAACAAATCGTTGTTCAAGGAAATATGGCAATTCTAACAATATTGGTCACGTTGTAGGAAGGAGCAAGTATGTAAGATTTGATAGAATAACATGGGAACAAGCCCATAGATATGTCCTCATGAATACGCTCACTATAAAGTCATTTATGGAGTAAATGGAAGTGTATTTAACTATAAGGTTTGAGGTACTAAGTGGAAGTGTATTCTTCAAACATCATTTAATTTTGTTTGTTGATCTTAGCCTCTGTTTTCAACTCCTCCTTAATATTATGATACTAATTTCTTGTTTTTCTTCACATATTATATAGGTGATTATGTTAAATAGAAAGACTCGAGGTGTGATAATATTGGAAAAACTATCGCTGGAAAAGCTGTCCGATAAAATTGACACAGCAAGAGACAGTAACAGCTTAAGAAGCAGCTTGCACATTGAAGCACAATTCGAGAAGCAGCCAGCACAACAGTCACTTGTGCAACAACAAGATCACATCCAAGAAGTTCTAATACATCAGCACCTCCTCCAGTTGTTACTGGTCCCCCTAATTTTGTTGGAGTTATATCAACTGGAAGAAACACTTATATTGCTCCTCTAGTTTAGAAACGCAAAATAGCGGCTTTTTCTAGTCCTTCAACATTTGTTGCTTCATCTAATTTACCTACAGTAGCTGCTACTTCTGCATCACTCGAGGTGAATGTTGCAAATGATGATCCGACATTAGCTGCTGCTTCTAACACACAATGGGTAGATCTCACCCATAGCATACATAGTCTTGATGGTTCTCAAGCTGAAGAAGCAAGCACTTTTGATGCTTTTGGAGGCCCACCTGAGGAAATTGATGTAAGTGGTCAATGTGAAAATGACATGTTAGATGCAACAAGGATGGATTCACAACCAACTAATGGAGCAGGTACATCTTAATTTTTTTATCATGCAAGCACTAAAATTATACTCTATTGTTGCTGAACAATTCTCTTGAATTTAAAAAATGTTGAAATATGCTGTGTGCAGCAATAATCTTTTGGCATGCTTTTTTTACTCTGTTGGCTTAAATGAATCCGAACTATGTTATCATTTGGATTGGTGGAGCAGTTTGACTTGAACATACTACTGGGATAAAGGGATCAGTTATTTATTTATCTGAAAAGCATGACAGCATACCACATTTTAGCACCATTCTAGTTTGTAGTCATCTAGAAATTATATTTCCACACTTTTCATAAGACACTACTCACAAGTGTACTATGGCACATGCTGCTTTATTGATTTTTTGCCCCATTTCTTTTTCTATGCCATAGAAGCTGGAAATTTCTGGCAATTGAATGGAAAATTGAGGAATACATGCAAAAACAGAAAGAGTTGGCAGGAACATGTTGAGAATCTCAAAAAAAAATTGCGCATATGATAATGCCAATGAAAATCATATAAAAGCACTGAAGTATTGTCCTGAGAGGGCAACTTCAATATTTAAGGGCTTAGTGACTCAATTCTTTACACATTGGTTTTATTTATTTTGTTTCAATGATCCATACTTGTCATTCCAATATCTGTTTTCTGTTTCTTACATCCAGATTCTTCTGAGCATTTATGCACTTTAGCATCTTTCTATGTTCCATTTTTTGTTAGAGCTGATACAACTTAAACTATGAGGCATATGTTATTGAATTTTCACTAAAGGGATTTATAAGGCAGTGATAAATACCACACTATTTTGTTGTGGTTTTTATCCCATCTTGCATAGTCCTATTGTGAGTAGTCATGTGTATTATTCATAATTACAAATTGTAAAAGTCTGATAACTTGTATTTATATGTCAAGCCTTTATTAGTCTCATGTAATTTTACCTTAGTTGTAATTGTTGCCTTTATTTTCTGGACTATAAAGTCTTCTATAATCCCACACATATCACGTACAAAACTTCAAATGATTGATGCTCTGCTCTGTCTTGAAATTGCTAGCTTGGTTCTTCAAATTTTTAGGCCAAAAATGTCCTATTTGGTCATCGTTCTACACCACAGTTTATGGAACTAAAATGTAGATACACAAAACAATCTTACTTAAGGATAAAAGGGGTAGCTACATAATGCCAAAGTACAATATCTGTCCTGAAATTTACACATTCTTGCTGGCACATGGCCTTTTTTGGTTCATTCTAGGCTTGAATGAGAGATATGCTATGTGCAATAATAATCTTTACCTTTGACAAATTTTAGGTAGTACCCCCGGCTTGAATATTGGAATTTCTAATGCTCCTTTTAAACACTGCTTTATGATTCCAAATGTCATATATACTTCTCATGCATCCATTCACCGGCATTGCACTACACCTAGCTGGTGGTCCAAATTTAATACTAATGATTTCTATTTTTTTTTTCTTTGCTAGGCAAGAACATAGGAATAATGCGAAGAAAAAAAGAAGAGGTCCTTTAAAGCCCATAAATCTTGCAGAAGGGGAAACTATTTCGGTTGCATTTAATGAACTTATGCATCCAATTAGACCACTAATCTTCATGACCTATCTTGGTAATGTTGCTCATAACGATATCTAGCTACCCCTTACTTATGAGACATGGACATTCCAGAAGATATATTAGATCATGTTTGGGCAGATATTCAGGTAAATTACTAGTATATAGAACTTGGGCTCATTTTATCTCAATTTTTTTGTCATGATTGTTATTCTATTAGACTAAGTATATTCTTAACTTTTTCTTCATTTCTCTCTCTCTCTCTCTCTCTCTCTTTGAAATGAAGTCAAAAAGCACCCTCCCTCCTGCATATAGGATTAATTTCCTGAACTCACTTGATGAAAAATGGAGATCATGGAAAAGCCCGTTAAAGAAGAACCACTTTATCAACAAAACCAAAGAGGAGGTTTTAGCCAATGTTCCATCAAGGGTTGAGCCTGAGCAATGGAAAGTGATGGTTGATTATTGGAGTTTGGAGCGAGTGCAAGTACTAGTTCATTCCAAATCAAATCCTAATTGGATTTCTGTAATTCTCCATTAATAAACTTCAATTTTTAGTTAAGACAGAATGTTGTTTATCTCAATTTATAATAATTTGATGAAAATGACTATGAGTTCTTTATTACACTTTGGTAGGAAGCTACTGAAAAAAATAAGCGCAATCATGCAATGCATAGCCCTCCACACAGATATGGTAGAACACCATTTGCGGTAATACGAGCTGATATAAGTCCTCATATTTTCATTATACTATATTTGCGCCTATTTTTTTAAATAAATGGTACAAGTTTTTACTTTCCATATTTCAGATGACAAAGAAAGGTGAGGAAATAGATCTGCTATCTATTTATACAAAAACACGGACGGACGCAAATGGCGTCGTTAGAGATCTAGAAGCCGCCAGACTAATTGTAACGAACTACTACTTCTTAGATATTATTTATTACATTATTTATAATGCATAAAATTTATATATTGTATTATTTATAATGCAAAAAACTGCTTCACACTTACATCATTGTGTAGAGTGCAATGAATGCAAGGCTTGAGGAACTACCTCCTGAAGAGCATACGTTGGAACGTGACAACAAATATTCCGAGAATTTATAGGACCTGAGGGGCATGACTATGTCAGAACAATGGGATTAGGTCCGACTCACTCAATGCTTTTTGGTTGTGGAAGTGATATGTATTCTGGCTTTGAGGAGTATATGAACAAGCTCCTGGGAAATTTGATATCATGCTAGGAAATTTTCAAATTAATACAGTTAATGCTCGAGTGGATGAAATAGCAGCTTCAATGGAGAAAAATCATAGCCTTTCTTGCACAAACAATGGTCAGTAGGTTTGAAATAGATATTTATAATGGATTCTTAATTGCTAATTAATCTTATACTTATACTAACTTTCTACTTATTTTAGGTGACCGATACCTCAAGTGCTCAATGCTTTAATTCAAATCCAAACGAGCATCTTTTCAAATATAAGAGTACAACAAACAGGGTATGATTATTGCCTTCATTCTCCATCTCAACACTATTCCAGATGCCTCATCTCTTCATCTAAACTTCAATGTTCAAGGGATTTTAGTATTAACTTAGACTTAGAAGATAATAGAATATGGTGAGCCATTAAGTATAATTACTGTTATTAGTCAGTTGAATTTGGTGACTCAACAAGGACTTCTTGCTGTAAATTCCTCTCACTTGTATCATGCATTAAAAGCTTATGTTTTGAATATGTTTAACTGTATAAATGCTGTGGCTAGTGATGCTGAAAATGCTAAGTAGTTTCTAGCTAAAAAATGCATAATATTGCTGAGTAGTGAAGTTGAAAATACTACGTAAATGCTAAAAGAGTTGTAATGGAATCTCTGAAATGTTGAGTAGTGATGCTGATAATGCTGAGTAGTTTCTAGCTAAAAATGCTGAAAATGCTTATGTATGATGTCTGAAAATGCTGCATAAATACTGAGTAGTAATTGAGTATAATATGCTGAAAATGCTGAGTAGTTTCTAGATGAAAAATACATAATATTGCTGAATAGTGATCATGCTGATGTTGGGTATCTCATGCATATCATATATGTCACAGCGGAAAAATAAGAATGAGATACCACCCCAGGATCCGCATATGTGTGGAAAGCAAGACATAAAGGGAACAAAGGTAGCAGTTTTACCTTACTTGGAGCATCTGAAAAACAAAATTTTTCTTCTTCAAGTCGAGGCGTGATCCAGCAATCCTCTTGATCAAACACCACGAGAGTTGAATGTCCAACCACTATAATCACAGTGTATGATTATCTCTAATAAAAATCCACATGGAAGATCACACTCAAGCACCAAGATTTTCTGTGCTAGCAGAAACAACAATGGTGGCTAGGGTTCTTCTTATTTTTTAGAAAAACGAGAGAGAGAGAGAGAGAGAGAGAGAGAGAGAGAGAGAGAGAAGAAGAGAGAATGTCGTGAGTTGCCGTAGGGTTTTGGAGTGTTTTCGTGTGTTTTTCTTGCCCATAATTTCGTGCATATATCCTATATATATCAAGAAAAAACCCTGCTGAAAATACTCCATCTGATAATTCTAAAACAGTTAGAATTCCCTAATTGTAGTTAGAACCATTAAGTTCTCACAATTTCAATTTGGCCCATAAATTATAACTACTTATAATTTGTCCACAACTTCTCTTCCTCGCAATTAACCCTACTATGTTATCAAATAACATCTTGAGTATATAATCATCTATTGTGAGTGGCCTCTTAGGTTTTCCAATCAATTGGTAGTGAACATGAATTAATCCAAACGTCTTTGAGATTAATAATCCTTAATTAATTAGAATTAATCATATTGATTCTAATCAGGATTGGTTTATTAATTCATCAATTAATAAACCCATATTCCCAAATCATGAGCGATATCTAGCAACATATCATGACCACCCAAGAGTCCAGGAAGTCAAATGGCTTGACATGAATCCTTCAATAACAAATTACAGTGCAATTAACTCCTTTCACCATACAATATTTCATTCGGTTTGGAGTACGGAATTAGTGCCAACTCCTTGCAGAATATATATTAATTCTGGCCCGAATATAATAGTTCTTGTACCAGGATCTCACTACTCTAGATGTGTATTAATTAAAACTATTTCCAATACACAGATGCCTTGGCTAAGGACTTCTCGAGTAGTAATTCCTACAAGTGGTCGTGAGATATTCGCACCTACTATTAGGAGTGGTGAATCCTTTGTTGACCCTCTCAACTACTTTGGTTTACCTCACAATGTACCCAATAACCATCTCATAAGCGGCTCTCAATCTCGCTCCAGAGATTAGAATCAAAGCACAATACTCAGCAAACAAAGTACCTTGGAGATCTCAAGTCTAAGGATACTTGCACATTTGCTATATTGAGATTATATCACTGGCACTAAATAGTTATCCACGTGATTTTCTCATAGCTAAGTCATCTAATATACTGGTTCCATTAACAAGCATCCATGTGTTAATTTTGAGTATCTCAATACTCACAGATATGAGAACTATCCCCTGAATAAATCAAGAAGTCTAACACATGCTAGTCTTAACGCATTAATGATGTCTTGTCTCATTAATACTACAACTAGGGACTATTTAAGTACTAACACTATACAGTGTAGTAGAAATCTTATATCATGGTCTCTATCATGATTTCCTTAACATAATGTTGTATTAGGAACTTTATCTAACAGTTATATTGCATAAAAGTAAACAAAAGAAATTGTAAGATAAATAATGCCTTTTATTAAAATAAAATGCGTCATATACAACGTATAAGTGATTGCCTCTAGGGCATAACACTAACAGCTGAAAATGTTGTGTAAATGCTAGAAGACTTGTAATGGAATAGTCTCTGAAATGTTGAGTAGTTATGCTGAAAATGCTAAATAATTTCTAGCTGAAAATGCTATGTAAATGTTGAGTAGTAATTGAGTAGTTTCCAGCTGAAAATGTTACAAAATGCTGAGTAGCGATGCTAAAAATTCTTAGTATACTTTCGAGCATACTTCTGAGTGCTTAGTATACTTAAGAACATAATGTAGTCTTGAACATAATATGGTTGTTCCAGCATAGTTCAATCTTCCCTTTGTATATTTTTCTGGGTTTTGAAATTGCCCTTCAATTATTTTGCCCATTGTTTTGGTTAAGATATGATGTGCAATATTTTCCCGTTCATCATTCTTTTATGGGAATTTGAAATTTCAAAAGGCCAAGATTTGAAAAAGCAAGCAATTGATGTTGAAGAACTGCTTTAGTATTAACTAGACTATCTCTGTGGTTCTTTTCTATTTCTGAAATCACCAATGAGTTAAAATAGAGACATATATGTAGTAGATCTGGGTGTTCTTTTCTGTTTAAGACAGCAACAATCTGTAGGACAATCTCAGTCAAAAAATGCTAAAAATGCCATGTATGCTCTCTGAAAATAGTTGTAATATTTGGTGTAGAACTTTGTTAGACTAGCTTTGAATAATTAGTGTTCTAGTAAGGTCCTAGGAAATGTTATTTTAATAACATAGGCAAAGACATCACCTTTGCTTGGCTAAATTTTATTTGGATGTACTTTGTTGTACTTGGTTGACATAAGAGTACCATTTTAGCAAGAACTCACAAATTAATTCTACTATTTTGCTTTTGTCTAATTAGTTTTTTAGTTTCAAATAATGATGATGTGTGGATCACTTATTATAGCTTATGTATGGTGTTGTTATGGTGATGAGGAAATGGGGCTTCATTTATTAGATGTTTATCTTTTGGAAAATTACCACCTGCATGATATAGTAATGCATCTTCATTTTATCAGATATTATGATTCTCCTATGTTTATTGTTTGCTATCACTTGCACTTGAGATTTCCTATTAGGACTAGAATTGTTGAGAATTTTATGTGATTCACTTTTAAATGATCCTTGTCTGGTGCATGCAAATGCTTTTCTCATGAATGCTTACTTAAGTCGTAAAGCATGCTTCTCAAGATTGTTCACACTTGTTGGTAACAATTAGCATTGAAATCCATGTTGTTTGGAAGCTAAGTTTTTAGTTTTCTTTATATATTCTTTTTCTCTTTTTTCCTTTTTGTAAACTGTAGTTCTAATAATTAATCAAATATGGTGACACATAGCATTTTAAGTTTCACTTTATGTCAATGCAGATTAGATTTCTTTAAAGCTACTTATGTTCTTTATGATTCCAAATTTTATGTTAAAGTTGATGATTACATATATCTGAGACAAGTTTTGTAGTGACTTTAGAAGTTTAGATTGTAGCTATTAAGAAGTAATCTTGTCCCTTTTTTTCTTAATGACAGGAGGAATGAAGATCAAGGTGGTTGATGGTTCATTTAACTATGTCATTATTTTTGTTCCCCAATGAATATTTATGACTTCTAATGGATGTCATGGTTAGAATTGTGGTTTTATTTTGGACTATTTTGAACTAATATCAAAGATTAGATTCATGACACTTATCAAACTCCATTTAGTTTTTTTGGTATATATTAAGTTATTATTAAAGGAAGATGGTATTTTGAATGTTTATTCAATGGATGATAGTTGATTGTTAATATTAGAGGTTTTCATAGTTCTATGTGTATAGTAGATGATCTAGTTAAAGTAGAAGGGGAAAAAAAATTGTCAATATCATCATATTGAATTCAATGTTCATTTACTATGGATGTAAAAAAATATAGAAATTTGTCCAAAAATTGTGTACCTTTTTTTCTAAAGCTTTAAAGTGTGGCAAAAAGTATTAATTACAATAACAAAGAAATCGTAGCAAATGATCATTACCCACGGTTATGTCAATTTAGAAAAGAACCATGACAAAAAGGATTATTTTGAACAAAATTTTAATTGTAAAAAAATAATATTCCCCATAGTTGTAAAATGTTGGAAAAATTGTGACAAAAAAATTGAAATCTTTGCCAACAGTTAATAACCATTGGAAAAAACTGTGGAAAAAGTCAATGAACAAATACCACAGTTTATTTACAACGACTCCAAAACTGTGTTAAATCCATGGCAAAAGGTATTCCCTATAGCTACACAACTGTGCCAAACTTTTTGCAATGGCCGTAACGTCCATGCCTCGAAAATCGTGGCATCTCCATGAAAAAAACGTATTTGCCACACTTTCTCTGGCGTTGCCAAAATTCACTTTTTTGTAGTATAATTAAAACTTGACTAAAGTATGGATTTAAAATTTAATGATTTTAATATACCCAAAATTTACACATCAAGTTTTTTATGCCATTACTGGGGAAAAATATCATGAAAGCTTAGATTTTATTGATTTAACCATTTTATATATTTACATGTCTATATGTAAATATGTGAATATATATATATATATATATATATATATGTTCCTTGTATGAATAGGTGCTATATTTTGTTTGTATAGTTGTAATTTTATGTCCCTACATATTGTAATTTGTGAATGTGTAGTAACTGTTTAACTTGTAAATTCATCATCGCACTATATTCTGTTTTCTGTTGATCTTGCCCTTAGCATATGACCCAGAGATCTAAAGCAGACATAGTAGATCTTGATCTTGAGATTGAGAGAGCCCTCACAAAAATCAAAAAAGTTGTTAGCAAAAGGATAAGAGGAGACATGGAGGTTAACCAACCAAACAATGGTAGTAATGGTGGTAACAGGAGGACTATGGAAGACTTTGTGAAACCCGCAATCTCAGGTACAGGCTCGAGTATTACGAGACTTAGGATAGAGGCTAATAACTTTGAGATAAATCCCAACATTATCTAAATGATCCAAAACATGGTACAATTTGATGGGCTACCTGAGAAAGATTCTAATGCCCACCTTGCGAATTTTTTAAAAATCTGTGACACATTTAAGATGAATAGGGTTTCTGAAGATGCTATCAAAGTAAGGCTTTTTCCCTTTTCTTTGAGAGATGAGCTAAATCCTGGTTAAAGTCTTTGCTGGCCAGATCCATTACCACTTGGAATGTTTTGGCTGAAAAAATTCTAGCAAAATGTTTCCCCCAAATAGAACATCCAAGCTTAGGACCAATATTTTTGCCTTCCAATGGTTAGAATCTGAAAATCTTTATGAGTGTTGGGAGAGATTCAAGGAGATGCTTAGAAAGTTTCCTCATCATGGGTTCAAGCAAGGTATGTAAATGCAAATCTTTCGTAATGGTTTAAGCTTTGCTACAAGGTAACTGGTTGATGCATCTGTAGAAGGTTCCATTAACTCTAAGACCTCGGTTGAAATGTTTGATTTGATTAAAAATTTTGCGACAAAGAACTATGCATGGGGTAGTTCAAGATCAAAAGCTTGTGTTTATAGAGTGCATAAGGTAGATGTAATGGCAGCCTTGGAGGCAAATGTGGAGGCATTAACACAAAAGATGGAACAAATGGTGATGCCTTCTTCCCAATGATAGGTAATGCATGTTAATTGTAATTTTTTTTGTGGAAGGGCATCCAAACCATGAGTGCCAAAGTATGGGGTCATCATAAGAGTCATTAGAACAAGCTACATATGTAAGCAATTGACGACAAGGTAATAATCCATATAGTACCACTTACAATCCTGGTTGGAAGAACTATCCAAACTTTTCATTGAATAATCAAAACCAACTTAGACAGATTTCTTCTGATTTTGGAAATCAAAGGACTCAATCCCCATTGTCTTACAATGCACCACCGCATAAGCCATCACTGAAAAAGTCGGTTAACTAATTGTTAAGTGGTACAGAAACTCCTTGGCAATTGTCAAGCGGGATCCCTTCCAGGAAATATTGATACCAATTCATATGATCTTGACCATGGAAAAAATTATCGTTATTGCCTTGGTTTTTTATTTTGGGACATCTATTTAATTTGTATGTGTTGTCCTTTATTTTCATGTATTTTTAGTTTTTGTTTAATGGAATTTTCTTCATAAATTCATGGTCTATATTATTGTACTACAATATTCAAGTATAAAAAAAAAATTCGGCCTAGATCAGGTTAAGCACATCCTCAAAAGGCTGATTTTGCCACTTTGTTTTCAAATCAAACCAATTTCCCTCAATTCTTCTCTCAACCTAACACCGTTTCTATATCCCCAAATACTACCAATTCCATTTTTATCCTCAAAAACATCAATCCAACACAAAATTTTCTTGTTTTTTGTTGAATCTATGGATCTAAACTCCCAAAATCTCAACTTTTTCTTCAAAAACTCACTTTCTTATCTCTCCTTTCAAGTAAGGATTTCTTCAAAAAGATTACATATTTTGCTTGCCCATGCATTGAAGAGCACAAATGTATGATTTTTATTAAATTCCTACGGGTAAATTTGTGCAATTGAATTTTTCCTATTTTGGGCCTATTTTTGGACAAAAATTACATATATTTAAAGTGTTGGTTAAATTTGATTGTCTTGATTGTACTATTATTATTAGAACAGCATGAGAATATGATTCATGGATTATTTTTACAACTACATGTCCATATTATTATCATAGGTAGATTATTTTTGTTATGGTAATTGTCTTGTTGATGAATTCATGATAGTTGGATAATGTGTATAGCCATTGTTCTTGACTTAGGATGTGGACATGTTTTTCATGCTATGATCCGGTTGTGAAGTCATTAGGAATCATAATATGGTGTGAATTGTGGCATTCTATTATTTTCCTTGTAGTTTTTGAAAGGAGGTTGGGTTTCATTGATATTGTGGATTGAATAGAAATTGTGGATTGTGGGGATTGTGTGTAGAGTTGTGTTGTGGTGGTGTGATCCCATTGAGTGTGTTTGTTACATTGTGGTAGTACCTTGGTCCAATTCTTTGTTCATCCTTTGCCTATCACTTCATCATGCCTAGAGAGAAAGGCCAATATTTTAAACGGGCTAAAGCTGCATCTTCCTCTACCCCTACATTCATAAACCCGTTGTTCCTACACCTTGCTGATTTCATTGATCCATCTACCAAGAGTGTTATACTAGATGAGCTACCAATAAGATTACAGTAGAACACACATTCGCACCCTTCTTATACAGTGCCCGCCCTCAAGTTAGGTCTCATGTTTAGGCGCTTGGGGTGGAGACCAATAGTTTAACTAAAGGGACCTTATTACCCTATTTTGATAAAAGAATTTTATGCTAACATAGTCTAGAAATGCAATAACCACCCTGAGACCATTGAGACTAGGGTAAATGCACCCCCCCCCCCATCTTTCTAGATTGAGAGAGACTAGCTGCCATCCTCCGTGTGAATAATGAAGGTCCTTGGTTAGCTGTAGATCACAACAACCAAAAGATATTATCTGATCTTGAGTGAAAAGTAAGTGATACTAAAGCTACCTTGAGACTATATAGGAAAAGTCCAGTCGGGCAAGTAGGTTTTTACTTTAACAATGACCTTGAAGCCATCCTACGTGCCCTAGTCTATATCTTTGCTTACAATATTGTTCCAAAAACTAGTAGGTTCAATGAGTCCCATGTGATTGACTTATATATTCTTCATACGATGATACACACTCAACCCATACCGCTTATCTTTTAATTATTTAATCCATGCAGGATGTGGCCTATTCTCTCTTTTCCACCAAAACCTTTGTCGTCCACGTGATAATGAAAATTCTTGAAGCCTTTAGCATTAGCTTGGAAGGGGAGCTTACTAAAACTACAATAGAGCGTGATATGGTTATTGAGCAAATATTTACCAGCTGTGATTATCAGTACAGTACGGAAATGAGGTATTGGTTACGGCCTTTTGATGTGTAGTACCCGGGACAAGTCGAGCTTCGACCTGAAGAAGAAAAGCATCCTACACCACCACCTCGAGCACGTTCTAGTAGTTCACAAACCTAATCTAGAGGTGATTTTAAGGTTGAGATGCGAGGTTAATTAGAGCAATTGAGAGTTGGTGATAGGGATTAAAATTACCGTTCTTTTCCTAGTTACATTTGTTGTAATAACTAGGTATATTCCTTTTTATTTGACATTTTTCTTGTGAAAAGTGTTTTTGGTAATTGTGTACAGATATAAGGTAAAATCGAGTAGAAAGTGCACACAACCAGAATAGACCTTGCTCCAGGCCCAACTAATAGACTAGGTGCCAGGTCCATTCTGCTCTAATAGTAGAAATTGAGCAAGCTTCAAGGGTTTTCCAGAATAAACCTGGTGTCAGGTCTAGCAAGGGCACCTAGCGCTAGGTCCATTCTATCTACTAAGGAGAGATGGCCAAAAACAAACCAAAAACAGAGGAAGAACATGGTGCACCTAGCGTTGGATGGGTCGAAGGTACCCGGTGCCAGGTATGCTCTAGAGGCGGAAATTTTGTACATGGAATTAGGGCTTATTCAATAATTTTGGTATTTTCCTACTCTTACTTGGCTAAGACTTTCTCAGCCATGAAATTGGTATCTAAGAGGCCAATAAAAGTACAAGAGAACACAGGGGTTTAGATTTACAACATAGAGTGGTGAATCAAAGGGCAGAAATTCTGAATCTCTCAATGAATGAGGAATTCACCCCAGTCAAGGAGGATTGTTCAAGAGAGTCTTCAAGAAAGAATAAAGAGGCTTGTCTATGAGTGCTTTCTTTTCTCGTTGTCTTCTTTTTCTTTAGCAATGATGTATTCAATACTTTTATTGTAATTTAACATTATTTTAGGATTCATGATTTTGTCTTAATTCAGTTATTTGATTAATTCTTTGTCACCTTTGGTATTTGTTTACTTGATTTCCTTAGTTATTGATACGAGTTCTTCTAATTGACTTGAGATGATGATGTTAGGAGTTTCATTACATTGATTTCGTATTTATATAATCTTAATGGACTTGAGCGATGAAGTTAAGGTTATAGGACTACGTGATCAAAGATTAGTTAATTTGGCCTCGAGCAAAGGGTTATTAGCTAATTTCATATTTATAAGGAATTGAGACTAATGCATGTTTTGGTTATGATTAGCTTGATTGGGAAATCTATTAATGTAATCAAAATATAGGATTCCATGGATTAGGAAACGAAGTGGGATTTGTCTAAGTAGATCATGACTTGTGAGACGATTGAATTTTACTTTATATTCCTTCATGATGCCAAGATGATAATTAGTTGAGAGAATTGCTAATTAGGTCATTGTCATGTTTTCTAGGATAATGGTTTAAATTACGTAAACCTACATCCTTAAGTTGTATATATTTCTTTAGTTTTTCTTTTTATTCTTTTCACACTTTATTTGGGTCTATTAAACAATGAATAAAAAGTAATTTGTTTGTACTTCTTCCTTTAAAGATCGATAGTCGTTAATTCCCTGCACTATGCTTGCAATAAGTATACTTACTCACATGTGCATTTTGGGATAAATGTTTTTAATTAAAACTTGATTAAGAGATAGATTTAAAATTGATGATTTTATATGCCTAAAATTTACGTATCAAGTTTTTGGCGCCGTTGTTGAGGAACAATATCATGAAAGCTTGGATTTTGTTGATTTAACCATGTTAATATATTTATATATGAATATGTATATATGTTCCTTGTATGATTAGGTGTTGTATTTATTTTCTTGTATACTCATATTTTAATGTCTCTATATGATATAATTCATTGTAACTTAAGTTGTGAACATGTACTTTAACTAACTAACTAGATTCCATAGTATGATGTGTATATATGATGCTAACTAGCTATTTTGTATAGGTAAGATGGCCAATTGGAGCTTGAGACGGTATCGTAATATATCTCATGGGATAACATCTCAACCATCTGACTCTATTACCTTAGAAGGGGTGTTGGAAAAATTTGCCACCCATATAACTAAGCATTTTTCTGAGATGGAGGATACACTGGAAAAAATTGAAGGTATGGTTAGAAACATGGAAAGAAAAATTTAGTTTTTAACGGATTTAGTGATAAAGTCACCATTAGGATAGAAGCACAACATGATTCAATTGCCATTACAGTAAGGAGTGGTAAGAAGATACCTAATCCCAGTATAGAACCGGTACCATCTAAAGAAGATGGGCTGGAACAACCCCTATTGTTGAATATTTTGAAAAACAACCTAAAAAACCAAAATTTTAGCCATCAGTACTCTACCCCACTCATACACACAAAACAAGAAAGGATGCACAATTTAATAAGTTTTTCAAAATCTTCAAACAAATGTACATAAACATTCCACTTAGTGAACATGCCTAAATAAGCCAAATTTCTCAAAAGTATGCTTGTGAACAAAAAAAGGTTGGAGGAATTATCCACTGTGGTTTTAAATAAAGAGTGCCCAGCTATCTTGCAGGACCCACAGACAATGCCACGAAAAGAAAGTGATCCGGGGAGTTTTTCTATTCCTTGCCTTGTTGGTACTCTTACATTTTACAATGCTTTAACTGACTTAGGTGCTAGTATTAATCTTTTACCATATAAAACTTTCAAAAAGCTAGGCTTAGGTGAACCCAAGGCCATTAGGATGAGTATCCAACTTGCGGGTCAATCTGTTAAATATCCTAGAGGAATAACTGAAGATGTCTTGGTTAAATTAGATAAATTCATATTCCTTGTGGAGTTGAGGTGATTAAACTCTTAGATTCTAGCATCATTTACCCTATTTCTGATAGTATTTGGGTTAGTTCAACACAAATGGTATCAAAAAAGGGAGGAATGATTGTAAGTCCTAATGAAAAAAATGAGCTGATCCCAATAAGATTGGTAACCGATTGGAGGGTTTGCATTGATTATAGAAAATTGAATGAGGTAACTAGGAAGAACCATTTTCCTCTCCCTTTAATTGACCAAATGCTAGAAAGGTTAGCCGAACATGATTTTTATTGCTTCTTAGATGGTTTTTTTGGATATTTTCAAATTCTCATAGCATTGGAAGATCAAGAGAAAACTACCTTTACATGCCCTTTTGGTACTTTTGCATATTGACGTATGCCTTTCGGTCTTTGCAATAGCCTCAGAATATTCCAACGATGTATGATGACTATTTTCGAAGGGCTTGTGGGTGACATCATAGAGGTATTTGTAGATGATTTCTCTATTTTTGGTGATTCTTTTAATTTGTGTTTGACCAATTTAGAAAAGGTCCTTCAATGGTGTGAATGAGACCAACCTCATGCTTAATTGGGAAAAATACCACTTTATGGTGCAAGAAGGCATAGTATTGGGACATAAGATTTCAAGAAAAGGTATTGAGGTTGATAGGGACAAAATTGAGGCAATTGAGAAACTCCTTCCTTCAATTTCCATGAAGGCAATTCGAAGCTTTCTTGGGCATGCAAGTTTTTATAGGAGGTTTATCTTGTATTTCTCAATGATTTCTAAACCCCTTACTTCTTTGCTTGAAAAAGATGATATTTTTTTATTTTGATGAAAAATGACTTAATGCTTTCAATGTGCTTAAAACAAAAATGATTAATTCTTTGATTTTAATTACATCGGATTGGTCTCTTCCTTTTGAACTAATGTGTGATGCAAGTGACTATGCAGTGGGCCCATTGCTTAGACAAAGGAGGAATAAGCATTTTCAGTCAATTTACTATGCAAGCAAAACTCTTACGGTGGCACAAGAGAACTACACCACAACGGAGAAAGAGTTGCTTGCAATAGTGTTTGCTTTTGATAAATTTCATTCTTATCTTATTTTGTCCAAAGTCATTGTGCATACGAATCATTCAGTCCTTAAGTACCTACTAAACAAGCATGATTCCAAACCAAGATTGATAAGATAGGTTTTATTGTTGCAAGAATTTGATTTGGAGATTAGGAACAAAAATAAAGTGAAAAATTTAGCTACGGATCACTTGTCTAGGTTGGAGAATCCCAACCTTGAGTTATTAGCCAAGGGAGATAACAATGACACTTTCCTGGATGAACAACTTTTACTTGTTGATGATGAGATTTCTTAACTACCTTGGTATGTGGATTTTCCAGATGACTTCAATGCCCAACAAAAGAAGAAATTCCTTTCTGAGGTAAAGCATTACTTTTGGGAAGATCCGTACTTGTTCCAGTGTTGTGCGGATCAAATCATTTGAAGGTGTGTGGATTTTGTAGAAAGCATCAATATCTTGAAATATTATCATGAAGGACCTGTAGGAGGCCACTACTGCTAACAACACCACCAGAAAGGTACTTGACTCCGATTTTTATTAATTTACACTCTTCAAGGATGCTCACAGGTTTGTTCAAAGTTGTAATATGTGTTAACGTACAGGTAACATCTCTAAATCTAATAAGATGCCATTAAAATTTTTCAAGCTTGTGAAATTTTTTATTATTGGGGGATTGATTTCATGGAGTCCTTTTCCTAGTTCTTTGGGCAACAAATACATCTTGGTTGTGATTGAGTATGTATCAAAGTAGGTTGAGGTGCAAGCCTTGCCTACTAATGATGCATGTGAAGGAAAACGCAGAAACAGGGAGCCATGGACGAGAAAAAAAAACAGAGAGAAAAATTAAACGCGAGCCATAAAGGCCATGCGGAAGCGTGAAGATCATACATTGGCGTTCCTTAGGCCTCCTAGGTTGCGTAGGAACAGATTGAACGGCTGGAATCGCCTCGCTTTGTACACTTGAAGGAGCTTCCGGTTGAACACCCGCTAGCCTTCGACTTCGTCTTGTTTGCATTAAAGCTTAGCTCTCCAGCTCTCGGGATATTCCTCAGCCTAACCTCTAGTCGGTGAACACTATGGTGAAGAGGAAGGGTCTCAATTCTCCTTGGTTTACCTGCTATTGGTTAGCAAATTCCAAGGAGAAACAAAGAAGAAGGAGAGAGACCTTGAGAGAGAGAGACCCACGTGAGGTGTGGCTTGGCAAAGGAAAAATTAGGGTTTTTTCTTTTCAAAGAGTTGTTTAGGTTTTTAGCCTAAACTAGGTCTCTCACTCTCTGATAAACATATCCCCGGGATTTCAAAATACCCGGATGTTATCCTGAGAAACAGTCTGGCCTAACCTTAAACTCCTCTTAACCGTATCTGGAAAAAACCGTAAGGTCCAAGCTATTGGGCCAGATAAATATTTATTATTTTCCTTGGACCCAAAAGGCCCAAAATAATAAATATTAATTATTTATTTTCTGGGCTTACATAAGTAACCCAATAAATAATTAATGAGCCCAAATGAACCATAATAATTAATCTTTAGTTATTTATTTCTTGGGCCTACATAAATAACCCAATAAATAATTAAACATTAATTATTTCCCCTAGTTTAAACCCAGGTTAATTTCTTAATTATTCATACTGGACCTAGGCCCTGAATAATTAATTAACCAAATAAACTAGATAATTAATTTCTCTCAACTCCTATTTTATTTATTTATTTATTTATTTTATTCCAGTCCAATAATAAATTAGACTTCCTAAATAAAATAAAATAAAACAAAATAAAATAAAATCCTCTTCAACTGAGACCAATTCCTCAACCCAAAAATAGTTAGGACTTACGGGCTATCCCGAGGACCAAAAAGACACATCGCCTTGGCTGCTAAAATGACCAAAATACCCCTGCTATATAAATAGCTGTATTTTGCATTTTAAATATTTCCTAATATCACCATAAGGAAATATTGACCCCAAGGACAATGCTGCGTTAGCAAAGTCTCCGACCTACATGTGAAATGACTAAAATACCCCTCTACACATCGCTATACAATTAGAGAGGAAGAAGTGTACTAACACCCCTCTAAATGACATCTACCATCCTTAGGCTTCTAGTCCAATGATCCACGACTTCCTGGAGTATTTCCGCTTTCCAAGGGAGCTACCCTAAAGCAAACATCCAAGTCATGTTTCCCAGGGCCCTAGATAATTTAGACCATTCGGACAACCACAAGGGGCGATATAGTGTATAAACTATCTTGTATAAGTCTGTCTTAACTAACTAGTCACACATACCCAACATGCAAGTATATTGGCCCTTTGATAGAACCTCAACTACAGCAAATCAAAGTATATGCTTCCAGCTTCGCTAGACCACCAACTCATACTCAAGTCGTAGAGTACTAGTCCACGCTGTAGCGGTAGTAGTCTAGGTTTCTACCATATAGTACTTTGAGAAACCACTACTACTGGTCCTGTTCTACGTATTCGAAATACGCTTATGTCATGAAGTGAGTGGACTACCCACTGGCTAAAGGTAAGCCATTCCCCATTTGGAATTCATAACATAATAACCTAAACATGATGAGGTTCCCAGTCTCATCAATAGGTTAAGAACAAATGTTTATGTGTTAAATAGCCCGTGATCCATACCTTACTGTGAAAGACCACCATTCACATGGATCACTTATTTAAACACAATGGGTCTGTTCCAAACGAAAATCGTGCACAAACATAAAGTAAATTCACAAACAATTTCTGAAAATAAATTCTTTTATTAAATAATTCGATTTTACATCAGAAACCTAGTCTAAGAGGGCATACAATCCAAAAATCTCCCACTTGCACTCTAAGACTAGTTAAGTCCATAGGTGCCCACCCCTATAGCATCTAAGTGTCTCTTGAAGACTCTCTCAGCCAAAGGCTTGGTGAATGGGTCTGCTAGATTGTTTTCTGAGGTAATATGTTCCACCACGACTTCCCGTATCTGGATGAAATCTCGGATCAGGTGGTACTTCCTCTCGATGTGTTTCCCCTTCTTGTGGTTCCGAGGCTCCTCAGATTGTGACACTGCTCCAGTGTTGTCGCAATACATTACAACCGGCCTGTCCATATGTGGTACAACTCCAAGTTCTAAAAGAAACTTTCGGAGCCAGACTGCTTCCTTGGACGCTTCCGAAGCTGCCACATACTCAGCTTCTATGGTTGAGTCATCAATATAAGGTTGCTTGATACTCCTCCATGAAATTGCTCCTTCAGACAAGGTGAAGACTTGTCCACTAGTGGATTTTCTCTCATCCTTATCCGCCTGGAAGTCTAAATCTGTGTATCCTGCAGGAACCAAATCATTTGCCCTGTAAACCAGCATATAATCTCTCGTTCCCTTGAGGTACTTGAGAATATGCTTTACAGCTTGCCAATGAACCTCCCCTGGGTTTGACTGATATCTGCTAACTAAGCCCACGGCAAAATAGATATCTGGCCTAGTACACAGCATAGCGTACATGAGACTTCCCACAGCCGAAGCGTAGGGAATCCTACTCATTCTGTCCTTTTCTACTTGACACTTAGGACAGTCCTTCGAAGAAAATGACAACCCATGTCTGCAAGGGATTACAGCTCCCTTGCATGAGTCCATGCTGTACTTGGCCAGCATCTTGTCAATGTATGTCGCTTGGGATAATCCTAACATTCTCTGCTTCCTATTTCTAAGAAGCCTAATCCTGAGAATGTAGCTGGCTTCTCCCAAGTCCTTCATACTGAATTGACTAGACAGCCAAACCTTTGTAGATGACAATGTCCCTACATCATTTCCAATGAGTAGAATGTTATCCACATACAGGACAAGAAAAACCACATTGATGCCTTCAAGTTTCCTGTACACGCATGGTTCATCTTCGTTTTGAATAAAACCATAAGACTTTACAGTCTCATCAAAACGAATGTTCCATGCTCTTAATGCCTGCTTAAGTCCATAAATGGACTTCTTAAGCTTGCAAACCATGTGTTCCTGGCCTTCAACAATGAAGCCTTCCGGTTGGGACATATAGATGTCTTCGCTAAGATGGTCATTCAAGAATGCCGTCTTGACATCCATTTGCCATATCTCGTAGTCATAGTGACAGGCGATGGCAAGGAGGATGCGAATGGATTTAAGCATGGCTACCGAGGAAAAGGTTTCCTCATAGTCGATACCCTCTTTCTGAGTATACCCTTTCGCCACAAGCCTAGCTTTGAAGGTTTCCACCTTCCCATCCACTCTCTTCCTCTTGTATACCGACGTGCACCCAATGGGTTTTATCCCTTCAGGTGAAGCTACAAGATCCCAAACCTGATTGAGGTACATAGACTCAATCTCGGCTTTCATTGCTTCATGCCACAGATTTACATCGGCATCAGCAATAGCCTCCTCGTATCTAGCGGGGTCATGTTCCTGATGGTCGGAAACCAGCTCAAAGGCTTCTCCAGTCCATCTATCCGGAACCCTAGACACTCTCCCACTACGACGAGGCTCTATCTTCACAGGCTCTTGAGGCTGTGCCTCTTCTTGTTCCAGAATCGGGTCAGAAGAAGTTGATTCCGTAGATAACTTCTCCTGAAGTTCCAACCTCGTTGAACCTTTAGTGGAAGTACTTTGATTATCTTCCAAGTATCTAGCATTGGTACTGACTAGTACCTTCTGCTCCTTAGGATGATAAAAGTAGCCTCCTTTTGTCCCTTTTGGATACCCAACAAAATAGCATAATTCTGATCTTGGTTCCAACTTGTCTCCCTTGATCAGAACATAAGCTGGACACTCCCAAATCTTGAGATGATTCAGACTTGGCTTACGCCCAGTCCACATCTCATAGGGAGTCCTAGGTACTGACTTGGAAGGCACTAAGTTCAGAATATATACCGCTGTTTCCAGGGCATATCCCCAAAATGACACTAGAAGAGTAGCATGAGACATCATGCTTCGGACCATTTCCATCAATGTCCTATTCCTTCTCTCAGCTACTCCATTCTGCTGGGGGGTTCCCGGCGCAGAGAGCTGGGATACTATCCCATGATGTACCATGTAGTCCTTGAATTCACCTAGGAGGTACTCTCCACCACGATCCGATCGTAAGGTTTTGATTAATTTACCTGTCCGACGCTCCACTTCAACCTTAAACTCTTTGAACTTGTTAAAAGAGTCAGACTTGCGTCTCATCAGGTATATGTAACCATACCTCGTACAATCATCCGTGAACGTGATGAAGTACTCAAAACCTCCCCTAGCTGGTGTAGACAATGGACCACACACATCAGTGTGAACAAGACTCAACACCTCCTTGGCTCTATCCGCCTTTGGTGTAAAAGACCTTTTGGTCATTTTTCCCATCAGGCAGGATTCACACTGAGGCCAACTTTCCAATCTCAATGAGCCCAAAGGCCCATCATGGATTAGCCTCTGAATCCTGGTTGAGTTAATATGACCCAACCTCAGGTGCCAAAGGTATGAATCATTGATATTGGTCTTTCTTTTTTTAGTTAAAGGTTCAGACAGAGCGTTATTTGATTGGTTGTTAATAGGGTTTAAAAAGAACAAATTTTCATACATGTGCCCAGTACATAAAATTTCTCCATCTCTACTCATAGAAATACCAGAATGGAAAGATACAGAATATCCTTGATTAATAAGTTTTGCAACTGAAATCAAATTCTGACGAAAACCAGGTACATATAAAATGTCTTTTAAAACCACTATCTTATTACAATCAAAAATAAGATCCAGCTCTCCCACTGCAAGGGCCCAGACTTGTGCTCCATTACCCACTCGAAGCCCATGTTCGCCCTTCTTGAGTCTTCTTATCTTCCTAAACCCCTGCAAGGAGTTACAGATATGATCAGTGGCTCCTGAATCAACAATCCAAGTGGAAGTTGATCCTACCATTGATATGGACTCTAGATAGTAAACATTACCTGTGGGGTTTTTCTTGGCCTGAAGATTTGGACACTCTTTTTTCCAGTGTCCCTTCTTTCCACACTTGAAGCACTTGCCCTTTGGTTTGTCCTTGTGCTGGTTCTTGGGCTGGGCTGCTGCATTCCCCTTCTTCTTCTTGAACTTTCTGGGCTTAGGCCCAGTTCTTGAAGAAGAGGCCTTAGCAATCATGGTCTTAGACTGCGGCTTCATGACCTTCTCCGCCATCTGGAGCTTCTTCATCAGTTCAGTCAAACTCATGTTCAACTTGTTCATGTTATAGTTTAACTTGAACTGAGTGAAAGAGCCCGATAGAGATTCGAGAAACATGTCCACTTGGCTCTCGGGGTCAATGACAGCCCCTAAGATTTCTTCCTCCTCGAAAGCAGCAATCATCTTGAGCATATGCTCTCAGACTGATGCTCCCTCAGCCATCTTAGTGTTTACAATTGTTCGAAGAGCCTCCTGCCTTGCGGGCCGGCTCTTGTCCGCGAACATAGTTGCCAACGATTGACTTATATCATATGCAGAAGTCATGTGCTCGTGTTTTGACTGGAGCACATTAGACATGGAAGCTAACATATAGCAACGTGCCATTTCGTCAGCTTTCTTTCATGCCTTTTCAGCCTCTCGCTCTTCAGCGGTGGAACCTTCCCCGATAACAGGACAGGTTTCGTAAAGGACATACTTATACTCCTCGGCTGTGAGTATTATGTCCAAGTTCCTTTTCCAGTCCACATAGTTTGGACCCGTTAACTTATTCTCCCTGAGAATAACGGCCAATGGACTAAAAGAACCTCCCACCATTTCTGAAAATCGAAAATAAAAGAAAGAAATTAGTTTGTGAAAACAAAATGAAATTTGTGCACTAAAATAATTTAGCTCTTAGGAAAACTGACATAGCTTCTTGGGAAGATTAACAGTTTCCTAATCTAAGTGTATTAACCACCACAAATTAATTTCCCTTCTAGGTAATGGTCTAGAGAATAACTCCATCGTGGGATGGCCGTTTCCTCTCATTTCCTATGGACATACCTCGCACTATAACCTCCAACATGGGCTGGCCGATCATAGTACGTGCCCCGGGTTATTAATTGCATCCTTCCATTAGATCTAGATCCTTGTGGTATCTCCATCCTATACGGGTTCACTCCCAGGGTGACGCGAGGGGATCCACGATCTCTAATGAGTACCGTGATGGAAGCCGTGGGGCCGTTGGAACCGCTTTCCCACTTAGTCTTTTAAAATAAAGGTTTTCTGGAAAATATCCTTTTGAAATTTCCATTAAGTTTTTCTTAACTCAAAAATAAAATATCTAAGTCCAATAAAATCTCTATGTCAAGGCTTATATCCTTTGAGAGATTTCCTCCATGGACTAATTTTATATAAGTTAAAACTTAATGATTTCAAAAAAATTTCCAATTAAAACTTTCTAGAGACTTTGGTCTCAAGTTTATTTGACAAAATCATTTTTCTAGTAAAAAACAAAACAAAATGGCTCTCCATTTTAATTTACAAAAATATCTAAATCCAATATATTTTCTTTGTCAAGGATTAAATCCTTTGAGAAAATATTTAAGGATTAATTTTTGTACCAATTAAAATAACCAGTTAGTTTTTTAAAGAAAAATATTTTTTCTTGCCGAAACAAAAAGTTCCGAAAGACTTTGGTCTTTGAGAAAAGCACACATAGGTACATAAAAAATAGTATGCTAGAAAACAATAAACGTTTTCATGCTTTTCTATTTTTTAAACCTAAGTGCCCAAATAATAGAATTAAACACATTAATTAATTAATTAATTAATTAATTAATTAATTAATTAATGATCTTGTTTAATCCTAAAATCCCTTACTAATATTTTTCATGCAAATATATTCCAAGAATATAAATATTGCACAAAAATTAACTTCGTCTGGTATGGGACCCAAAACGAAAAAAAAGAAAAATAATATAAAATAAATTGCAAAAAACGCTGGAGGTCCACTGCACCGGATGCACAGGATCTGCGCCAGCATGCCTGTGGTCCACCGCGCCCCCCGGTGCACCAGCCGCACCAGATCAGACGCTGCCTCAGCCCGTGGAGCGCCCGCCCGCCCGAGAACCCGCTCCGCCTTCCCGCCCGCATTCGCGCGTCCGGAGCCCCGCTGACCCGCGCGCCAATTGAAGAAATTTGCAATTGCAAATTCGCAGCAACCGGCTCGAATTCACTGGCAATTAGCTCGGCTTCGCGGATCCAGCATCACGGCTCCACTCACAGATATTGCGGCTCGGCTCGGAGGCGGCTCGGCGGCTTATGAACAGTGTCATCTTCTTCGTTTTTCACCGCGCGAATTTGCAGAGCATTTTTTTCGATTTTTTCTGTCTTCTTTGGCTTCTTTTGACATTTTTACTTATAAAAACTCATCCAAAACAAAAACACAACCGCCTATACCCATTAAAATTGGGTTTACACGATTAAAACACTAAAGACAAAAAAAATTTACAGAGATCCTATGCTTCCACTGTGAAGCTTACATCAAGCCTATCCCATACCAAAACAGCGAAGGATCACAGGTATAATCATCTTCTCCATTTTATTAACTATCATGCTCCCTCTATTGATCAAAACCAATGGCTCTGATACCACTTTGAAGGAAAACACAGAAACAGGGAGCCATGGACGAGAAAAAAAACAGAGAGAAAAATTAAACGCGAGCCATAAAGGCCATGCGGAAGCGTGAAGATCATACCTCTGCGTTCCTTAGGCCTCCTAGGTTGCGTAGGAATAGATTGAACGGCTGGAATCGCCTCGCTTTGCACACTTGAAGGAGCTTCCGGTTGAACACCCGCTAGCCTTCGACTTCGTCTTGTTTGCATTAACGCTTAGCTCTCCAGCTCTCGGGATATTCCTCAGCCTAACCTCTAGTCGGTGAACACTATGGTGAAGAGGAAGGGTCTCAATTCTCCTTGGTTTACCTGCTATTGGTTAGCAAATTCCAAGGAGAAACAAAGAAGAAGGAGAGAGACCTTGAGAGAGAGAGACCCACGTGAGGTGTGGCTTGGCAAAGGAAAAATTAGGGTTTTTTCTTTTCAAAGAGTTGTTTAGGTTTTTAGCCTAAACTAGGTCTCTCACTCTCTGATAAACATATCTCTGGGATTTCAACATACCCGGATGTTATCCTGAGAAACAGTCTGGCCTAACCTTAAACTCCTCTTAACCGTATCTGGAAAAAACCCTAAGGTCCAAGCTATTGGGCCAGATAAATATTTATTATTTTTCTTGAACCCAAAAGGCCCAAAATAATAAATATTAATTATTTATTTTCTGGGCTTACATAAGTAACCCAATAAATAATTAATGAGCCCAAATGAACCATAATAATTAATCTTTAATTATTTATTTCTTGGGCCAACATAAATAACCCAATAAATAATTAAACATTAATTATTTCCCCTAGTTTAAGCCCAGGTTAATTTCTTAATTATTCATACTGGACCTAGGCCCTGAATAATTAATTAACCAAATAAACTAGATAATTAATTTCTCTCAACTCCTATTTTATTTATTTATTTATTTATTTTATTCCAGTCCAATAATAAATTAGACTTCCTAAATAAAATAACATAAAATAAAATAAAATCCTCTTCAATTGAGACCAATTCCTCAACCCAAAAATAGTTAGGACTTATGGGCTATCCCGAGGACAAAAAAGACACATCGCCTTGGCTGCTAAAATGACCAAAATACCCCTGCTATATAAATAGCTGTATTTTGCATTTTAAATATTTCCTAATATCACCATAAGAAAATATTGACCCCAAGGACAATGCTGCGTTAGCAAAATCTCCGACCTACATGTGAAATGACTAAAATACCCCTCTACACATCGCCGTATATTTAGAGAGGAAGAAGTGTACTAACACCCCTCTAAATGACATCTACCATCCTTAGGCTTCTAGTCCAATGATCCACGACTTCCTGGAGTGTTTCCGCTTTCCAAGGGAGCTACCCTAAAGCAAACATCCAAGTCATGTTTCCCAGGGCCCTAGATAATTTAGACCATTCGGACAACCACAAGGGGCGATATAGTGCATAAACTATCTTGTATAAGTCTGTCTTAACTAACTAGTCACACATACCCAACATGCAAGTATATTGGCCATTTGATAGAACCTCAACTACAGCAAATCAAAGTATATGCTTCTAGCTTCGCTAGACCACCAACTCATACTCAAGTCGTAGAGTACTAGTCCACGCTGTAGCGGTAGTAGTCTAGGTTTCTACCATATAGTACTTTGAGAAACCACTACTACTGGTCCTGTTCTACGTATTTGAAATACGCTTATTGTCATGAAGTGAGTGGACTACCCACTGGCTAAAGGTAAGCCATTCCCCATTTGGAATTCATAACATAATAACCTAAACATGTTGAGGTTCCCAGTCTCATCAATAGGTTAAGAACAAATGTTTATGTGTTAAATAACCCGTGATCCATACCTTACTGTAAAAGACCACCATTCACATGGATCACTTATTTAAACACACTGGGTCTGTTCCAAACGAAAATCGTGCACAAACAAAAAGTAAATTCACAAACAATTTCTGAAAATAAATTCTTTTATTAAATAATTCGATTTTACATCAAAAACCTAGTCTAAGAGAGCATACAATCCAACAGCATGGGTTGTTGTAAAATTTCTAAAAAAACTTTTCACCCGATTTGGAGTACCCAAGATGCTCATTAGTGATAGGACAACCCAATTTTGTAATACCCAACTAGATAAAGTTCTCAAACATTTTGGGCTTACTCATAAGGTTGCTACTCTCTATCATCCACAAACTAGTAGCCAAGTCGAGGTGGTCAATAGAGAATTAAAAAGAATCTTAGAAAAAGCGGTCAATCATACACGAAAGGATTTGAGTTTGAACTAGATGATACACTTTGGGCTTATAGGATTCTTTTAAAACTCCTATTGGTATAGCCCCCTATCGCTTAGTGTATGGGAAATCAGACAGTTGAACATAGTTCTCATTGGGTAATAAAGCTTGTCAATTTTAACCTTCATTTTACAGGAAAAGAAAGAATGCTTCAAGTAAATGAGTTGGTTGAGTGGCGTAACGAAGCCTACCATAATTCGAGGATTTACAAAAATTGGATGAAATAGTGGCATGATAAGTATATTTGTTCTCCCCATGAGTTTTAAAAAGGAGATAAGGTGTTAGTCTTTAATTCTAGGCTTCGATTTTTCCTAGGTAAGTTAAAATCTCGATGGTCAGGACCGTATGAGATACATCAAGTTTGTCCATTTGGAGTTATTGAGGTTTCTTACCCAACTAAGGGAATCATTAAAGTCAATGAAAGTCAATTAAAACCATATTTGGGGGAAGAATTTGGCACTTTGGAGTATCTCGACGTTACCTTTGATGAGCTATAATCCATCTTTGCTTCTTTATCTTTCATTTATTTTATCTCTTCTTTTCTTTTCTTTTATTTTCTATTTCTTTTTCTAGATTTATGTTTTTTTCTTTCTTTTTTTTTCTGTTCTTTTAGTAGGTACTCTTGTACTGACCCTTCCTTGAGGTGGATTAAAACCTGGTGGCATGACAATGTAATGGAAGTATCTTCTTTACTTTATTCTTTTTCTTTATTCATCTTGGACTACTTGGCTGTACTTTTATAATTCTATCTTTGGCCATTGAGGACAATGTCCAGTTTAGGTATGGGAGGGAGAATAAAGTTAAAGAAGTGTTTTTCCATATTATTTGGTGAATATATTTTGTGTTTGTGATAACTCTTTTCAAAAATTTCAGTGGTTTCATTATTAAACAATGTTGTAATTCTTTTTCTTACTTGGATATAAGTTTTGTCATTCATTAGGTGAATTTTTATTAAATTAGTTTTATTGGATATGATATTTGTCAAGACTTGAGAATTTTGATTAATCTTCTTTAGGCATTAGTTTTTTAATGTTATTTGACTTATCTAGTTGAAATATAGAAGATATGATGAATATGGGAAGAGTTTATTAGTTAACTCTTATATTATGAATTTAAATTTTACTAGCTTTGAGTTATGATGAAACTGTTGGATTGTATGCCCTCTTAGACTAGGTTTCTGATGTAAAATCGAATTATTTAATAAAAGAATTTATTTTCAGAAATTATTTCTGAATTTACTTTTTGTTTGTGCACGATTTTCGTTTGGAACTGACCCATTGTGTTTAAATAAGTGATCCATGTGAATGGTGGTCTTTCACAGTAAGGTATGGATCACGGGTTATTTAACACATAAACATTGGTTCCTAACCTATTGATGAGACTGGGAACCTCATCATGTTTAGGTTATTATGTTATGAATTCCAAATGGGGAATGGCTTACCTTTAGCCAGTGGGTAGTCCACTCACTTTATGACATAAGCGTATTTCGAATACGTGGAACAGGACCTGTAGTAGTGGTTTCTCAATGTACTATATGGTAGAAACCTAGACTACTACCGCTACAGCGTGGACTAGTACTCTACGACTTGAGTATGAGTTGGTGGTCTAGCGAAGCTGGAAGCATACACTTTGATTTGCTGTAGTTGAGGTTCTATCATAGGGCCAATATACTTGCATGTTGGGTATGTGTGACTAGTTAGTTAAGACAGACTTATATAAGATAGTTTCTGCACTATGTCGCCCCTTGTGGTTGTCCGAATGGTCTAAATTATCCAGGGCCCTGGGAAACATGACTTGGATGTTTGCTTTAGGGTAGCTCCTTTGGAAAGCGGAAACACTCCAGGAAGTCGTGGATCATTGGACTAGAAGCCTAAGGATGGTAGATGTCATTTAGAGGGGTGTTAGTACACTTCTTCCTCTCTAAATGTACGGCGATGTGTAGAGGGGTATTTTAGTCATTTCACCTGTAGGTCGGAGACTTTGCGAATGCAGCATTGTCCTTGGGATCAATATTTTCTTATGGTGATATTAGGAAATATTTAAAATGCAAAATACAGCTATTTATATAGCAGGGGTATTTTGGTCATTTTAGCAGCCAAGGCGATGTGTCTTTTTGGTCCTCGGGATAGCCCGTAAGTCCTAACTATTTTTGGGATGAGGAATTGGTCTCAGTTGAAGAGGATTTTATTTTATTTTATTCAGGAAGTCTAATTTATTATTGGACTGGAATAAAATAAATAAATAAATAAATAAAATAGGAGTTGAGAGAAATTAATTATCTAGTTTATTTGGTTAATTAATTATTCAGGGCCTAGGTCCAGTATGAATAATTAAGAAATTAACCTGGGCTTAAACTAGGGAAAATAATTAATGTTTAATTATTTATTGGGTTATTTATGTAGGTCCAAGAAATAAATAATTAAAGATTAATTATTATGGTTCATTTGGGCTCATTAATTATTTATTGGGTTACTTATGTAAGCCCCAAAAATAATTAATTAATATTTATTATTTTGGGCCTTTTGGGTCCAAAAAAAATAATAAATATTTATCTGGCTCAATAGCTTGGACCTTAGGGTTTTTTCCAGATACGGTTAAGAGGAGTTTAAGGTTAGGCCAAACTGTTTCTCAGGATAACATCTGGGTATTTTGAAATCCCGGGGAGATGTTTATCAGAGATTGAGATACCTAATTTTGGCTAAATATAAACAACTCTTTGAAAAGAAAAAAAACCCTAATTTTCTTTTCCTAAGCAGACTCTCACGTGAGTCTCTCTCTCTCAAGGCTCTCTCCTTCTTCTTGTTTTTCCCTTGTTCTTTGCTTACCAATAGCGAACGAACCGAGGAGAATTGAGACCCTTCCTTTTCACCATAGTGTTCACCGACTAGAGGGTAGGCTGAGGAATATCTCGAGAGCTGGAGAGGTAAGCATTAATGCAAACAAGACGAAGTCGAAGGCTAGCGGGTGTTCAACCTAAAGCTCCTTCAACTGTGCAAAGCGAGGCGATTCCAGTCGTTCAATCCGCTCTTACTCAACCTAGAAGGGTTAAGGAGCGCAAATGTATGATCTTCACGCTTCCGCATGGCCTTTATGGCTCGCGTTTTTTTTTTTTTTGTCTCTGTTTTTCCGTCTATGGCTCCCTGTTTCTGCGTTTTGCCATCAGAAACATGTGAGTTGATAAAAAGATCTTGAGAGGAATGATTGAGGAGAATGCTGAAAATTTGTTATTTGAGCTAGAAAAAAAAAACAATGAATAGAAACAACACTATTGTTAGTGTGAATTGAAAAAAAAAAATACTCTTATTGATGATCATTGAAGACTTTTAGCTGAAAAGGGAGTCAATATAGGGAGAAGTAGCAAGTGAATTCGGTGCACTCTATTAAGACTATCCCGAAGGCAAAAAGGCAAGAAAGAGCAAAAGAAAGAAAGAATTGGTTAGAAAAAAATGATGAGTGATGACTGTAAAGGGGGCTAATACAGTGTGTAAAGAGAAATTCATGCACTTAAGGCTTTTAATTTCCTAAGTCATTGAAAAATTTTGAGAGAAAAAAAATTAGAGTGCTTTCCTCGCATCATAACTTAAGCGTGCAATTTTTGAATTTATAATGTTTGAATTGGTAGATAGCTTGACTTATGTGATTCATATTGTCTATATTTTTACTTGAAGAGTGAAATAATTTTCTTAGACTAAGGTATACACTTGATTAATTTGACTTCAAGAGTTTTGTGATGTCTTGTCCAATGTTTCAAAGTTCGAAATTATTTTCAAACGGTATGAATGACTATAGTTGTATCTAAATTTTGAAAGGAAGACATGATCTTTTTTATGGTGAAGAAATTTTTGGAATGAAAAAGAAGTTGTATTTTCTTGATAATTTTTCTTGGACTAAAATGTTTTCTTGAGGACAAGCAAATGTTCAAGTGTGGGGGTATGTGATAGGGATTAAAATCACCATTCTTTTGCTAATTATTTGAGGTTATTTTAAGATACATTTGTTGTAATAACTAGGCATATTCCTTCCTATTTGACATTTTGCTTGTAAAAGGTGTTTTTGACAAATATGTGCAGATTTAAGGTAAAATCGAGCAGAAAGTGCACACAACCAGAATAGACCTGGACCAGGCCCAACCAGTGGACTAGGCGCTGAGTTCATTCTGTTCCAGTTACAGAAATTGAGCAAGCTTCAGGGGTTTTCCAAAATAGACCTAGCACCAGGTCTGGCAAGGGCACCTGGCACCAGGTCCATTCTATCTGCTAAGGAGAGACGGCCAAAAACAAAGTAAAAATAGAGGAAGAATAGAGTGCACTTAGCGCCAAGTGGTCAAAGGTACCCAGCCCCAAGTACACTCTGGAAGCAAAAATTCTGTTCGCAGAATTAGGGCTTATCCAATGATTTTGGTATTTTTCTACTCCAACTCCTACTCAGCCAAGACTTCTTCAACCATAAAATTGGCATTCAAGAGGCCTATAAAAGCACAATAGAACACAGGGGTTTGAGATATACAATATAGAGAGGTGAATCAAAGGGCAGAAATTCTGAATGTCTCATTGAAGGAGGAATTCACCCAAGTCAAGGAGGGTTATTCAAGGGAGTCTTCAAGAAAGAAGAAAGAGGCTTGTCTATGAGTGCTTTCTTTTCTCTTTGTCTTCTTTTTCTTTAACAGTGATGTATTCAATGCTTTTATTTTAATTTAAAATTATTTTAGGATTCATGATTTTATGTTAATTCAGTTATTTGATCAATTCTTTATCATCTTTGGTATTTGTTTACTTGATTTCCTTGGTTATTAATGTGAGTTCTTATAATTAACTTGAAACGATGATGTTAGGAGTTTCATTACATTGATTTTGTATTTGTTTAATCTTAATGGACTTGAGTGATGGTGTTAAGGTTATAGGACTAAGTGATAAAAAATTAGTTGATTTCGCCTTGAGTAACGGATTATTAGCTAATTTTATGTTTATAAGGAATTGAGACTAATTCATGTTTTGGTTATGATTAGCCTGATTGGCAAATTTGTTAATGTAATCAAAATATAGGATTCCATGGATTAGGAAACGAAGTGGGATTTATCTAAGTAGAATCATGACTTGTGAGACGATTGACTTTTACTTTATATTCCTTCATGATGCCAAGATGATAATTAGTTGACAAAATTGCTAACTAGTTTATTCTCATGTTTTCTAGGATAATGGTTTAAATTACATAAACCTACATCCTCAAGTTGCATATGTGTCTTTAGTTTTTCTTTTTATTCTTTTCTCACTTTATTTAGGTTAGTTAAATAATAAATGAAAAGTGATTAGTGTGTACTTGTTCCTTTGAGGATCGATAGTCGTTAATTCCCTATACTATACTTGCAATGAGTATACTTACTCACATGTGAATTTTGGGATTAATGTTTTAATTAAAACTTGATTAAGGGATGGATTTAAAATTGATAATTTTATATACCCAAATCTACGCATCAGTTGGCATGGAAACCCAAACGGAGATATTGTTACAATTGTGTGAGTCAATAACTGCCCTCACTAGGAGGCAAGATGCTCAAGAACAACAATGGGTGCAATAGATGCAAAGATTTCCTAGAACTCATGGAGGCACTGGTAGCCATGGGGTCAATGATGAGGATGAGGATGATGATTGAGTATTTTTTCCCTAATCTATATTTTATTTCTTCAGTTTTCTTTTTGTATTTATATTTTCATGACTTTTCTTAGGCTTTCATTTTAGTTGTTTTTTCTTTTCTTTTCTTTTAACTTTCTTTTCCTTTTTTAGAATTATATTTTCTATTTTTGTTTCTTTTGTTTTTATTTAGGTACAATTTCTCCAAGAATTCCTTATGGTGGATTCACCTGTTTTGGAACTAATGTGCAATGGAAGTATTTTCTTTTATCTATTCTTCCTCTTTTTTTATTGTTGGTCTCTTGGCTTGATTTTCATTGTTATATTTTTTGCTATTGAGGACAATGTCCAGTTTAAGTGTGGGGGGAGAATTTAACATTGAAGATATTGTCCATATACAGATTTTGTGCTGAAATTTTTCTTTTTTTTTTTTGTGATTTTCATTCCATTATCAAGGTTGTAATTATCTTTCTTCTTTGGATATGAGTTTTGTCATTAACATGGTGGATTTTTATTAACACTAAAATGGTTTATTAGACGGGATATGTTAAGACTTGAGAATCTGGGTTAATCTTGTTTATGCATTAGTGCTTGAGTATTATTTGATTCATCTAGTTTAAATATGGATAATATGATGAATGTGGGGAAAGTTTCTTATATTATGGGCTTAAACTTTGCTTAGCTTTGAGTTGTGATAAGGAATGTGAGGGGGAAAAATATCTTTGAGTGAAAAAAAAAATTGTGGGAAAACATTGGATTGTGAGTTGAAAATGGAGAAAAATGAGTTAATTGTTGTTTCTTTGAATCTGAGAAAAATGTTTTTGCTTGTTTTGGGGACCAATATAGATAGTGAAGAGAAATCCACTTTCTTGAAGCTATTAATTCCCAATAGCAAAAGAAAGAAAGAAAAATTATTGGAAAAAATGTTGAGTGATGACTATAAGGGGGCTAATACGGTGCATAAAGAGACATCTATACACTTGAGGCTATCAATTTCCTAAGTCATTGAAGGAAAAAATTGAGAGGGAAAAAATTAGAGTGTTTTCCTTAAATCATTACTTGAGTTGTGCAATTTTTGGATTTATACTGCTTGAGTTGGTAGATAGCTCAACTTGTATAATTCATATTATCTATGTTTTTGCTTAAATGGTGAAATAATGTTCTTAGACTAGCATATAAACTTGTGTAATTCGACTTCGAGGACCTTTATATGTCTTGTTTAGTAATTTATTTTGTGAATGTTTTCAAAAGGTTGAAAGAATGACAAGAACATATCTAGAGTTTGAAAGGTAGTTATGGGTTTGTTTTAAGTAAACTTTTTGAGAGATTGTCTTGTTTTTCTTGTTTTTAAAAGGCTTTACTTGAGGACAAGTAAAGGTTCAAGTGTGGGGGAATGTGATATGGGCAAAATTTATCTATATTTTTCTAGTTATTTGAGGGTGTTTTGTAATACATATGTTATAATAACTATGCATATTTCTTCATATTTGATATTTTACCCTTGGAAAGGTGTTTGGACTTTTATTATAGAAAACGACGAAAAAACATCAAAACCGTCACTATCAGAGCACGGTCGGCACCAGCCGTGACCTTCGGAGCTGGCACCGGCCTCGATTTGGACGAACAGGGGATTTTTTAGGTTGAAAAATAGAGCACAACCGGGTCGACCAGAGCACCGGCTATGCCAAATGGAACCAGTGCCTGCTCTGCTCTATCCCATGTCGGCGAGCTTTCCAATTTAGCATGGATTTGGAAATTTTCTAAAAGTTTTGGTATTTTTCAATCTCTACTTGGCCTACAACTCTTAGGGAATGCATTTTGGCCTCTTGGAAGCTTATCTAAACAAGAAAAACACAAAACAAAATGATGAATCCAAGGAGCAAAATTTACAATCACTTAAAGAATGAGAGATTCATCATTCAAGAAGGTTTTCAAAGAGAAGAAGAAGGGCTTGTCTATGAGTTCTTTCTTTTACCTTTGTATTCTTTTTCTAGAATAATGATGTATTTAATATCTTCGTTATAATTTGACATTGTTTTGGGATTCATGGTTGTTGGATTAATTTAGCTATTTGATCAATTTTCTATCATTCTTGGTGTTTGATTACTTGATTTTATTTAGGTTGATGGAATTAAATTTCTTTCTAATGGACTTGGGAAATGAAGTTAGATTGTGTTTAATTTAATCAATTCTACATATGTGTTATTTCTTAACGGACTTAAAAAATGAAGTTAAGATAAAGAACCTAAGTAGTCAAAGATTAGTTTATTTCACCTAGTGTATAGGGTTATTGACTAATTCATGCTTATTATCACCTAGAGCATAAGGATAATTTATGAGGAATTGAGTTTAACGCATTTTAAAGAGATGGTGATTCCATGGATTGGAAAATAAGTGGAGTCTATGTAAGTGGATTCATGACTTGGGAAACAATTGAATTTTACTTTATATTCTTTCATGATACCAAGATGATGATTAATTGAGATAGTTGCTAAATGATTCAGTGTCATGTATTCTAGGATAATTGTCTAAATTGCATATTCCTACATTATTGAGCTATACATATTTTTTTTATTTTTCTTTTTATTATCTTATCACTTTAATCGGTTTGGTTAACCAATGAATAAAAAATGATTAGTGTGTACTTGTTCCTTTGAGGATCAATACTCGTTAATACCCTATACTATACTTGCAATGAGTATACTTACTCATATATGTAATTTGGGATTAATATTTTAATTAAAACTTAACTAAGGGATGGGTTTGAAATTTAATTATTTTTATACACCTAAAAGTTACCCATTATGAGTCATTCGGTATTCAATACATGAATGATTAGCTCCAGTGCAAGTGGGAGTTTGTTAGTGTTATGCCCTAGGGACAATCACTTGTATATTGTATGTGGAATATTTATATAATAAGGGCATTCTTTATATTTTAGTTTAATTAATCATTTCATAAATATGTGTATAAAGCTGGTAGATAAAGTCCCTAGCATAATGTATAGCATTAAGGAAATCTTGAAAAAAAAAAATCATGATGTGAGATTCCTACTACACTAAATAATACTTGTGCTTAAACCATCCCTAGTTATAGTATTGATGAGATAGAACATCATTAATGCGCTAAGACTGGTATGTGTCACACCTTTTTATTTGATCAAGTGTTGGTTCTCACATCCATGAGTACTGTGATACTTAAAGTTAACACGTGAATACTTGTTATGTGAATAAGTCCATTGGATGACTTAACTATAAGATAATCACATGGATAACTTTTTAGTACCAGTGATAAAACCTCAATATCGCGAATGTGCAAGTATCCTTAGACTTGATATCTTTAAGATACTTGGTGTACTGAGCGTTGTACTTTGATTCCAATCTCTAGAGTCCCTAGAAGCCCGCCTATGGGATGGATATTGGGTACAACATAAAGTAAAAGAAAATAGTAGAGAGGGATAATAAAGGATTAAACACTCCTAATAGTAGGAATGTATATCTCTCGGCCACTTGTATGAAATCATTACTCGAGAAGCCCTTGGCCAAAGTGATTATGTCTTAGAAATAGTTCTAAATTTATACATATGTTGAGTAATAGAATCTAGATCCGGTACTAATAAATTCGAGTAGAATTAATTATATTCTTGTGGGAGTTGGCACTAATTCCATACTTTAAAACCAATTGAGAGATAGTATGATGGGAGGAGTTTATTCCACTGATAGTTTGTTATTAAAAGGTTCATGTCAAACCACTTGACTTTCTAAACATTTGGATGGTCATGATACATTGCTAGATGGCAATCATGATCTGCTAAATATGAATTTATCAATTGAAGAATTAATAAATTAATCTAAATTAAAACTAATAAGTAAATTCTAATTAATAAAGATTATTTTTCTATTATGATTAGAATTAATTCATATTTCATTACCAATAGACTAGAAAGCCTAATAGGTCACACACAATAGAGGAATTGGTATTCAAAATATTATATGATAATATTATAGAGTTAATTTGTGAGAAGAAATAATTTTATGGTCCAATTATAAAATAGTTATAATTGTTGGGTTGGATTGTAATTATTAAATTCTTGTGGACTGCTCCCAATCCTTCCTTAGATGTGTCTGTGTTAGTGTTGTGCCCTAGAGGCAACCACTTGTACATTGTATATAACACATTTTATTTTAATAAAATGCATTATTTATCTTATAATTTCTTTTGCTTACTTTAAGTAATATAATTGTTCAATAAAGTCCCTAGTACAACACTATGTTAAGGAAATCATGATAGAGATCATGATATGAGATTTCTACTACACTGGATGGTGTTAGTAATTAATTAGTCCCTAGTCATAGTATTAATGAGACGGGACATCATTAATGCGTTAAGACTAGCATATGTTAGACTTCCTAATTTGATTAGGCGGTGGTTCTCATAACCGTGAGTATTGAGATACTCAAAGTTAACAAATAGCTGCTTGTTAACAGAATAAGTTCATTGGATGACTTAGCTTTAAGATAATCACATGGATAACTATTTAGTGCCAGTGATATAATCTCAATATAATAAACGTGCAAGTATCCTTAGACTTAAGATCTTTAAGGTACTTTGTTTGTTGAGCTTTGTACTTTGATTCCAATCTCCGGAGCTCGATCGAGGGCCGCCTATGGGATGGATATTGGGTACATTGTGAGATAAATGAAAGTAGTTGAGAGGGTCAATAAAGGATTCACCACTCCTAATAATAGGGGCGAATATCTCACTTGTAGAAATTACTACTCGGAAAGTCCTTGGCCAAGGCGATTGTGTATTGGAAACAGTTCCAATTGATACACATCTAGAGTAGTGGGTTCCTGGTACAAGTACTATTGTATTCGGGCCAGAATTAATTCTGGAGGGAGTTGGCACTAATTCCGTACTCCATACCGAATGAGATATTGTACGGTGAAAGGAGTTAATTGCACTGAAGTTTGTTATTGAAGGGTTCATGTCAAGCCACTTGACTTCCTGAACTCGTGGGTGATCATGATGTGTTGCTAGATACCGCTCATGATCTGGGAATATGGGTTTCTTAATTGATAAATTAATAAACCAATCCTGATTAGAATTAATAGGATTAATTCTAATTAATTATGGATTATTAATATCAAAGACGTTTGGATTAATTCATGTTCGCTACCAATTGACTGGGAAACCTAATAGGTCACACACAATAGAGGATTATATACTCAAGATGTTATTTGATAACATAGAGGGGTTAACTGTGAGAAAGAGAAGTTGTTGTGGACAAATTATAATTAGTTATAATTTATAGTCTAAGTTGTAATTGTGGAAAGTTGATGTTTCCAATTACAATTAGGAAATTCTAATTGTTTTAGAATTTCATATTTTTAGTAGATTTTGGAACATATATTGGATATGCTGGAAACCCTAATCCAAGTGTGATTCACACGAAAATAGGAGTCACAAAAAACAATCGTCTTATTCTCTTTCTCTCTCTCATTTTGCTGAAAATGAAAACAGCCCTAGCCGCCTTCTTTTTCTGCTAGCACAGGAAACTTTGGTTCTTAAGTATTCTTCTGTGTGGATTACTATTATAGATAATCACACACTGTGATTATAGTGGTTATACGTCCAACTCTCGTGGAGTTTGCACAAGAGGATTGCTGGATCGTGCCTCGACTTGAAGGAGAAAGTTTTGTTTTTCGGACGCTCACCCAAAGGTAAAAGCTACTACCTTTATTATCTTTATGTCTTGTTTTTCACACATAGGCGAGTCCTGGGATAGTATCTCGTTTAGTTTTCGCTGTGCCGTATAGGATACGAGCCTGAGATACCCAGCCGTGGTATCGGAGACATGCTATGTGTGGTCTACAGACATTGTTTTGGCATGAAAAACTGATTTCATATATTCGTGCTTGTCTTTGTTCGCTGTGGAAATCGTTTTTACTCGAGTCGAAATCGTTTCGAGCTTTGTGGGTTGGGTCCATAGCACAATATGATTGTGTAAAAGTTATAGCATACTTCAAAAGGTGCTTTCTTTATATGCTGAAAATTTTCTGTAGAAAAATGTTTTCTTAAACATGGTAGTTGCCCTCTGTTTCATCTTGTGAATTTGATTTTCTATTTTGTTTTGTCTAAACTAACAAATTGGTTGTTATTTTGAGCTTCAAAACAGAAAATTCTATTGAGAATTGTTCTCGCTAAAATTCTGCAGAAGATTAGGGCACCAGAAATTGTTTCTGGAAAATTTTTCTGAAAATCACCGGCTCTGGCCTCCAAACTGGTGCCAGTTCTAGAAATCGTTTTTGGAAGAGAAAAATTTTTGGAAACCAGAATAGAGCCGGTGCCGACTCTGGCTTCCAAACCGACGCCGGTTATGCTCTGTTTTGCACGATCCAGCTGTTTAAAAAAAATGGAATAGAATTTTGAAAAAGGAAAAATCTCATTTGATGAGAGGCGGCAAAATAAAAAATTTTCCATGGGGGTGCTGCTCCCCTGACCCCCGCAAGGGGCGCTGCCCCCTGGACCCCCGCCCGCTGACTGGCCAGCAGGACCATCGTTATCTTTGCGAGACGAGACCCAAAAGCATTTTCTCAAAATTAGTTTTGAGACAAACAATTTTATTTTTCAAAATAATGATTTTGAAAATTTAAAATTAATGTATTTTTCTAAAATATTGATTTGAGAATTTATTTTATTTTGTTTTGTTTAAGCATAGTCAATGTCATGATGGATGGTTATGGACTAAAACCAATTATATCTGTTCATGCATTTTACAGTTTTGTTGTTTTATTTTTATGAAATAGGGCCTGCATGTCCTGCCTTCTCTAGAATTCTTGTGTAATTCTCTTCTCATCTAACTCCTCTCGAATGTAACTCAAGGTTTTCTCTCTTTAGAAAATTATATAATTAGTCTATATAGGTTAGATAGGAGTAGAATTATTTTATTTTGGAGATGGCAACCAAAACATGGTGAGAAGGTAAGACCTTCTACTTGAATCATGCATGAACACATATGGTTAACTATATTTCTTTTATGGCTCAAAGAAATTAATTTAGGGTAAAGTCCATAACCATACCACGTAATCGCTTTATTACCATGATTATCAATTATGTGATTTATTGATTTTTATGCATGCCATTCAATGAAATCACTAAAAGGGACAAATCCCTCAATTAATATTAATCCTAATTCTTTCCGTTAATATAGTAAGAATGAGAGTCCTTTTTCGAGACCAAGTTGTTGAGCAAACCCAAGCCTACTTGACATCGGGCATGTTCAAGCTATGGAATTAAATTTCTTTGGAATTAAATTCCTGATTAATAGGTCAGGTTTAACTAAATTCTTTATCCCAGTTGGGCAAACTCAAGCATAAATAAATTTAGAGAAAAAGTTAGGAAGACTTTAAGATTAAAAGCTGTTAATCACCCAATAATCCTGTAGTTACATACGATGTAATTGGTATTGGATACCTACCAATGAACTCAAGGGTGGCTTGTTGAGCAAACCCAAGGTTATTCTTGAGGAATTTGGATACCGGTCCACTAGGAAAGCTTCCAATAGGCTTTCCCGAATCAGTAGTGGGGGCTATTGGTTTGAGTAAAATAGTGGAGTAAAAATGTGCTTAATTAAAGTCCTAATTATTTGCATATCATGTGCATATACAAGTAGCTAATACTCTCTATCTTTACATCCAGGTCACTTGCATCATGTCAACAAACCTACACTTACGTAGCATCTTGGAAACCAACAAGTTAACCGAATCAAACTATCTTGACTGGTATAGAAATTTGAGAGTAGTTCTCAAATCGGAAAAGTTACTCTACATGCTAGATGCTCTTATTCCTCCATCACCAGCTTAAGATGCTCATGCTGATGAGCGTGCTGTCCACAAGAGGCACAAGAAGGATAGTGATACAGCATCATGTATTATGCTGGCATCCATGACTCCTGAGTTGCAAAAACAGTACGAGCATATGGATGCTCAATCGATTATACTATATCTTCGAGAGCGGTCTGATACCCAAGCCAGAACTGAGAGATATGAGATCTCGGAGCAACTATTTCATTGCAAAATGGTAGAGGGTTCTTCTGTGGCCACTCATGGGCTGAAGATGATGGGCTTAATAGGGAAGCTTAGATCTCTCGGGTTTGCAATGGATCATGACTTAAGTATTGACTTAATTCTACAATCTTTGCCTAATAGATTCTCACAATTTGTGATTAACTATCAGATGAACAAGATTGAATCCACCATTCCTGAGTTGATCAATCTTCTCAAAACTGCAGAGTCCTCTATGAAGAAGGATTCCAATGCAGTTTTAATGGTAGAATCTTCCTGTTCTAAGAAGAAAGTTCAAAAGAAGAAGAAGAAGAAGGCTCCCATGAAGCCCAAAGGTGGTGTGAACAAGAAAGACGCAGCTACCAAGGGCCCATGCCATTATTGTAGTAAGATAGGCCACTGGAAGCGCAACTGCAAAGCCTACTTGGAGACCATTAAGGACAAGAAGCAGAAGGAGAAGCTTTCAAGACTTTTACTTCTTCTCCAGATATGTTTATGATTGAGATAAATACTGCTTTTAGAAATGAAATATGGGTATTAGATACCGGATGTGGATCTCATTTGTGCAATAACTTGTAGGGACTAAAGAGCAGTAGAAGGCTAGAGAAAGGCGATGTGGACCTATGTACTGCAAATGGGGCAAAGGTTGCTGCACTTGCTATGGGGACATACGAGCTAAACCTGCCTTCGGGATTAATTCTAGAATTGCAAAACTGTTATTATGTACTATTTTTAATGAAAAACATTATCTCAGTTGCGTGTTTAGACTTATGTGGATTTCATTTAATATTTAAGAATAAATGTTGTTCTTTTTCATTGAATAATATTCATTATGGTTTAGCAACTTTGGTTAATGGTTTTTATGTTTTAGACTTGGATAATCTAGTTCTCAATATAAACAATAAGAAACTTAAAATAGATAACTCTAATACCTCTTAATTCTGGTATTGTCGTTTGGGCCATGTAAACGAAAATCGTGTTTCTAAGTTACACAAGCTTGGTGACTTAGGGTCATTTGATTATGAATCATATAGCACATGCGAATCTTGTTTACTAGGCAAAATGACTAAAACTCCTTTTCCAGGAAAAGGAGAATGGGCCAAGGAGTTATTAGAACTCATACATTCTAATGTATGTGGCCCAATGTCAATACAAGCAAGAGGAGATTATAACTATTTCATAACCTTTATCGATGACTTCTCACGATACGAGTATTTGTATTTAATGAAATACAAATCTAAGGCCTTTGAAAGATTCAAAGACTTCAAGAATAAAATAGAGAAACAACTTAGCAAAAGAATTAAAACTCTAAGATCTGATCGAGGAGGAGAATACTTGAGCCAAGAGTTTATGAGTTATCTTAGAGATAATGGGATATTATCTCAATGGACTCCACCACATACATCTCAACATAATGCTATATCTGAGAGAAGGAATCGAACCCTTCTAGACATGGTACGGACCATGATGGCTTCTGCAAACCTACCAAAATCGTTTTGGGGGCATGCACTAGAAACTTCTGTTTATATATTAAATAGAGTTCCGACAAAATTGGTTAATACTACCCCATTTGAGATGTTCTTTGGTAAGAGACCAAATTTATCTCACTTGCGAATATAGGGTTGTCCTGCCTTTGTCAAAAGGCTACAGTCAGACAAACTTGATAGTAAGTCTAACAAGTGTTTATTTGTGGGATATTCGAAAGAATCTTTCGGATATTGCTTTTATCTACCCTCTGAAAATAAATTGTTTATTTCGAAGCATGCCATCTTCTTGGAGAATGAGCGCATGCTCAAAGGGGACAGTAGGAGTAAGATTGAACTTAGTGAAGTTCATGAAGATCAAACAAACAAGGATCAACCATCTAACCCCATATCTATTGAGAGAATAGATGAACCTTCTAATACACAAGAACCTCATAGATCTAGTAGGATACGTGTAGCACTGGAGAGATATGGATTTCTCATTAGTGACCACAATGATGTATTGCTCATAGATGAAGATGAGCCTACTAACTACAAGGATGTTCTGAACAATTCAAAATCTGAAAAATGGCTTGAGGCCATGAAGTCAGAGATGAATTCCATGTATGACAACCAAGTATGGACTTTGGTTGATCCACCAAAAGGAACTAAACCTATTGGGTGCAAGTGGGTTTTCAAGAAGAAAGTGGATATGGATGGTAAATTAGTTACCTATAAAGCACGAATAGTGGTGAAGGGTTATCGTCAACAACATGGTATTGACCATGATGAAACTTTCTCGCCAGTAGCCATGTTGAAATCCATCAGGATACTTCTAGCCATTGCTGCTCATCATGATTATGAGATTTGGCAAATAAATGTGAAAACAGTTTTCCTAAACGGAAATCTGACTAAGGAAGTGTATATGACACAACCTGAGGGTTTCATATCCAATGATAGCACAAAGGTGTGCAAGCTACAAAGGTCCATTTATGGACTTAAGCAAGCTTCTAGGAGTTGGAATATCCGTTTTGATGAAACAATCAAGGAGTTTTTTTTTATTCAAAACATGGATGAGCCTTGTGTATACAAGAAGGTTAGTGGGAGTGCAATCGTTTTCTTACTACTTTATGTAGATGACATATTACTAATAGGAAATGATATACCTATTTTGCAAACGGTTAAAGTTTGGTTGTCTAAACAATTCTCCATGAAAGACCTTGGTGAAATAACTTATATTCTCAGAATAAGGATATATAGAGATAGATCCAAAAGGTTGCTAGGTCTTTCACAGTCTACATACATAGATAAAGTACTAAAGAGGTTTAGCATAAATCAATCCAAAAGGGGATTCTTACCCATGTCACACGGTGTAAGCCTTTCAAAGTCGATGTCTCCCAAGACACAAGTTGAAAAGGATCACATGAGTAAGATTCCATATGCCTCGGCAGTTGGATCTATCATGTATGCTATGATATGTGTAACACCCTGCTACCTAGGCCCGCCAGGGCCGGGGATGTCGCCCTGTCCAAAGGACAAGGGGTTTTTATAACTAGGTCACACAAATGAAATAGAGGAATAAAAATGATACTTGAACTTAAAATTTATTACATCCCAGAAAAATCAATCCAAGAATAAATCCGAGAATACAAAAAATAAATCCATAATAAAATTTATCCACTCTCATCTCCCAAAAACATTACACAAGATAAATTATCAGAAAATCTTCCAAGCAAGCAATATCTAGCTACTCATCCCCATAGCAAGATCGACTTGAAATCAAGGTAAAAATGGTGGTGAGACAGAAATCTCAGTAAGTCCGTGTGTGCTTTGGGTGTTTAGTGAAAACAATTCGTGAATGCAAAGTATAAAATTCTTTATAAGAGATCACTAGAAAGCAATAAACATTTGTCAAAAGCAATAGTGGTGTTTTAGCTTTTCCAACCATACATAATCAATAAAATCAACCACTCAAGGAAATGATCATGGGTACCACACGTTGGGCCCCATAACCGCATGGTCAGTATGCCACAATTTGTGCATACTACCGGTCAGAATGCCACACTTTGTGCAGACTGACAAAAGTAGGTGATTGGCCTACCGAGCAAGATATTCCTCCTTCTCTATACCCAAACAATAACCGAGTGTCCATTCTGGCAAAACACAATCACTTGACTAAAAAAGAACACTGCTAGCTCGGACCGGCACGACCTACTGGACTGTCATCTTATCCGGGAAGAATTCACCCCTCAGAGGTGGCCACCTACTGGGAGACTTACCCTAACCCCTCAAAGACTAACCCTAATAGTCCACCCTTATTGAGTACTCAACGTAGCATATCCCACTTGGGAAAAAAAAGAACAAAACATAGTTCCACTTGAACCTGGCAATTAAGGGTTTCCAAAGTCTTTGTCAAAATCAGTTTTAGAAAAAGTTTTGAGTTTGAATAAATCTGCTTATTGGTTTTCAAATAATTTGTTTCACGGAAATAAGACAGGAGACAATCCTCAATTGCCTTTGCAAAGATAAGTGTCCATGCACTCTACATTTAGCTTGCCATAATTAAACACTTTTCATCAATCAGATTTTATGCAGGAGCTTCTTAATCCTTGCTCACAATAAAAGATCTCCAATAGCTGACCTAACATTTGTTCTTAACCTATTGATGAGACTAGGAATCTCATCATGTTTAGGTTATTACGTTATGAATTCCAAATGGGGAATGGCTTACCTTTAGCCAGTGAGTAGTCCACTCACTTCATGACATAAGCGTATTTCGAATACATAAGACAGGACCTGTAGTAGTGGTTTCTAAAAGTACTATATGATAGAAACCTAGACTACTACCGCTACAGCTTGGACTAGTACTCTACGACTTGAGTATGAGTTGGTGGTCTGGCGAAGCTGGAAGCATATACTTTGATTTGCTATAGTTGAAGTTCTATCGTAGGGCCAATATACTTGCATGTTGGGTATGTGTGACTAGTTAGTTAAGACAGACTTGTACAAGATAGTTTCTGTACTATATCGCCCCTTGTGGTTGTCCGAATGGTCTAAAATGTCCAGGGCCCTGGGAAACATGACTTAGATGTTTGCTTTAGGGTAGCTCCCTTGAAAAGCGGAAACACTCCAAGAAGTCGTGGATCATTGGACTAGAAGCCTAAGGATGGTAGATGTCATTTAGAGGGGTGTTAGTACACTTCTTCCTCTCTAAATGTACGGCGATGTGTAGAGGGGTATTTTAGTCATTTCACCTGTAGGTCGGAGACTTTGCTAATGCAGCATTGTCCTTGGGGTTAATATTTCCTTATGGTGATATTAGGAAATATTTAAAATGCAAAATACAGTTATTTATATAGCAGGGGTATTTTGGTCATTTTAGCAGCCAAGGCGATGTGTCTTTTTGGTCCTCGGAATAGCCCGTAAGTCCTAACTAATTTTGGGTTGAGGAATTGGTCTCAGTTCAAGAGGATTTTATTTTATTTTATTTTATTCAGGAAGTCTAATTTATTATTGGACTGGAATAAAATAAATAAATTAATTAAAATAGGAGTTGAGAGAAACTAATACTCTAGTTTAATTGGTTAATTAATTATTCAGGGCCTAGGTCTAGTATGAATAATTAAGAAATTAACCTGGGCTTAAACTAGGCAAAATAATTAATGTTTAATTATTTATTGGGTTATTTATATAGGACCAAGAAATAAATAATTAAAGATTAATTATTTTGGTTCATTTGGGCTCATTAATTATTTATTGGGTTATTTATGTAAGCCCAGGAAATAAATAATTAATGTTTATTTTGGGCCTTTTGGGTCCAAGAGAAATAATAAATATTTTTCCGGCCCAATAGCTTAAACCTTAGGGTTTTTTCCAGATACGGTTAAGAGGAGTTTAGGGTTAGGCTAAACTGATTCTCAGGATAACATCCGGGTGTTTTGAAATCCCGGGGATATGTTTATCAGATATTGAGAAACCTATTTTTGGCTAACTAATAAACTAGGCTCTAGTAGAGAAAAACCCTAATTTTCCAAAAACTCATAGAGAGCCTCACGTAAGCTCTCTCTCTCACGCCACCCTCTTCTTGTGGTTTACTCCTTGTTCTTTGCTAATCAACAGCGAGAGAACCAAGAAGATTTGAGATTGTTCCTCTTCACCATTGTGTTCACCGACTAGAGGTTAGGCAGAGAAATATTCCGAGAGCTGAAAAGCTTGTCGTTGATGCAAACAAGGCGAAGTAGAAGGCTAGCGGGTATTGAACCGGAAGCTTCTTCAAGTGGGCAAAGCGAGGCGATTCCAGTCGTTCAATCCGCTCCTACTCAACCTAGAAGGGTTAAGGAGTGCAGAGGTATGATCTTCACGCTTCCGTATGACCTCTAAGGCTTGTGGTTTATTTTTCTCTCCGTTTTTTTAAACCGTGCATGCTCCCCTATTTTCGTCTCCCTCAATGTGGTATCAGAGACACTGGTTTTTGATCAATATAGGGAGCATGGTAGTTAATAAAAATGGAGAAGATGATTATACATGTGATCTTTCGGTGTTTTGGTATGGCATAGGCTTGATGTAAGCTTCACCGTTGAAGCATAGGAGCCCTCTATAAAATTTTTTGGCTTTGAAGTTTAATCGTGTAAACCCAATTTAAATGGGTATAGGCAATTGTGTTTTTGTTTTGGATGTTTTTTGCAAAGTAAATATGTCCAAAGAAGCCAAAGAAGGCTGGAAAAATCGAAAAGAGAAGTCACTGCAACTTCGCGCGCGGACAGAAGAAAAAACGAAGAAGAAAGCACTGTTCATAAGCCGCCGTAGCGCCGAGCCGAGCCGAAGCCGCCGCCTGATTTCTGTGTCTGGAGCCGCTGGCTTATATGCACCAAGTAGAGACGATTGAATTGCAATTTGCAATTGCTCGCGCGCGGGTCGGGCGGCCGATTCAGATAAAGACGCGGGTGAACTGCAGAGAGAAGCCGGGCGCAGGCACTCGGGCGGGCGGGTCGCGGCTTGGCGGGTTGAGGCATCGTCTGATCTGGTGTGGCTGGTGCACCGGTGGGCGCGGTGGACCGAAGAGCAGAAGGCGCCAATCTGGTGCGGCCGGTGCAGTGGACCGCCACCGATTTTTACAATTTTTTTATTTTTTTTCTTTTTCATTTTGGGTCCCATACCAGGCAAAGTTAATATTTTTACAATATTTATATTCTTGGAATATATTTGCATGAAAAATATTAGTAAGGGATTTTAGGATTAAACAAGATCATTAATTAATTAATGTGTTTAATTCTATTATTTGGGCACTTAGGTTTAAAAAATAGAAAAGCATGAAAACGTTTACTGTTTTCGAGCATGCTATTTTTTTTATGTACCTATGCGTGCTTTTTCTCAAAGGCCAAAGTCTTTGGGAACATTTTTGACAAGAAAATTACTTTTCTTCAAAAATTAAATGGTTATTTTAATTGGTACAAAAATTAATCCTTGAATATTTTCTCAAAGGATTTAATCCTTGACATAGAAAATATATTGGATTTAGATATTTTTGTAAATTAAAATGGAGAGCCATTTTGTTTTGTTTTGGACTAGAAAAATGATTTTGTCAAATAAACTTGAGACCAAAGTCTCTAGAAAGTTTTAATTGGAAATTTTTTGAAATCATTAAGTTTTAACTTAAATAAAATTAGTCCATGGAGAAAATCTCTCAAAGGATATAAGTCTTGACATAGAGATTTTATTGGACTTAGATATTTTATTTTTGAGTTAAGGAAAAACTCAATGTAAATTTCAAAAGGATATTTTCTAGAAAACCTTTATTTTAAAAGACTAAGTGGGAGAGGGGTTCCAACGGCCCCACGGCTTCCATCACGGTCCTCATTAGAGATCGTGGATCCCCTCGCGTCACCCTGGGAGTGAACATGTATAGGATGCGGATACCACAAGGATCTAGATCTAATGGAATGAAGTAATTAATAACCCGGGGCACGTACTATGATCGGCCAGCCCACGTTGGAGGTTATAGTGCGAGGTATGTCCATAGGAAATGAGAGGAAATGGCCCCACGATGGAATTATTCTCTAGACCATTACCTAGAAGGGAAATTAATTTGTGGGGGTTAATACACTTAGCTTAGGAAATTGTTAATCTTCCTAAGAAGCTATGTCAGTTTTCCTAAGAGCCAAATTATTTTCAGTGCACAAATTTTATTTTATTTTCACAAACTAAATTCTTTCTTTTATTTTCGATTTCAGAAATGGTGGGAGGTTCTTTTAGTCCATTGGCCGTTATTCTCAGGGAGAATAAGTTAATGGGTCCAAACTATGTGGACTGGAAAAGGAACCTGGACATAATACTCACAGCTGAGGAGTATAAGTATGTCCTTTACGAGACCTGCCCTATTATCAGGGAAGGTTCCACCGCTGAAGAGCGAGAGGCTGAGAAGGCGTGGAAGAAAGATGACGAAATGGCACATTGCTATATGTTTGCTTCCATGTCTAATGTGCTCCAGTCAAAACACGAGCACATGGCTTCTGCATATGACATAAGTCAATCATTGGCAACTATGTTCACAGACAAGAGCCGGCCCGCAAGGCAGGAGGCTCTTCAAACTATTGTGAACACTAAGATGGCTGAGGGAGCATCAATCCGAGAGAATATGCTCAAGATGATTACTACTTTCAAGGAGGCAAAAATCTTAGGGACTGTTATTGACCCCGAGAGCCAAGTGGATATGGTTCTCGAATCTCTACCGGGCTCTTTTACTCAATTCAAGTTAAACTATAACATGAATAAATTGAACATGAGTTTAACTAAACTGATGAAGGAGCTCTAGATGGTGGAGAAGGTCATGAAGCCGCAATCTAAGGCCATGATTGCTAAGGCTTCTTCTTCAAGAACTGGGCCTAAACCCAGAAAGTTCAAGAGGAAGAAGGGGAATGCAGCAGCCCAGCCCAAGAACCAGACCAAGGACAAACCAAAGGGCAAGTGCTTCAAGTGTGGGAAGAAGGGACACTGGAAAAAAAAGTGTCCAGATCTTCAGGCCAAGAAAAACCCCACAGTTAATGTTTTCTATCTAGAGTCCATATCAATGGTAGAATCAACTTCTACTTGGATTGTTGATTCAAGAGCCACTGATCATATCTGTAACTCCTTGCAGGAGTTTAAGAAGATAAGTAGACTCAAGAAGAGCGAACATGGGCTTCGAGTGAGTAATGGAGCACAAGTCTGGGCCCTTGCAGTGGGAGAGCTGGATCTTATTTTTTATTGTAATAAGATAGTGGTTTTAAAGGATATTTTATATATACCTGGTTTTCGTCAGAATTTGATTTCAGTTGCAAAACTTATTAATCAAGGATATTCTGTATCTTTCCATTTTGGTATTTCTATCAGTAGATATAGAGAAATTTTATGTATTGGGCACATGTATGGAAATATGTTCTTTTTAAACCCTATTAACAACCAATCAAATAACGCTCAGTCTGAACCTTTAACTAGGAAGAGAAAAACCAATATCAATGATTCATACTTTTGGTATCTAAGGTTGGGTCATATTAAATCAACCAGGATTCAGAGACTAATCCATGATGGGCCTTTGGGCTCATTGAGATTGGAAAGTTGGCCTCAGTGTGAATCCTGCCTGATGGGAAAAATGACCAAAAGGTCATTTACACCAAAGGCGGATAGAGCCAAGAAGGTGTTGAGTCTTGTTCACACTGATTTGTGTGGTCCATTGTCTACATCAGCTAGGGGAGGTTTTGAGTACTTCATCACGTTCACGGATGATTGTACGAGGTATGGTTACATTTACCTGATAAGACACAAGTCTGACTCTTTTAATAAGTTCAAGGAGTTTAAGGCTAAAGTGGAGCGTCGGACAGGTAAATTAATCAAAACCTTACGATCGGATCGTGGTGGAGATTACCTCCTAAGTGAATTCAAGGACTACACAGTACATCATGGGATAGTATCCCAGCTCTCTACGCCGGGAACACCCCAGCAGAACGAAGTAGCTGAGAGAAGGAACATGACATTAATGGAAATGGTCCGAAGCATGATGTCTCGTGCTACACTTCTAGTGTCCTTTTGGGGATATGCCCTGGAAACAACGGCATATATTCTGAACTTGGTGCCTTCCAAGTCAGTACCTAGGACTTCCTATGAGATGTGGACTGGGCATAAGCCAAGTCTGAATCATCTCAGGATATGGGGTTGTCCAGCTTATGTACTGGTCAAGGGAGACAAGGTAGAATCAAGATCAGAATTATGCTATTTTGTTGGGTATCCAAAAGGGACAAAGGGTGGTTACTTTTATCATCCTAAGCAGCAGAAAGTACTAGTCAGTACCAATGCTAGATACTTGGAGGATGATCAAAATACTTCCACAAAAGGTTCAACTAAGTTGGAACTGGAGGAGAAGTTATTTTCGGAAGCAACTTCTCCTGACCCGATTATAGAACAAGAAGAGACACAGCCTCAAAAGCCTATACATATGGAGCCTCGTCGTAGTGGGAGAGTGTCTAGGGTTCCGGAGAGATGGACAGGAGAAGCTTTCGAGTCGGTCTCCGACCATCAGGAACAAGATCCCACTAGATATGAGGAGGCTATTGTTGATACCAATGCAAATCTATAGCATGAAGCAATGAAAGCCGAGATTGAGTCTATGCATCTTAATCAGATTTGGTATCTTGTAGCTTCACCTGAAGGGATAAAATCCATAGGGTGTAAGTGGGTATACAAGAGAAAGAGAGGAATAGATGGGAAGGTGGAAACCTTCAAAACTAGGCTTGTGGTGAAAGGATATACTCAAAAAGAGATAATCGATTATGAGGAAACTTTTTCCCCAGTAGCCATGCTTAAGTCCATCCGTATCCTCCTTGCCATCGCATGTCATTATGACTATGAGATATGGAAAATGGATGTCAAGACGGTATGCTTATGTACTGGTCAAGGGAGATAAGTTGGAACCAAGATCAGAATTATGCTATTTTGTTGGGTATCCAAAAGGGACAAAAGGAGGTTACTTTTATCATCCTAAGGAGCAGAAGGTACTAGTCAGTACCAATGCTAGATACTTAGAAGATGATCAAAGTACTTCCACTAAAGGTTCAACGAGGTTAGAACTTGAGGAGAAGTTATCTACAGAATCAACTTCTTCTGACCCGATTGCGGAATAAGAAGAGGCACAGCCTCAAGAGCCTATTCAAATGGAGTCTCATCATAGTGGGAGAGTGTCTAGGGTTCCGGATAGATGGACTGGAGAAGCCTTTGAGTTGGTCTCCGACCATCAGGAACAAGACCCCACTAGATACGAGGAGGCTATTGCTGATGCCGATGCAAATCTGTGGCATGAAGCAATGAAAGCCGAGATTGAGTCTATGTACCTCAATCAGGTTTGGGATCTTGTAGCTTCACCTGAGGGGATAAAACCCATTGGGTGCAAGTGGGTATACAAGAGAAAGAGAGGAGCGGATGGGAAGGTGGAAACCTTCAAAGCTAGGCTTGTGGCGAAGGGGTACACTCAGAAAGAGGGAATCGACTATGAGGAAACCTTTTCCCCGGTAGCCATGCTTAAGTCCATCCGCATCCTCCTTGCCATCACATGTCACTATGACTACGAGATATGGCAAATGGATGTCAAGACGGCATTTTTAAATGGCCATCTTAGCGAAGACACCTATATGTCCCAACCGAAAGGCTTCATTGCTGAAGGCCAAGAACACATGGTTTGCAAGCTTAAGAAGTCCATTTATGGACTTAAGCAGGCATCGAGAGCATGGAACATTTATTTTGATGAGACTGTAAAGTCTTATGATTTTATTTAAAACGAAGATGAACCATGCGTGTACAGGAAACTTGAAGGCATTAATGTAGTTTTTCTTATCCTGTATGTGGATGACATTCTACTCATTGGAAATGATGTAGGGACATTGTCATCTACAAAGGTTTGGTTGTCTAGTCAATTCAGTATGAAGGACTTGGGAGAAGCCAGCTATATTCTCGGGATTAGGCTTCTTAGAAATAAGAAGCAGAGAATGTTAGGGTTATCCCAAGCGACATACATTGACAAGATGCTGGCCAAGTACAGCATGGAATCATGCAAGGGAGCTCGAATCCCTTGCAGACATGGGTTGTCATTTTCTTCGAAGGACTGTCCTAAGTCTCAAGAAGAAAAGGACAGAATGAGTAGGATTCTCTACGCTTCGGCTGTGGGAAGTCTCATGTACGCCATGCTGTGTACTAGGCCAGATATCTGTTTTGCCATGGGCTTAGTTAGTAGATATCAGTCAAACCCAGAGGAGGTTCATTGGCAAGCTGTAAAGCATATTCTCAAGTACCTCAAAGGAACGAGAGATTATATACTGGTTTACAGGGCTGATGATTTGGTTCCTACAGGATACACAGACTCAGACTTCCAGGCAGATAGGGATGAGAGAAAATCCACTAGTGGATATGTCTTCACCTTGTCTGGAGGAGCAATTTTATGGATGAGTATTAAGCAGTCTTGTATTATTGACTCAACCATGGAAGCTGAGTAAGTGGCTGCTTCGGAGGCGTCCAAGGAAGCAGTTTGGCTCCGAAGGTTTCTTTCAGAACTTAGAGTTGTTCCACAAATGGACAGGCCGATTGTGATGTATTGCGACAACACTGGAACAGTATCGCAATCTAAGGAATCTCAGAACCACAAGAAGGGGAAACACATCGAGAGGAAGTACCACCTGATCTGGGATTTCATCCAGAGACGGGAAGTCATGGTGGAGCATGTTGCCTTAGAAAATAATCTAGCAGATCCATTCATCAAGCCTTTTGCTGAGAGAGTCTTCAAGAGACACTTAGACGCCATAGGGGTGGGCACCTATGGACTTACCTAGTCTTAGAGTGCAAGTGGGAGATTGTTGGATTGTATGCTCTCTTAGACTAGGTTTCTGATGTAAAATCAAATATTTTAATAAAGAATTTATTTGCAAAATTTGTTTGTGAATTTACTTTTTGTTTATGCACAATTTTCGGTTGGAACAGACCCACTGTGTTTAAATAAGTGATCCATGTGAATGGTGGTCTTTCACAGTAAGGTATGGATCACGGGTTATTTAACACATAAACATTTGTTCTTAACCTATTGATGAGACTGGGAACCTCATCATGTTTAGGTTATTATGTTATAAATTCCAAATGGGGAATGGCTTACCTTTAGCCAGTGAGTAGTCCACTTACTTCATGACATAAGCATATTTCGAATACGTAGGACAGGACCTGTAGTAGTGGTTTCTAAAAGTACTATATGATAAAAACCTAGACTACTACCGCTACAGCGTGGACTAGTACTCTACGACTTGAGTATGAGTTGGTGGTCTGGCGAAGCTGGAAGCATATACTTTGATTTGCTATAGTTGAGGTTCTATCGTAGGGCCAATATACTTGCATGTTGGGTATGTGTGACTAGTTAGTTAAGACAGACTTGTACAAGATAGTTTCTGCACTATATCGCCCCTTGTGGTTGTCCGAATGGTCTAAAATGTCCAGGGCCCTGGGAAACATGACTTGAATGTTTGCTTTAGGGTAGCTCCCTTGGAAAGCGGAAACACTCCAAGAAGTCGTGGATCATTGGACTAGAAGCCTAAGGATGGTAGATGTCATTTAGAGGGGTGTTAGTACACTTCTTCCTCTCTAAATGTACGGCGATGTGTAGAGGGGTATTTTAGTCATTTCACCTGTAGGTCGGAGACTTTGCTAATGCAGCATTATCCTTGGGGTCAATATTTTCTTATGGTGATATTAGAAAATATTTAAAATGCAAAATACAGCTATTTATATAGCAGGGGTATTTTGGTCATTTTAGCAGCCAAGGCGATGTGTCTTTTTGGTCCTCAGAATAGCCCGTAAGTCCTAACTAATTTTGGGTTGAGGAATTGGTCTCAGTTCAAGAGGATTTTATTTTATTTTATTTTATTCAGGAAGTCTAATTTATTATTGGACTGGAATAAAATAAATAAATTAATTAAAATAGGAGTTAAGAGAAATTAATACTCTAGTTTAATTGATTAATTAATTATTCAGGGCCTAGGTCCAGTATAAATAATTAAGAAATTAACCTGTGCTTAAACTAGGCAAAATAATTAATGTTTATAATTAAACATTAATTATTTTGGTTCATTTGGGCTCATTAATTATTTATTGGGTTATTTATGTAAGCCCAGGAAATAAATAATTAATGTTTATTATTTTGGGCATTTTGGGTTCAAGAGAAATAATAAATATTTTTCCGGCCCAATAGCTTGGACCTTAGGGTTTTTTCCGGATACGGCTAAGAGGAGTTTAGGGTTAGGCCAAACTAATTCTCAGGATAACATCCGGGTGTTTTGAAATTCCGGGGATATGTTTATCAGATATTGAGAAACCTATTTTTGGCTAACTAATAAACTAGGCTCTGGTAGAGAAAACCCCTAATTTTCCAAAAATTCATAGAGAGCCTCACGTAAGCTCTCTCTCTCACGCTACCCTCTTCTTGTGGTTTACTCCTTGTTCTTTGCTAATCAATAGCGAGAGAACCAAGGAGATTTGAGATTGTTCCTCTTCACCATTATGTTCACCGACTAGAGGTTAGGTAGAGGAATATTCCGAGAGCTGGAAAGCTTGCCGTTGATGCAAACAAGGCGAAGTAGAAGGCTAGCAGGTGTTGAACCGGAAGCTTCTTCAAGTGGGCGAAGCGAGGCGATTCCAGTCGTTCAATCCGCTCCTACTCAACCTAGAAGGGTTAGGGAGCGCAAAGGTATGATCTTCACGCTTCCGTATGGCCTCTAAGGCTTGCGGTTTATTTTTCTCTCCATTTTTTTAAACCGTGCATGCTCCTCTGTTTTCGTCTCCCTCAGGATTATCCCAAACGGCATACATTGACAAGATGCTAGCCAGGTATAGCATGGACTTATGCAAGGGAGCTCTAATTCCTTGCAGACATGGGTTGTTATTTCTTTCAAGGGACTGTCCTAAATCTCAAGAAGAAAAGGACAGAATGAGTAGGATTCCTTATGCTTCGGTTGTGGAAAGTCTCATGTACGCCATGCTGTGTACTAGGCCGGATATATACTTTGCCATAGGCTTGGTTAGCAGATATCAGTCAAACCCTGGGGGATGGTAGATGTCATTTAGAGTTCTTCCTCTCTAAATGTACGTTGATATATAGAGGGATATTTTAGTCATTACACCTATAGGTTGGCGACTTTGCTAACGTAACACTGTCATTGGGGTCAATATTTCCTTATGGTAATATTAGAAAATATTTAAAATGCAAAATACAGCTATTTATATGGCAAGGGTATTTTGGTCATTTTAGTAGCCAATGTGGTGTGTCTTTTAATCCCCAGTATAGACTGTGAGTCCTAATTAAATACGGGCTAAGGAATTAAATTAAATTAAATTTATTTAAGTAGCCTGATTTAATTGTTGGGCTAGAATAAAATAAAGGACCATGGAGAGAGAATTAATAAAGTTAGTTTAGTGGGTTAATTAATTATTTAGTGTGAAACCCCACCTAAAGCCAACCCTAGAGTAAGGGGGTCGGGATGCATATCATATTATTTTACATGAATATATATGTTTTTGAATAATTTTATGTGCTTTAGAATTGTAGATTATAGGTTAATATGCTTAGTTACACTTATTGAGTAGGAGGGGTAAAATGGTAATTTTGCTTGAGGTCCGAATAGGAAGATAACTTGAGGATTAAATAAGAAAAATATATGGGTGTGAAAATAAGAATAAGAGTTGTTGTGGTTCAGTGGTTAGAGCTTTGGAATTAATCTCTAAGGTTATGAGTTCAAATCCCATCATTTAAGTTTTATCATGATTATCTTAATTAAGTTTGAATTTTTTGTTTCTTGCATTCCTTAGAAATTGGAATGTTGTCTTAGGGGAGACATGAGGAGAATGTTCTAAATCTTATCATTGTGTCCTAAAATGAATTCTAGGGGAATTCTTGTTCTATTTATTATTACCTCTAGCTATGTCCTAGCATTTCCATATTTCAAATGAACCAAAAACCATCAAATCTTTCTTTTAAATTCCAAAAAAAAAAAAAATCTGTGATAATTTCTCATCCTTGAATTTCAAAAATCAATCTTGGAGGAGGGAGGTTGGCCGAAAATAGGAGGGGAAATAGGAAGGGTTTCCAAGAGAAATCAATCACCATGATAGAACCTTCAAATTCACCTTCATGTTGTTAATATTTTAGTGAAGGAAAATCTGGAAATTTTCCAGAATTTTTGCAGACCATCTCTTCGAAAAATTCAGCCAGTAAACCCACTCATTTGCTACCAGAAAAATGGTCATTTCATGTGGCTTGAAGGCTGGAAAATCTGTACAATTTTCGGACTGCACAAACTGTGCAAAACCAGGAAAAAATTTCTAGAATTTCGCAGCTTTCAATCAAGAGAATGAAGCTACTTTAATCCATCTTCAAGCCAGCAAAACTCCTCTGTATTTCTCCAGAAAGAAGGCTGGAAAATCACCTTTGGAAGACCTTCAAACCCCCTCAAGAACCAGCTGCAAATCGGGCTGAAGAACTGCGAAAATTCTGAACATAAATTCTGCACCAATTTTCGCAACTTTGAACAACTTGAAACCAGAATTTTCCCAACTTTGCCTCCTTCAAGCCTAGGCCGAAAATCACCCTTTAACTTCTGTAACATTGATCCTTGTTCAGCCATGGACTGAAAATCATTGACCTTCACACTTACCTTGAATACATGGACTCCATAACCACACCTCAAAACCCTCCTAAGATCACTCCATTCAAACTTTTTTGAACTTCAAACTAATTTCAGAATTTTACTCCATGGAAACACTCTTGTATCAAGCTAATGAACCAGAATTTTCTCCACCATTTAAGACTAAATTTCGGCCAGCCTTGGAGCAATATTGACCTCCATTCATTTCATCAGAACCACCTTGTTCAGCCAGCACCATTAAAGAGCTTAGACACCTTCCTTGATCAAACACCATAGCTAACCACCTACCTTAAACAACTCTACAACTTCCTCCATTTAAATTTCAAAAAAAATCTGATCACTCTTTCTCCCACAAGCTGAAAACCGAAACTCCCCTTCACCCTAGACCATTCGGCCAGCACCCTACCAGATTTCGTGCAGCATTTCTCCCACACCCTCCCCATTTTCACCAAGAACACCAAGAACACACACTAAACTTCTTCAAGCCTAAACCTACTCTAAACACCTCCAATCACTCTCAAATACTCCAGATCACTTCTATTTAATCCCTAAACTTCATTTCTAGTATTTATAACACAAAACCACGCCAACAAGAATTTTCAATCGGATCAAAATCAGCTTTTTCCTTGAAGGTCTCAAGAACATCGACAAGGTAAATCAAGAACAACCTTCTTGTTCATCCTCTTCTATTCAATTCTCAATATACCTCTCTCTCTCTCTCTCTCTCTCTCTCTCTCTCTCTCTCTCTCTCTCTCTCTCTCTCCAACCGAAATGGTTGATCAACCATCAACCATGGCTGTTTTTCCGTGGGATCACTCAAAACTCTCCGTCGCGCGTGGACCTTCTTTAGTCTTCACCATAGTGCTCGTCAATCAAGTAATTATTCTCAAAACCTTGTTTTTAAATTCTGAAATCATGTCTCTTAGGAGGTGATAGGGAGATAGAACGTGAATGGGGGATTGAGTATATGCATGTGGATTAAAGGGACGGAGTTAAGACATGATGATGGTTGTATATGACTAAGTTGTATGTATTTCCGTTTGAACCAATGTATGTTCTTCGTGCTTGATGAATTTTATGGATGTTTGAAGCATGCTAGACATCATGACACCAAAGGTGATTAGGCTCTTATGTTTCTATTTTCCATTGAAGCCATTAATGATGATTATGCCTAGAAGAACGTTGGCCTTGTGATAGTATGTGATAATTCAAACATGTGTTCATGAATGGATTGGTTTAATATTTGATGTTGGAGAATGTGTTTAAGAATCTCTTCTAGCAATAGGAAAATCATGGTGAGAGATTATTTCCTTGTTGAGTCTAGGTTATTTCTATTAACAAATTTTATTACTTTAATTAGAATTACTACTATATTTTTCTTTATAAAATTCGAAACTCTAGGAAGATTTGGATTGGATTATTACTTGGAATATTAATATTTTATTTATCAAATAAATAAACCTTTTATTAAAAATAATATATATAATAATAGATAAATCTTTTATATAAATAATAATAAATAAAATACTAGAATTAATTAATGACCTTGTAGGCCCTAGTTAAAACCTTTACCTATGTTCCTAAATATCATTTATATTAAAATCTATTTGTTATTTATTAAATAAAATTTTAAAATAATTCATTTATTATTAATTTTATTTATTACTAAATATTTATTATTTATTTAAAAAATAATTAAAAATTTATTTGTAATTTATTATTTATTTACAATAAGGCTATTTTTAAAATTACCATTAATTAATATTATTTAGGGCTTAGTATTGTTCAATATTCAAACCTTAGTTTATTTACTAATAATAGCACTCAAGAATTATTAATTGAGTCTATAATTTATTAGCAATTATTTTAGTACCCCAAGTTATTTTAACTTATCAAACTAGACTTATTTTATAAAATTCTTTATCAGCTAGCCTTAAAGCTTAGGATATTAGGGATGTGATGGTAATAAGTTGAATTAGGATTACTTGTATAAGTGAATTTAGCTTGAGTGTAACCTTGTGTTTTGTGTTTACCCCAGGAGGGGTTAGGTCAGCCTTGGAAGACTCTTGAATTTGAGCAAGCAAGGAATCAGGTAAGCTCCTGCATGGAATTTTGTGAAGACCAAAAATTACTGTGGCAAGCTAAACGCGATGTGTATGGAAATTCATGTTGTAAAGGCAATTAAGGACTATTTTTCCTATTTATTTCAGTCAAGCAAATAATTTGAAAATCAAACAAGCAGTTTTACACAAAATGCTAAACTTTTTTCTAAAACCCAACTTTGACAAGAATTTTAGAACCCTTAATTGTGATTTCCAAATAAAGCAATGTATGATCTATTTTCTCCCAAGTGGGACAATCAACGTTGAGTACTCAATAAGGGTAGACTACCAGGACTAGTCTTTGAAGGGTTAGGGTAAGTCTCTCAGTAGGTGGCCACCTCTGAGGGGTGAGTCCTTCCTGGATAGGATGCCAGTCCGGTAGGTCATGCCGGTCCGAGCTAGCAAGTTTCAGTCATGTGGACTGTGTGTTCCCGGAATGAACAACCGGTAAGTTTGGGTGTAGAGATGAAGGAGTATCTCACCCGGTAGGCCGTACACCTACCTTTTGTCAGCTTGCACAAAGTGTGGCATTCTGACCGTTATTTAGTCATGGGGCCCAACGTGTGGTAACCCATGGCTACCCATTTAAGTGGTTGTATTTATTGTGCACATGTGAGGTTTGAAAAGCAAAACACCACTCTTAATTTTAATACTTATTTAATTCTTGCCAGCACTTTTCTTTATGAAATTTTTACAACTTGCATACATGAATTATTTTACCTGAAACACTCAAAGCACACACAGGCTTACTGAGATTTTTATCTCACCACCTTTTATGCCATGTTTTTAGGAAGATCCTACTGTGGAGGTCATTAGCTAGATTATTTCCTATGCTTTGAAGACTCGTGTTATTTGCTTTATGTGACGTTTTGAGAGATTGTTGCAAACAATTTATTTTGGATTTGTACCAGTATTTATCTTTTGGGTTGTAATAAGTTTAAATTTTAAAGTCTTTATTTTATTTTATTCTATGTAACCTAGTTATAAAGACCCCTTGTCCTCTGGACGGAGCGACATCCCCAGCCCTGATGGGTCTAGGTAGTGGGGTGTTATAAGTGGTATCAGAGACTAGGTTTAGGCAAGTATTGATAGTATATTTTATTGATTTATTAAGTTCAAATCTTTTATCTGACCTGACTTGTTCATGCTGTAGGATGGTTAGAATGATTAGAACCACAAGGAAAGGGCAGCAATGGCACCCTCACATTCCTATCTACCCGGAGGACCTACCAATGCCTCAGCCTGCACCTCAACCTGCACCGCAGCCAATCATTCCCCTGGATGACAGTAGTGACGATAAGGTCCAGATCATTGAGCCACCCCCAATACCCGTGATCGACCTAGTTACTGACAGTGAAGACGAGGAGATAGACATGGAATATGTTCCCCTCCCTCCTAGTCCCATAGTTAACTTGGCAGCTGACAGTGATAACCCAGGGGAGATAGATTATGAATCTCTACCTAGACCTTCCTTTGTAACCCCACCCAATCAGGTTGAAACCGGGGAGAGTTCTAGGAGACCCAGGAAGGAGCCAATAGATGGGTTTGCAAATAGGGCTGGGATAGACTTCACTAGGAATTTGGGGGGATGGTTATATGAGGCCGACCTTGAAGACTCTGATGAGGATTAGAAAGGCTAAGTGCTGCTACGATTGGGATGTTTATTTACTGCTTTCCATAAACTCCTTTGCTAAGGATTTTCTTTTCTTTTCCCATGTTTACTACTTTAATTCTGAGTTTATGCAAATAAGAGTGCCTAGAGTACTCTAAATCTTGAGGAAAAATCTATATGCAATTCTTTATACAAAACTTGCATTTAATTTTCTTCCACTTAAAGTTGAATGTGAATGCATGCTCAATTTGGATATTTTAACTTTGATGCATAAACTCAATATCTGGGGAATGGTTTAGAATGGCACCCAGATGTCGTGCAGCCACATCCAGCAGAAGGGTTCTTGAGGCAGAGCCCGTGACACCAAAGTTTGATACAACTCAAATGCCATTATCGAACCAGGGGGACGAGAACGAACTGGAGCCAGAAGTGGGATCGGAAGAACCGGTTAGCGTAACTATGATGCAAGCGTTCCACAAGGTGACCGAGATTCTACAATGACTGAGCAGAGGAATCCGAAAGGGGAAGATGAGCCATTGGAGCAGTTTCTGAAATTCCAACCTCCTATCTTCTTGGGGGAGGCCGAACAAGACCAGAAAGCCGAACAATGGGTGGAACAAATGGAGGATATCTTCGCTACTCTCCAGTACACTGAGAAGCGAATGGTGAAATTTGCTGCATTCCGACTGAGGGGTCCAGCTCGGGCATGGTGGCAAAGGGTTCAGGACGACTGGGAGATGACTGACCAAGACTGGACATGGCCTAATTTTGTGGAAGCATTCTGAGCAGAATATATCCCTCAGTAGATAGTTGAGAAACAGGAAGATGAGTTCCAGAATCTAAAGCAGGGAAGCATGACGGTAGCCCAATACGCAGCACGGTTCACGCAACTGTCAAAGTACTGCAAGAGGCTGGTGGATACTAAACAGAACAGAATGAGGCAATTTGTTAAGGGATTAAGGCAAGAGTTAAGAAGGGCGTTAGCATCCTCTCCACCAACGACTTATTCGAGGGCTGTGGACGCAGCCACCCGTACTGAGAATGAGGATTGCAACCGATTGGCTCCACGACCGTTTGTACCGACAAGACCGCCGCCGAGACCTTTTCAGATGCAGCAACCTAGCAAGCGCCCTGCCAACCAGCAGTGGCAGAATCAGGAAAAGCAAGCCCAAACAACACCGGTTGGTCCTGCGCAGAATCTTCCAATATGTCGGCACTGTGGAAAAATGGGCCACATTGAGAGAAATTGTTAGACCAGAGGAGGCGAGCGGAAATGCCACCACTGCAGAGACCCGAACCATCTGCGGAACGCCTGCCCTAAGCTTCTCCGGATCGGACAAGGGAACCCAGCTCAGAACCCGGGGCCCAATCGAGCCAATACCTCGGGAGCTTCCGGGAGTGGAATGCAGAAGCTGCAGGTAAAAGCAAAAGTTTTCGCTCTCAACCGGGAGGAGGTTGGAGCTGATGCAGCAGTAGTGGAAGGTACGTTTACTGTCCAAGGACGTTCCGTTAATGCATTGGTAGACCCTGGATCTACCCATTCCTATTTAAATAAGAATTTTGCATATCAAATGGGTTGGGATGGAGTAGAACTACCTTTTACCTTGTTAGTAAGTACGCCTTTGGGGAAAATGGTACAAGCGGATCGGTATGTTCAAAATTGTAAAGTTAAAGTGGGGAGAGAAAGCTTGGAGGGAGATCTAATAGTCTTAGCCATTGATGATTATGATTTGATATTGGGAATGGATTGGCTAGCGAAGCATGGGGCTAGAGTAGACTGTAAGAATAAGTCGATTCAGTTCATTAGACCAGGATGTGATGTGTTGGAGTTCAATGGCAAGAAAGTAAAAGAATTGAAATTTTTGATAGCTGGGGCTAAAGCCCGGAAATTGTTGAGGCAAGGATGTCAAGGATATTTGGCTTATGTAATAAACGAGCCGAAGGACCAGTGCACTCTGGAGGATACTGAGGTGGTAAGAGATTTTCCCGACGTGTTCCCTGCGGAACTCACTTCTCTACCTCCCATTCGAGAAGTTGAGTTCACCATTGATCTAGTCCCAGGAGCGGAATCGGTGTCTCGAACTCCGTATCGAATGGCACCGGCGAAGCTGAAAGAATTGAAGGAACAGCTAGAAGAGTTGGTGAGACAAGGCTATATTAAACCTAGCACGTCACCCTGGGGAGCACCTATGCTATTTGTAAAGGAAAAGGACGGGACTCTAAGGTTGTGTATTGACTACCGAGGCTTGAACAACCTGACCATCAAGAATAACTATCCTCTGCCGTTAATTGACGAATTGTTCGACCAATTGCAAGGATCTAGTTGTTACTCCAAACTGGATTTGAGGCAAGGCTACTATCAAGTGAGGATAAAGGAGGAAGATATTCCTAAGACGGCCTTCAATACAAGATATGGTCACTATGAGTTTGTAGTGATGCCTTTCGGGGTAACCAATGCACATGCGGTATTTATGGACTTAATGCATCGAGTGTTCCAACCCTACTTGGATAAGTTCGTGGTGGTCTTCATCGATGACATACTTATATACTCCAAGAGCTCGAAAGACCATGCAGAACATTTGAAGTTGGTACTGGAAAAGCTAAGGGAGCACAAGTTTTACGCCAAGTTTAGCAAGTGCGAGTTTTGGCTGGATAGTGTGGCATTTCTTGGTCACGCGGTGACCAAGAATGGGATTAAAGTAGACCCAGCGAAAGTTGAAGCCGTTTCGGACTGGAAGCAACCGGAGAACATCACAGAGATTCGAAGCTTCTTGGGATTGGGTGGCTACTACCGGAGGTTTATTAAGCGGTTTTCAATGCTAGCATCTCCTATGACCCGGCTATTGAGAAAGGACGTACCCTTTGATTGGAATGGAAAATGCGAAAAGAGTTTTCAAGAGTTGAAGCGAAGGTTAATGATAGCGCCTGTGCTAAGTCTACCAGAGGCAGATAAACCTTACGCACTATATACGGATGCTTCGAAGGAAGGCTTGGGAGCAGTTTTGATGCAAGATAGGAAGGTGATCGCCTATGCTTCTCAAAAATTGAAGCCTCATGAAGTCAATTATCCCACGCATGACCTAGAGCTGGCTGCCATTGTGTTTGCATTAAAGAAATAGCGGCACTATTTGTATGGAGCGGAATATAAAGTGTTCACAGATCACAAAAGCCTGAAGTACATCTTCACCCAGAAAGACTTGAATTTGAGGCAGCGAAAATGGATGGAATTTTTGGAAGAGTACCGTTGTCCTATTAACTACCACTCCGGGAAAGCCAACGTCGTTGCTAATGCCCTGAGCCAGAAAGTCAGAATGGTCAAGCTAAGAGTACAGGAGGTTAGAATGGTTCAGGATGTGTTGGATAGAAGAGCAGAAGTGCAAGAGGAGAGGATCATTATTAGCAACTTGAAGTTGATACCAGATCTAAGGCGGGAGATTATTGAAGCCCAGCAGAGTAATGCGAAATTCCAGCTGTTCAAGGACAAGGAGCTTAAGCGGCAAGGCGGTGAATTCCGATAGAACGAAGCGGGAGTGTTATACTTCTGGGATCGTTTATGTGTACCCGAGGAGCTCCAGTTGAGGGATAAAATTTTAGAAGAAGCGCATAAGAGCAAGTACGCCATTCATCCGGGAGAGGTCAAGATGTATCAGGATCTGAAAAAGTCTTATTGGTGGCCTGGGATGAAGCGGAACGTGGTTAAGTATGTCTCAACGTGTCCAACCTGTCAGAAAGTCAAAGCGGAGCACAAGAAGGTGGCAGGATTATTGCAACCATTGCCAGTACCGGAATGGAAATGGGAAGAGGTGACCATGGACTTTGTTACCGGACTCCCAATGGCAAGAAACCAGAAAGACACCATATGGGTAGTGGTGGATCGATTGACCAAGTCGGCGCATTTCATACCTGTGAATGTAAAGGATTCAATGGAAAAGTTGGCTCAGACCTACGTGCGGGAAATAGTCAAATTACACGGAGTGCCTTCAAGTATTGTGTCTGACTGTGATCCGAGATTTACATCCCAATTTTAGGGTAAGTTTCAAGAATAGATGGGTTCTAGTCTGAAGTTCAGTATGACGGCGCATCCGCAGACCGATAAACAGTCAAAAAGGGTTATTCAGATATTAGAGGATATGCTGAGAGCCTGTGTATTGGATTTCGGGGATAAATGGATCGAAAGTGTGACGTATGCCAAGTTGTCATACAATAACAGTTATCAAGCTTCGATTGGAATAGCTCCGTATGAAGCTCTATATGGACGTAAGTGTCAGGTTCCACTATACTGGAGTTGGTCAGAGGATGGTCACATAAGTAAATCGGGAGAAGTCTATGTTCAAGAAATGTTGGACAAGGTCAAGTTAATTAGGGAAAGGTTGAAAGCAGCTCAGAGCAGACAAAAGAGTTATTCGGACAATAGGCGGAGGGAGTTAGAATTTCAGGTGGGAGACAACGTGTTACTAAAACTGACACCAAATAGGGGGATTCTGAAACATCCAAAAGGGGGAAAGCTGAGTCCGAGGTATCTGGGACCGTTTTCAATAAAAGATATAATTGGGCCAGTGGCGTATCGATTAGATTTGCCAGATGGGTTGACGGGAATTCACGACGTATTCCATGTTTCGCAGTTGAGGAAGTACAATGCCGATCCCGGGCATGTTTTGAATGATGAGCTGTTAGTGCTACAACTCGACCTGAGCTATGTGGAGAAACCCGTAAAGATATTGGACCGAAGTATCAAGACTCTCAGGAACAAGCAGATTCCGATGGTAAAAGTGCAGTGGGAGCATCATGGCACACGAGATGCCACATGGGAAACAGAAGAATGGGTAAAGCGGAAGTATCCCGATCTGAAATAAAGGTGCGTCTGAATTTCGGGACGAAATTCTCCTAAGGAGGGGAGGATGTGAAACCCCACCTAAAGCCAACCCTAGAGTAAGCGGGTCGGGATGCATATCATATTATTTTGCATGAATATATATGTTTTTGAATGATTTTATGTGCTTTAGAATTGTAGATTATAGGTTAAAATACTTAGTTATGCTTATTGAGTAGGAGGGGTAAAATGGTAAGTTTGCTTGAGGTCCGAATAGGAAGATAACTTGAGGATTAATTAAGAAAAATATGTGAGTGAGAAAATAAGAACAAGAGTTGTTGTGGTTCAGTGGTTAAAGCTTTGGAATTAATCTCTAAGGTCATGAGTTCAAATCCCATCATTTAAGTTTTATCATATCTTAATTAAGTTTGAATTTTTATTTCTTGCATTCCTTAGAAATAGGAATGTTGTCTTAGGGGAGACATGAGGAGAATGTTCTAAATCTTATCATTGTGTCCTAAAAAGAATTCTAGGTGAATTCTTGTTCTATTTATTACCTCTAGCTTTGTCCTAGCATTTCCATATTTCAAATGAACCAAAAACCATCAAATCTTTCTTTTAAATTCCAAAAAAAAAAAAATCTGTGATAATTTCTCATCCTTGAATTTCGAAAATCAATCTTGGAGGAGGGAGGTTGGCCGAAAATAGGAGGGGAAATAGGAAGGGTTTCCAAGAGAAATCAATCACCATGATAAAACCTTCAAATTCACCATTATGTTGTTCATATTTTAGTGAAGGAAAATCTGGAAATTTTCCAGAATTTTTGCAGACCATCTCTTCGAAAAATTTAGCCAGTAAACCCACTCATTTGCTACCAGAAAAATGGTCATTTCATGTGGCTTGAAGGCTGGAAAATCTGTACAATTTTCGGACTGCACAAACTGTGCAAAACCAGGAAAAAATTTCTAGAATTTCGCAGCTTTTAATCAAGAGAATGAAGCTGCTTTAGTCCATCTTCAAGCCAGCAAAACTCCTCTGTATTTCTCCAGAAAGAAGGCTGGAAAATCACCTTTGGAAGACCTTCAAACCCCCTCAAGAACCAGCTGCAAATCGGGCTAAAGAACTGCGAAAATTCTGCACAGAAATTCTGCACCAATTTTCGCAACTTTGAACAACTTGAAACCAGAATTTTCCCAGCTTTGCCTCTTTCAAGCCTAGGCCGAAAATCACCCTTCAACTTCTATAACATTGATCCTTGTTCAGCCATGGACTGAACATCATTGACCTTCACACTTACCTTGAATACATGGACTCCATAACCACACCTCAAAACCCTCCTAAGATCACTCCATTCAAACTCTTTTGAACTTCAAACTAATTTCAGAATTTTACTCCATGGAAACACTCTTGTATCAAGCTAATGAACAAGAATTTTCTCTACCATTTAAGACTAAATTTTGGCCAGCCTTGGAGCAATATTTACCTCCATTCATTTCATCAAAACCACCTTGTTCAGCCGGCACCATTAAAGAGCTTAGACACCTTCCTTGATCAAACACCATAGCTAACCACCTACCTTAAACAACTCCACAACTTCCTCCATTTAAATTTCAAAAAAAATCTGATCACTCTCTCTGCCACAAGCTGAAAACTGAAACTCCCCTTCACCCTAGACCATTCGGCCAGCACCCTACCAGATTTCATGCAGCATTTCTGCCACACCCTCCCCATTTTCACCAAGAACACCAAGAACACACACTAAACTTCTTCAAGCCTAAACCCACTCTAAACACCTCCAATCACTCTCAAATACTCCAGATCACTTCTATTTAATCCCTAGACTTCATTTCTAGTATTTATAACACAAAACCACGCCAACAAGAATTTTCAATCGGATCAAAATCAGCTTTTTCCTTGAAGGTCTCAAGAACATCAACAAGGTAAATCAAGAACAACCTTCTTGTGCATCCTCTTCTATTCAATTCTCAATATACCTTTCTAATGCTCTCTCTCTCTCTCTCTCTTCCAACCGAAATGGTTGATCAACCATCAACCATGGCTGTTTTTCCGTGGGATCACTCAAGACTCTCCGTCGTGCGTGGACCTTCTTTAGTCTTCACCATAGTGCTCGTCAATCAAGTAATTATTATCAAAACCTTCTTTTTAAATTCTGAAATCATGTCTCTTAGGAGGTGATAGGGAGATAGAACGTGAATGGGGGATTGAGTATATGCATGTGGATTAAAGGGCGGAGTTAAGACATGATGATGGTTGTATATGACTAAGTTGTATGTATTTCCGTTTGATCCAATGTATGTTCTTCGTGCTTAATGAATTTTATGGATGTTTGAATCATTCTAGACATCATGACACCAAAGGTGATTAGGCTCCTATGTTTCTATTTTCCATTGAAGCCATTAATGATGATTATGCCTAAAAGAAAGTTGGCCTTGTGATAGTATGTGATAAGTCAAGCATGTGTTCATGAATGGATTTGTTTAATATTTGATGTTGGAGAATGTGTTTAAGAATCTCTTCTAGCAATAGGAAAATCATGGTGAGAGATTATTTCCTTGTTGAGTCTATGTTATTTCTATTAACAAATTTTATTACTTTAATTAGAATTACTACTATATTTTTCTCTATAAAATTCGAAACTCTAGGAAGATTTGGATTGGATTATTACTTGGAATATTAATATTTTTTTTATCAAATAAATAAAACTTTTTATTAAAAATAATATATATAATAATAGATAAATCTTTTATATAAATAATAATAAATAAAATACTAGAATTAATTAATGACCTTGTAGGCCCTAGTTAAAACCTTTACCTATGTTCCTAAATATCATTTATATTAAAATCTATTTGTTATTTATTAAATAAAAATTTAAAATAATTCATTTATTATTAATTTTATTTATTACTAATTATTTGTTATTTATTAAAAAAATAATTAAAAATTTATTTGTAATTTATTATTTATTTACAATAAGGCTATTTTTAAAATTACCATTAATTAATATTATTTAGGGCTTAGTATTATTCAATATTCAAACCTTAGTTTATTTACTAATAATAGCACTCAAGAATTATTAATTGAGTCTATAATTTATTAGCAATTATTTTAGTACCCTCAAGTTATTTTAACTTATCAAACTAGACTTATTTTATAAAATTCTTTATCAGCTAGCCTTAAAGCTTAGGACATTAGGGATGTGATGGTAATAAGTTGAATTAGGATTACTTGTGTAAGTGAATTTAGCTTGAGTGTAACCTTATGTTTTGTGTTTACCCCAGGAGGGGTTAGGTCAGCCTTGGAAGACTCTTGAATTTGAGCAAGCAAGGAATCAGGTAAGCTCCTGCATGGAATTTTGTGAAGACCAAAAATTACTGTGGCAAGCTAAACGCGATGTGTATGGAAATTCATGTTGTAAAGGCAATTAAGGACTATTTTTCCTATTTATTTCAGTCAAGCAAATAATTTGAAAATCAAACAAGCAGTTTTACATAAAATGCTATACTTTTTCTAAAACCCAACTTTGACAAGAATTTTAGAACCCTTAATTGCGATTTCCAAATAATGCAATGTATGATCTATTTTCTCCCAAGTGGGACAATCAACGTTGAGTACTCAATAAGGGTAGACTACCAGGACTAGTCTTTGAAGGGTTAGGGTAAGTCTCTCAGTAGGTGGCCACCTCTGAGGGGTGAGTCCTTATTGGATAAGATGCTAGTCCGGTAGGTCATGCCGATCCGAGCTAGCAAGTTTCAGTCATGTGGACTGTGTGTTCCCGAAATGAACAACCGGTAAGTTTGGGTGTAGAGATGGAGGAGTATCTCACCAGGTAGGCCGTACACCTACCTTTTGTCAGCTTACACAAAGTGTGGCATTCTGACCGTTATTTAGTCATGGGGCCCAACGTGTGGTAACCCATGGCTACCCATTTGAGTGGTTGTATTTATTGTGCACATGTAAGGTTTGAAAAGCAAAGCACCACTCTTAATTTCAATACTTATTTAATGCTTGCCAGCACTTTTCTTTATGAAATTTTTACAACTTACATACATGAATTATTTTACCTGAAACACTCAAAGCACACACAGGCTTACTGAGATTTTTATCTCACCACCTTTTATGCCATGTTTTCAGGAAGATCCTGCTGTGGAAGTCATTAGCTAGATTATTTCCTATGCTTTGAAGACTCGTGTTATTTGCTTTATGTGACGTTTTGAGAGATTGTTGCAAACAATTTATTTTGGATTTGTACCAGTATTTATCTTTTGGGTTGTAATAAGTTTAAATTTTTAAGTCTTTATTTTATTTTGTTCTATGTAACCTAGTTATAAAGACCCCTTATCCTCTGAATGGGGCGTGTAACACCCTGCTACCGAGGCCCGCCGGGGCCGGGGATGTCGCCCCGTCCATAGGACAAGGGGTCTTTATAACGAGGTCACACAAATAAAATAGCGGAATAAAAATAATAAACATAATACTTCAACTTAAGATTATTTACAACCCAAGAATAAATCCACGAATTCCCAAAAGGAAACAAATCCATAAATAAAATTATCCACTCTCGTCTCCCCAAAGCAATACATAAAATCAAAAGATACATTCTCTTCCAAGGCAGATAACACTAGCTACTCATCCCCACAGCAGGATCGGCCTGAAATCATGGTAAAAAGGTGATGAGACAGAAATCTTAGTAAGTCCGTGTGTGCTTTGGGTGTTCAGTGAAAACAGTTCGTGGATGCAAAGTGTGAAATCTTTATAAGAGAAATATTGGCAAGCAATAAACATTAATCAAAAGCAAGAGTGATGTTTTCCTCTTTTTGAAACCATACAAGTGCACAATAAAATCAACCACTCATAAAGGTGGTCATGGGTTACCACACGTTGGGCCCCATAACCATACCATGGTAAGAATGCCACACTTTGTGCAGACTGACAAAAGAAATACTGGCAAATAATGAATGATGTTCAAAAATAAGAGTGGCGTTTTGGCTTATCTAGCCGTACATAATTTATAAGATCAACCACTCGAAAGAAATGATTATGGGTTACCACACGTTGGGCCCCATAACCGGTCAGAATGCCTAACACTTTGTGCAGACTGACAAAAGGTAGGTGATCGGCCTACCGGGCAAGATACTCCTCCTTCTCTATACCCAAAAAACAATCGGGTATCCATTCCGGCAAAATACAGTCACTTGACTGAAATAAAACAAACTGCTAGCTCAGACCGGTCTGACTAAGTAGTACTGACGTTTCTCTAAGTTGAGCTTATCTTCTGGAGGTGGCCTCCTGCCAGAAGACTCACTCTTGCTCTTCAAAACTAGTACTACTAGCCTACCCCTGTTGAGTGCTCCACATAACATATCCCACTTGGGGAGAAAATGAACAAAACACAGTTCCACTTGAAAATGGCAATTAAGGTTTTCCAAAGTCTGGGGCAAAACTAGTTTTAGAAAGAGTTTTAGGTTTTGAGTAAAACCGCCCCTTGATTTGCAAATAATTTATTTGTCTGAAATGAGAATGGAAATAATCCTCAATTGCCTTTACAGAAATGAGTGACCATGCACTCTACATTTAGCTTGCCATAAAAAAAATCATTTTTCATCAAACAGGTTTTATGCAGGAGCTTACCTGATCCTTATCCACAACAAAGGTCTCCAACAGTTGACCTAACCTCGCATAGGGTAAATACAAACCACAATCAAACTCAAGCCAAAGACTCACTTTCTCAAATAAAACTAACTCAACTTACTACAATCATGTCCCTAGTGTCCCAAGCTTTAAGGCTCGATAATAAATAAAATGGGTTTATAAAATAAATCTAGTTTGATATTAAAATAACTAGAGTTTGGAAAATTAGGTACAATATATTGAAGGTTTAAATCTTGCTAAAAATAAATTATGGTTTATTTGAAAAAGGGTCTAAGGTAGTATTAGGTAAAATAATGATTTATTAATAATTTAATTGTTAGAAAATAATGGATAGGTAAAATTTGTTGAAAATAAATTTAATGAGTCTTGCTTGAAAAATAATAAGCAAATCCTTAATGGGTTTTGATTAAAAGATAATAGTTAAATTTTTAGTAATAAATATTTTATTAATTATAATTATTTCCATAAAAGGCTTTAATTGATTTTATCATTTTAAATAATACAACCCTTCAATTCATCAAATCATCCAAATCATGCATACAAGCATAGATCTCAATTTATCAAAATATGATCTAACCCTTACTAGCATAAATATGATCATGGCTTCAATAATCCAACATGAATATAAATCATATTCACCAAATGTGACATAATCTCTAGCATACTTCATCAAAAATATTACCTATGACATGCATCAACCTCAAATCATCATATAATCATCCAAGATAATCCTTCCATGCATAAATCCCATCTCCTTCCCAAACATACATATATTCATGCTTCAATTAACAATATCACATACTCAATCCCATCGCCAATCATCTTCTCACAACATCATCCTAGAGACATGATTCTAAAATTTTAAAAAGAGGATTGAAGGTACTTACTTGATTGATGAATGACTTGAAGGAGTTTAGAGAAGATCTCAACTCCTAAATGGCTAATCTTGTTCAAGAAAGGTGGCTAAAGCATGGTCATGGAAGAGGAGTCCATTTGGTCAAGAGGGGAAATTTCGGTCCATGAGAGAGAGAGAGAGAGAGAGAGAGAGAGAGAAGAAGAAGAAGAAGAAGAAGAAGAAGAAGAAGAAGAAGAAGAGGAAGTCATTAGTGTGATCATTCATATAGATTTTCATTAGAGATCAAGTTGAAGAGGTTGATGTTGATAGAGTGATTTTACCTTGAAGATGTTCTTGTCCAGAAATTTCTGCTTTGATCCGAAGTAGCAAGGTGTTTGGAGGAGTTTGATGTTAATATTGATGTTGATGGATTCACAGCAATGAGTAGACTCAATCTGGAGATTTTCGTGAGGGTTTGAGATGGTTTGGAGGGGTATTAGGTGTAGGGAAGAAGTAGGTGTTCTTGGTGTAGTGTGTGTTCTTGATGGCTGAAGAAAAATCGAGAGGAATGGTTGTTGTGGCTGCCGAATTTTCTGTGGAATGAGGGCTGCTAAAATTCTGTAGGGTTTAGGAGGATGTTTCTCTGATTTGAGAGGGAAAAGGAAAGGTTAGTTGTTACAATCCTTGAAGAATATTTTTAGGAAGTGAATTTGGAAAGTAAATATCCTAAGAATATCTTGATTGCTTGGACAGCTTTGAAGTCTGACATGGCTGATTGTTTGAGCAGAATTTTGTGGGATTAATGCTGAATTATGGAGGCTTATGGTGGCCAAAAGTAGGGTGTACAATGATGAAGAAGGAGTATGGTCCATTGAGCAAAATATTATGGAAGGTTACTAAATAAGATGGCTGAAATTTTGGAAACCAATCAAACTAAATTGCAGGGATTTGTTTGAGAGATTTTTGGACAGCCATTAATGGAATTTCATGTAGAAGTTCATGGGGATCAATGGAGCTCTATTGATGGAGGTTTAAGGAAGGTTTTGACAGATTAAGGTTTGTGTTTTGGCTGGAAGAGAGATAGGAAACAAGCTGGACGAAAATCTGCACAGAATTTTCGCTGCACAGTGAATTTTCTGGCAGATTTTCGTCGCCACTTCCATCCATTTTGCAGCGAGCTGGAAGGGGGGTTTCAGGGGTATTCAAGGCTGGTTTCCATCCTTCTTTATGGAGGAAAAATATGGCTAAGGTGCTGCACAAAATCTGGAAGAAAACAGCTTGGTTTGGAGCTCTCAAAGTTGATTTTCGTACAGGAATTTTTCCTGTTTTGCTCCAGCTTGAGCAGTCCGAAATTGGACAAAAAATTTCAGGTTTCAAACTGATCCTAAAGACCATTTTTCTGGTAGCATTTGGAAGGGAATGTTAGATGAAAATTTCGACCCTTTGAAGGTACAACAAGCTGGAAAATTCCAGCTCATTCTATGAAGAAAGATGAACTACGCTAGAGGAAAATTTCAGCAAGCTCACTAGAGGGATTTTTCCTCTTGGAATTCCTCACAACTCTTCCATATTTTTTATACCATAAGAAGTCTTTTACCAAGACATTTTGATCCTAAAAGGCCTCAGCACTTTACTTAATTTTCTGGAAAGAAAAAGGCTAGAACACCTTGATCAAACTAATGAGTTGAGCATTGAGAAAAATTAAAGAACAAGGAAGAATGAATTTCCCTTCAAGAATTTTCAAGTTGAGTAAAGAGTGAAATGAGAATTCTCCTAACATGTCTCTCCTAGGACATTATCACCACCTTGTTCTAGGCTCTTAAGGCCGAAACCATCCTTTCCCAAGCAAAATAAAATTTACTCAAGCTAAAGCTTCTATGATGGACTTTGAACCCAAGACCTCAAGAATTAATTCCAAAGCTCTAACCACTACACCACAACAACTCTAGTTGCTATTTCTACTAGAAAAATTATTTCCTATTCAATCCACAAGCTATCTCCTTATTTTCACCTCGGCCAAAAATTACCATTCTGCCCCTCTCACACATCACTCACTAACAAGACTTCAAGATAATAAAAATCAAATTCAAAGCACATAGAAATCATATGAAAGCATATTTAATCATGAAATAAAGCATGATATGCATCCCAACCCCCTTACTCTAAGGTTGATCTTGACTGGGGTTTCACAGGGCGACATCCCCGGCCCTGATGGGCCTAGGTAGTGGGGTGTTACATTTAGGACTTTGGCCCAATTTGAATAATTAAAGATTAACCTGGGACTAAACTAATATAGACTTATTAATTGGACTAGTTTATTTGAGCTGGAAAATTAATTATTAATTGGGCCATTAGGTTGGTTCTAATTAGAATAATTAATTAAGCCCAAAAGGTTAAACTAAGAGTCCAATGGCCCAGTCCAGTTTAACCTAGGGTTTTATTTAGATTAAACAGAAGGATTGGTAACAACGTAGTTGCTGAACATACACTCTCTGAGACGGCTTCTTCTTTGTGAAAAGCCAGACGTCTCTCTCTCTCTCTCTCCAAAAAAAAAAAGTTCCTTAGTCTGTAGTTGTTAACCAAACGGATTTAGGCAGGCCATATACTGGAAGCTCAATGGACTGGCGTTCATTTATATGCAAAGACGGAGTAGGAAACTTGCAGAAATCGCACCAGAGGCCACCACCAGCACACGTATCCCAGTTGCACATGTTTCGGTCTAGCCAACTCTTAGAACGAAGAAAAGAGGTAAAAAAAATTTTTAACCTCGGAGTCCTGCCAGAGTACAACCAGCGCCGGCACCGGCTCTAATCGGGATTCCCCTGTTCTTGGTTTTTTCCAGTTTTTTATCTTCGCTTCCGCTGCATGCCCTGTGTTTCCATTTTCTATGCCTTCATATCCTCCTCTTTAATTTGCACCTAGTAGTAGCCTTTCCTCAAATCTAGTTTGGAGTAGTAACTAGATCTTTGTAACTAGTCAAACAGTTCATCAATCAATAGTAGGGGATATTTGTTCTTAATAGTCAAGTTGTTCAACCCCCAATAGTCGATGTAAAGCCTCAACGTTCCGTCTTTTTTTTTTTTTTTCACAAACAGCATAGGAGCTCCCCATAGTGAAGTACTAGACCTTATATATCCTTGTTGCACCAGCTCTTCTAATTGCTTCTTCAGTTCTTTCAATTTTGCAGGAGCCATCCAGTATATGGTCTGTGATATAGGTTTCACTTCCAAGATTAGGTCTATAGTGAACTCAACTTCCCAAGTGGGATGAAGAGAAGTGAGTTCAGTTGGAAACACATAAGGAAACTCCTTCACTACTTCAGTGCTTTTCAGGGTGTATTGATCCTTTGGCTTGTTTATCAGGTAGACCAAGTATCCTTGACATCCTTGTCTCAGCAACTTCCAAGCCTTAGTTCCAGCTATCAGAAACTTCAACTATTTTACCTGCTTATTGTTGAATTAAAGCACATCATAGTCGGGTCTGATAAACTGCACAGACTTATTCTTACAATCTATTTAGCCCCATGCTTCGCTTGCCAATCCATTCCTAAGATTACATCATAGTCATCAATAATTAAAACAATGAGATCTCCTTCCAACTTCTTTTTCCCAACTTCAATCTCGAAATTCTGAACATATTTGTCCGATTGCACCATTTTTCCCGATTTCCCTCTCAATCCGAACAATTTCTGCAATGACGTTGTTATAGTTCAAAAAAGGCGCATAATTGAAGATTAGCAATTAATGAAATTGGGAAAAGAACCTTAATGGCCAAAGAAATTGTTAATACACCATTATATTGACTAAAAGCTAACAATTGACTCCAATTCATGATATGCAAAATTCTTAAATAGGAAAGCCAAAAGACCTAAGAGAGATCGTGGCCTCAAACAAGCAGATCAAGTGGATTTCTTAGCTTTTACATCAAATCTAAGACTATGCTCACTATTAATAGTATTTACTAGTATGACAATTATTAGTTCTTATTACTTGTTGACTATTAAAACTGCTATTCCATGATATTAATACTTTTATTCATATGTTTATCTAATATTATTATTGACTGTTTATTGGAATTGGTATTTATTAAATATTAGGGGGGCAAAAAATTATTTTCAATACTATATTAGCATTACTACTAATATTATATTAGGGGAGAAAAATTATTTTCAATATTATATTAGCATTACTACTAATATTTTTTTATAACATTATTTTTTAATATAAAATTGTTTGATAATAATTACTATTTAACGTTTAGTAGTATACTGCACGTCAATAATTAGTACTTACTATTTTTTAATGATAAGTTGGCTACCAACAAATACCAATTGCATCTTCTTTTTCTTTTTCTTTTTTTTTTAACTTATATGAATGGATCCCCGTGACTGATGGGTTATCATTCCTCGTGAGTGATGGGTGATCATTCCCCATGGGTAATGGGTGATTACCCTTACATTAGTCATATTGAATAATTGTTTTGACCGTTAATATTTTTTTTTCAATGTTGTTGATTTGTGGTGGCTTGGTGCCTAGAAACGTCCAGTATATAGGAGAAACTCTGCCGAAATTCCTAATGAATTTTGCACTGGTGGTTGTGTTTATGGTTGTTGGTTTAACATGAATTTTGATTGTTAGTTGGTGGCTGAGTTGGTTGATGATTCATGGTTTAAATCTAGTTGCTTATTGAGGTATTGTAAGAGAAGTTAATAATTTTAATTCTGTGCTAAGTATATTGGGTGTCTATATAAACATGATTGGGAAACCGATTAGTGTTTTGCGACGATGGTTCACCATCACAAGCCCACGTATGATGCACGATAAAGAAGTATATATAAATTACTAAAAAAGTATTCCATGAAACATGTAGTTGGCTATTCATGTATTTATAATTGTTGTTTATAGTAACATGAAGATGATTACCCTTAAGTTTTCCTAAACCTTTTATTGCGTACATGCATAAACTCACAGTTAAACCTCTTTGTCGCATAATATATGTTGAATATATAGATGGAAGATCGCGGTTGGATGAATAGAAGGCGGTTGCTTGGTAAAGGGTTTACTACTGAAATTGAGCAGGGGGTGCAGGGATTTATTGCGTTCGCTTTATCGAATTCTACGTATAGTAAAATCAGATGTCCTTGCACAAAATGCAAGAACATGAAATTTGACTCTCCAGACCAAGTTGAGATCCATTTGTATAGATATGGGTTTGTTAGCAATTACCATCGGTGAACGATCCACAAAACCATGTGTCAAATATATGTTTGAAGAATCTTGCTTGGGAACCTTCGAGAAAAGTAAAAACATATATTGGGGTACATTATTAATGGCTATAGATTTCACACCCACGAACACGCCTAAGGAAAGAAAATAGTGAATTATGGAGTTTGTGTTAAGGGGGGTGAAAAGGACTCAGTAGTGAGTGATTATTATGGGGTTCTCAAAGAGATTGTTGAAGTAGAGTTTCCTGGTAATCCATCACAAAAAGTTGTCCTTTTTAAATGTGATTGGTTTGATCAAACAGCAAATCGCGGTGTTAGAATACATAAGGAGTATAAGATTGTTGATATTAATTGCAAGAGGAGCTATCCAAAATATGATCCGTTTGTATTAGCTCAACAGGCATCTCAAGTGTACCATGCCTCATATCCAGGATGCAAAAGACCAAGATCCGACTGGTTAGCTGTGTGTAAAGTAAAAGCTCGACATGTGATTGATGCACCTGTGATTGATAAAGCTTACCAAGAAAAGGTGGATATTCACAATGCAATGAGTATTTCCTTAGTTGTTGATCTTGGTCCCTTAGCTCATGATACGGGCACAAGTGATTTGTTGGATGTTCAAGAAGAAGGATTACTTAGGGATACAAATGAACTCGAAGATGAGGATGAAAACGAAGACGAAGGTAACTAGAATACAGATAGCACGACAGAGATGGAAGAAGAAGAATATATATCAGAGGATGACTAGAGTGATTAAAGTACATTTCTAATACGTTTGTGATGTAAAATTTAAATAATTTATGATGCTTACTTATATGGTTGGTCAACAATTTATGTTAAAATTTCAAGTTTTACTAATTTATTGGATGATCAATTATTATACCATTTTTTGTCCTTTTTATTAGCTTAAATATAGTTAAGTACGAGTCAATGCTAATTATTTTCTTTTCCACAGGTGTTCTTTGCATTTCCATAGGTATGCTTCCTTTTTTTTAAAAAAAAATACAGTTAAGTGTTAGGGGAGACTCTAACTATTTTCTTTTCCACAGGTGTTCTTTGCCTTTACACAGGTATACTTTTTTTTTTTTTAAATACAGTTAAGCATGAGTCAATGCTAACTATTTTCAGCTCAACAGGTGTTCTTTGATTTTTCAAAGGTATATTTTTTTGTCTAATATATGGACTGGATTCCCATGAGTGATGGGTGATCACTCCCCGTGGATGATGGGTGATCATTCCCCGTGAGTGATGGGTGATCACTCCTCCTGGGTAATGGGTGATTACTCTTAAGTTAATTGATGTTGTTGACATTGACTTTTTATTATAGATGTCTTCTTTATTAGGATATAAAACCTGTATAAAAGTTGTATAAAAGAACACACATTTCGTTATCTGATGGCTTTGATCCATTGACAAAGGAAGAATCATGCAAATATGTTAATAAAAATAACAAACCTTTTCTTTCTCAAGTTGTATAAATGGCTAAGTTTCTACATATTCCAGTTTATCTATTGGCAGTTAATTTTTTTGTTATGGAGAATGTGTTCAATGGATACAGGTTTTGTTGTAAATGTTTTGTGTGTTTGATGTGTTGATGATACTTGGAATATGTTTGAATGCGGCATTAATGCCTGGAAAATGACCATTTTATAGGGGAGACTCTGTCAAAATTTTTTATAAATTTGCGTTTATAACTTGTTCTACATATATATTACAAATATGTTTGAAATTTAATTAAATTTATTTCAAAGGACGTCTGGCGATGGACAGTCTTCTGGAGGTGCTGGAACAGACCAACATACCTATCCTCCTGACACCACATCACCATCACACGCACGGCGCCTCTCCGTACCACGATCGATTTCTGGTTCACCTTCACAATCAAGAGGTGCTTCTCTAGCAAACGCTCCTACTTCTGCATCACACCATATTGGATCACAGGCCACAAACGGCCGACCTATGATTATTCCTCGAGGAGAAGGGTGTGTAATTCATAATTATTGATTGATTTCCAATTCAACATATCTTATTTAATAATCGTATTACTTTCCTTTCTGGTTATACAAAATATGTTTGCTGGTTCAGATAAATGTGTGAGAGAGATTTAAGGCATATTCAAGAAACAATTCACTGGTTCGTACGCTACATACTCACATGTCCCGATACACGTTCGGGACATGTGGTTCGAGGAGTGGGGAGTATGTTTCTTTTACTTTCTTACAATTTTAATCTCATGTATATGTTATTGAAGCTTATATGCTCAGGTGCCATTCATTGTATTTGCAAACAAATTTACTTTAAACTGTTAATTTAAACTTTAACGGCGATGGTTTACTATATTTGCAGAAGTTATTTTGTTGGGCTCCTGAGCATGATCCCCAAATACGAAAAAATTAGGAAAGAAAGTGTGCAAAAAGGTTTTCCGATACTTTGTCGAAGACTCGAAAGAGCACGCCTGCTAATTCATGTCCAAATTGGATTGATCCAACTCATTGGTCGGAGATGAACAAACATTGGTTGGATCCCAAATATCAACGAATCGTTTAGCTACATGATTGTATTTTGAACATTATTTATCTATTGTGATATTTATGTGTATACACATATTTGGATTATTGTAGTTTTACTTTATGATTTGGCATGCAATTTATTATTGGTTTCGAAATTTTATTTGTTTTATTAGTTTCACATTACAGATTTGATATTTATGAGAAAAATTGTTTAAATATTTGTCACGGGTTTTCTAAAATTAATTTATTTAAAATTAATTTTGACAAATATTTGTCACAAGTTGCTACGGATTTGCGATGAATTTTTTTAATTTTTTTTTGAAATTACAATTAATCCGTAGCAAATCCATAGCAATTTGCTACGGATTAATTCCAATTTCAAGAATTAAAAAAAATCCGTCGCAAATTCGTAGCAAATTGCTACGGATTTGCTACGGATTTTTTAATTTTTTTGAAATTGTAATTTTTCCGTAGCAAATCCGTAGCAAATTGCTACGGATTTGCTACGGATTTTTTTAATTCTTGCAATTGTAATTTTTCCGTAGAAAATTGCTATGGATTTGCTATGGAGCAACTTGCTATGGATTTGCTACGGATTTTTTTTTAATTCTTGAAATTCATATTTTTCCATAGCAAATCTGTAGCAATTTGCAACGGATTTTTTAATTTTTTTGAAATTCATATTTTTCAGAAACAAATCCGTAGCAATTTGCTACGAATTTTTTTATTTTTTTGAAATTGTAATTTTTCCGTAGCAACTTGCTACGGATTTGCTACGGATTTTTTTTAATTCTTGAAATTCATATTTTTCCGTAGCAAATTGCTACGGATTTGCGACGGATTTTTTTTTAATTCTTGAAATTTATATTTTTCCATAGCAAATCCGTAGTAATTTGCTACGGATTTGCGATGGATTTTTTTTCCACGTTTTATTTTTTTTCAATTATTCCATCGCAAATCCGTAGCAACTTGATATGGATTTGCGACGGCTTTTATAATCCGTCGCAAATCCGTAGCAAAATGTAATTTGGTTGACCAGAGATTTGGCCGTCACAAATGTGTCGCTATTTGCGACGGAATTAGTTTTCCGTCACAAATAGCGACGCTCTTATTTGCGATGGCCTAATCCGTCGCAAATCCGTTGCAACACTTGATTTGCGACGGATTTGCCATGGATTTGGCCGTCGCAAATAGTGTTTTTTTTTTTTTTGTAGTGACATGTTGTACTCCTTTCTTGTCATAAAGACTTATGTTTTCTTCAATGTATTTTTTGACGTTAGTATTGTTTTTTTTTTTTTTTTTTGCAAGTTCTAAAGATTTGAAATCTCATTCCTAAAGAAGAAAATTGCAAAATTTTATTTCATAATTTGTTCAATGCATGTTATTTTATTCAAGCAAGATTTAAAAATGTATTTTTTTTAAGCAAGTCGAATAAAATTATTGTACTAAAGAAGATAAAAATTCCTATTATTGGAGACATAGATAGACAATTGTAGTACTTCATAGAAATTGTATTCTGTTATAAAATTAGGGTAGTGTTAGAATAAAATCTTCACACTACACACTAATAAAACTCTAACTATTTTGCACAAGAATTTCTCTCTTTCTTTTCTCTCACAATTTTCTCTAATCTTTCTTTCACTAATCTTTCTTTCACAAAATAATGGTATATTACAAGCTAAGAAAATAGCTCTATTTATACAGCTCTAATTAGTGGATTACATCATGGCATACATCATCTTCCACTAATCTTAATTATTGGTGTCTCCACTAAATGGTGGACATCCATAAAAATCTTCTAATAATTCACATAAATTCATAATTAGTGGAGCCTCCACTAATTAATAAAGATTCCAATAATTCATAATATATTCCTATTAATTACATATTGAAATATCTAACAAAAATAGTGATTTTGAATTGATATTTGCTCTGGCACAATTATTGTGAAGAGACATCTATAATAATTAATGAAAGTTTGTTTCTGAAAATATTAACCAAAACATATCACTCCCAATATCGAGTCAAGTCATATTTGTTCATATCGATTCCATAGTAATACGATGGGATGGCAGCCATTCTTGACCATTAAGGGAAAATCCTTTATGGATAGAGGGGATGGCAAAGAATCTACTAAGAGAGAAAAAAAAAAAAAAAAGTTGGAGCATGAATTACCTTTAAAATATATATATATATATATATATATATATATATATATTTCTCTCGTCCTTATTTATCTGTTACAAATGAAAAGTTTTAATCTCTCTTATTATTTGTCATGTTAAAAAAATTTAGATGTCATTAATATTAATTTTACTATTATACTTTTGTATTAAATAATTTTAAAAAATGAAAGTGTAATAACTTTAGAAAGAGAGTTGAACAAATAAATTTAAAAATAGTTGTGAAAAATATTAAATCTAAGTATACTTTTGGAATAGATAAATAATATTGTATGAATTTAAAAGAATAATTAATTTTTTTTTAAAATTATGTAAAATAATTAACTGTGACAGATAAATAGAGATAGAAAGAGTAAAACTTAAAACATATCTTGAATTCTACTTATCTGGTCCCCATCACATTGGTTGCGGACACACATTATATTATAGCTTAAAGAAAATGAAATGTCACTATATAGTTAGTTTGATGATAACCATTCTTGGGAAGCAAAAGATTTTACAATGCAATTATACAACTGCAAACCATATAAAAGGCTTAGGGACCCCAAAACATTAAATTCTTCCTTCTCACCTACCTAATGGCAGTGCCCACCCATTCCTTTTTGCCTCAAGAATTGCCATACCATCCTCACGAGTAAATGATACTGCCATTAATTAAGCTAGCAAAGTTTCATGCACCGCCTTCTCCTGTCTCTCTCTCTCTCTCTCACACACGCACACGCACAACACACAGTACCGTATGAAAACATACACTCAAAGAGACAACCACACATGCCAGTCATAAAGGTCATAGCATTCTGTGCGAGTTAGTTGTTACGTCTTCAATACAGTTTATTGTATATTTGACTAATCAGAGCAATATCCAACTGAAATATGACATTGACTTTTCTTGGCTACTAATTTCTGCTCTGGGACTCATTGTACTAGAGAGTGCATAGGTAGGTGGTAGAAGCTATGGAGATTGAGGCAGCAAGTAGCAGCGGTGGCGGCGGCAGTGGTGGTGCTGATATTGAGAGAGGGTTCCTGGAGAGGACTGGTGGTAGAGATAAAGGTGTAGCATACTTGGTCTGGGAGGATTTGGCAGTGGTGCTTCCCAATTTTGGCCGTGGAACGACAAAGAAATTGCTTCATGAACTTCATGGCTATGCTGAACCTGGTAGAATCATGGCTATTATGGGTCCTTCTGGCTCTGGAAAATCCACTCTTCTTGATTCTTTGGCAGGTTTCTCTCACTTTCCCTCTCTAAAATTTGGAACTGCGCATTGCATATTTATTAGAGGGACAAAAAACGTGCATCGGTCACAAGGATTTTAGAATCAGAATTTTTTTAGGATATCAAGTGAGAATGAGCAAAATAAGGAAACTATAGTGTGCGAAAATTTTAATTTGGTCTCATACTGCCACCACATGCTTCGTTCTTCCACATAAACTTAATGAAATAAAGAAAAGAATCTGTATTGCCTTTTCAAGGAAAATGCCATGTTACAAACTTGATAGTTTTAATTAAATCTCCGCTTTTTGCAATTACTTTCCTTTAGGTTTTTTTTTGGGTTAAAAATAAGCTTATGAGTTACAGACGGTTCTGTTTCCTATCTTTTTGTATTCGGCAATCTTTCTTGATATTAAATAGTTTCAGGTCTCAGTTCCAAAAGTCCAACCTATTAGTAAGCTTTCCAACACCAACAACAGAAAATAAATTTCCAGCATAACTTTTCCTTTATTTAAAATTTGTCGTAAAATTTAAGAAAGTTTTAATTATACAAAAAGTTATTATCAAATATATTAGAGTAAATAAACTCTTAATCGCATCCGTCATCAATACACTTAATTGAATAAATATTTAATTAATTAACTTTAAATATTAAATTAAGTTATCAATACCAATCTCAATCATAGAAGCATGTATATAAATGTGTTGGTTGATGAGAATGTCCCAGCCTCTCTTTAGCTACTACACATTTGGACAGATTTTCCATGTGTTCAATGGCTGTTATCTACTTGATTTTCTTCATTTTCCATTAGAAATTCCTATATTTTGGACGCTTGACTTCCTTCCCCTTCGTTGAACTTGTTCTTCTGGCGGATTCTTTTCACTTGGTCTGAATCGCAGGCACTAAAATTTGCTTTGAGTTAGTTTTAGTCTAACAGAGATCCTTTAAGCAGCCACTTGAATTCAGCTGCCTCTACAGAATTAGAATTTCAACATGTCCACCTAGAGGTATACTTGGACTTCGGGTCTTTGGCTCACCACCCATAGACGGAACTGCAAAAATTTTTAAAATTTGATATTTTATTTAATAAAATTATTTTTTTAAATTTCTTTAAAAATTTCTTTTTCATCTTTTACTTTGTCTTAAAAATTATATCAATTTAGGACATGACGCAGAGATTAAGAAATTACGAAAATTTGTATAATTATAGTATTTATTGATATCCTTTTTAGGATAAAGTGAGTAGTAAAAAAGAAGTATTACTCCTTCCGTCCCCTTTTATTTATCCACTTTAATCGATTTATAAGTTTTAAGAAAAACAAGTTTTTTTGGTTAATTAATTGACATTTCCTATTTTACTCTCAAAGAATCTCTCTTTATTAAAGAGTAATCAAATTCTAAAATTTTATGTATGATAAGTATATTTAATTTAGTTTCATTTCCCACTACAAGTGCACAATATTTATTTTATTAAAAAAATGTATTTGTGAAAAAATAACAATTAATATTGTTTTGATTTGATAATGAGACAGATAAATTGAGACAAAAAATTTAGTTAAAATAGATAGATAAAAGAGGACGGAGGGAGTATATCGCTAGATAAAAGTAAATATTCATCTCATACATTTATTAATGATTTTTTGGGAATGCACATATTCTTGATTGAAGGAATGGTAAATTAAGAATATAAATAATAAATTTATTCTTAATTTGTGAGATTGACAAGTATTTTGATATAATAAAAATAAAAAATTTTAATATAATTTTTAGGACAGAGGAAGTATACATTATATTCTAATATATCTTTTTATAGAAAGTTACTACAAATTTATGAAATGATATGTTAGGGAATTATATTATAAGATTTGAATTTTGACGACAAAATATGAAGTTCAAATAAATTTTTTAATTTTTTAAAAAAATTTTCTAAAGTAAATTTATTATTTTTAAAAATTTTGAAAGGGCCACCCCCTGCGCCAGCGCCTCTCTAATTCCATCCCTATCATATGCTATGAAAATGACAGTGATTGCCCGACTGGATTGAATTTCGTAAGGGAAATGTTAGAGAACGAGAAGGTTATGTAACTTATGTTGTTTCCACCCCAAAGTGCCAGAATAGAATACGATGGGAAGAGGATCTCATATGCTATTAGTAGTGTATCCTCTCCTTCCCCTTTTTCTTCAATCGAAAACTGGCCTTTGTATCTATTACAATGTTAGGAAATTTGAAATTACTTTGTATAAATTGTAGAATGAAAAACATGGAAGTGTAGATTGTTCTATCATCTTGGACTGTGACAAAATATGCCCAAGGAACTTTCTGAACCTGAATCTCTTATCAAAGCGCGGACGTTTTCTGTGTGTGGATTCTTTGCTCGACTTGTAAATTTATTTTTTCCTATGTGTGTTTTTTTTTTTTTTTTTGGGGGGGTGGGGGGGGGGGGTGTCTGTGATGGCTGTGGGGGACAGGGGATACCTTATTTTGGCATGACATGGCTGCTATCTTGCTGCAGGTAGGCTTTCGAGCAATGTTGTAATGACTGGAAATGTTCTTCTAAATGGCAAGAAGAGAAGGCTAGACTATGGTGTTGTTGTAAGCATTGATACCTCAGTGCTTCTACTCCAATTTTTAATTATTCAAGGGCATCTTCACTTTCTATTCTTTAACCTTTTATGATTGCTTTAATCATAGCAAGTTCCAATTTGTCAAGTATTATCTTGAAGAAAACGTGTTTGTACTTTGTGGTCGTTCTTTCTTGATTGATAGACTCTGTCATGTTTGTTTTTCTCTTCTACAAGATGTAAAATTTTTCATGTTCTCTCATTCAACAGCTGGGTAGTAGAAAAAGTTACTGAAACATGTTAATGTAAAAATGACATCTTGACGTTGTTTTGAAGCTTCATCCCCCTGGTACAACTTGCCATCTGAATGTAAGGGATCAATGCATGTATCTTCATTGAATTGCTATCTTATAGCGCTATTTCGGTTGTACATGTTCTTTCTATTCAGAACAGAAATGATTAATGCAGTACGGATACTTATGATTCCTTCTACACTCACTCCCAAATAAACCGGGCTGAGATTTGATTGTAATGCTGGAAATTCCCTCTTCTATTTGTTTCAAATAGTATGATAAAATTGTAGATATGCTCTTCGCAGATGCACGTATTCACATACTGTTTATGTTTCTTCTCTACCTTTCATTTCATTTCTGCTTATTTTTCAAACTAGATTTTTCTGCTAATTTTTGTTGAATGTTTTAGGCTTACGTGACACAAGAGGATGTATTATTGGGAACACTTACAGTTAGAGAAACAATTACCTACTCAGCTCAGCTGAGGCTTCCATCCACCTTGACGAATGAAGAAATTAAAGAAATCGTAGAGGGAACAATAATGGAAATGGGGCTTCTAGATTGTGCTGATCGAATAATAGGAAACTGGCATTTAAGAGGTATCAGTGGTGGGGAGAGAAAGAGACTCAGTATTGCACTTGAATTCATCATACGGCCTCGGTTACTCTTTCTTGATGAGCCAACAAGTGGCCTTGACAGTGCCTCGGCCTTCTTTGTGATCCAAGCACTTAAAAATGTGGCTCGTGATGGACGAACAGTTATATCTTCTATTCATCAGCCTAGCAGTGAAGTTTTTGCACTGTTTGATGATCTCTGCTTACTGTCTGGTGGTGAAATCATCTACTTTGGAGAAGCTAAAAATGCCATAAAGGTTTGGGGTCTAATGTGATCCAACAATAAAAACATCTCTGCAAGTCTAAATTTCAATATTACTGAAAGTAATATGGCTAATCAGAATTTACCATCATTGTTTTCTGAAAGCATTTTTTTTTTTTTTTTTTTTGGTTGTGAAGGACAACTACAAATGTTTGCTTTGCAGATTTTGCAGTATATTTGAGGACTGAAATCTAAATGTATTGAACTTCATTGTTTTCCAGTTTTTCGCGGATGCAGGCTTCCCATGTCCAAGCAGAAGAAACCCATCCGATCATTTCCTGCGCTGTATTAATTCAGACTTTGATGTTGTGACAGCCACTTTGAGAGGTTCTCAAAGACTTCGTGTATGAATTATACTCACTGCATTAGCTATTATTACATTTCCCTTTTCCCCAGTCCACTTTGTTGCTCTGTGATGCTATTATTATTTTATGTATTTATTTATTTATTTGCTATGTGATGCCATTAGTTAATTTCAAAGTTCAACTGAAATAAATTCTCTCATAAATCCAAGTATGCATGGTGATTGCAGCTTCAGAATCTTCGGTTTTCTAACATTTTAACAACAGACTTTTGTTTCAAGTAAAGCTCCAATATGGAATCCTATTCCTGGTGAAATTGCATAATGGCTAAGCATAACAAATATTAGTAGTATAATATTGTTTTGCATTGACTTTAGAAATGAGACAGAAGTATCAATTTTCTGATTTTCATCTCAGTTCCTAGTTAAGTTGGAGATATAACAAGTTGTGCTAATAAGATTTGGACTGGATGGTTGAATCTAGATCTGCTTATTATTTAACAGAAGCATGCATGCTGGATTCGTTGGAAAGCTCTACCTCATCTACTTTTTGGCACAAAATATTTGGACAACTTTGGAGGAAACATAGACACTTCGTGTGTTGTTGTAGGGCTACATGAAGAGGAAGACCAGGAAAATACCTTTACTGAATTAACCAAAGAATAATTAGAGCTGGATAAGAACTGATGTAATACAAATATTGGTCCTAAAATATGCTTGAGGAACAAATTGCTAAAACTAGAAACAGAAGCATTTTCTGTAGATTCAAAGTGTAACTCAAGATATGCTGGCTAAATACATTTGGTGCATATTCAAGGCAAAACGATAAATCTACCTCTGAGTACATTTTAGAAACTTTATCTGTTGTTTGATAGCTACAAAAAGTCTCTTGTTTCAAGTAATAATACATAAGTGGCAACAACATGTGTACAACGACACTGTTCTAAACTAAGTTTCAAAGGAGAATATTAATATAGCCATCCGAATTGGATAATGTGCTGTGGAATAGATTGAGTCCTATCAAACATGTTTAACTCTAATTTGGATTTAAATTATGATCATCAGCGTTGATTGTTTTCCTCAAATACTGATTTCATCAAATAGTAATCTTTTTATCTTTTTGATGATAGGAAACACACAATCCAGATCCTTTTAGCAATTTAGCAACAGCAGAAATCAAAGAAATGCTTATTGAAAAATACAGATGTTCAGAATATGCGTCAAGGACCAGATCAAGGATCCGAGAAATCGCTACTATTGTAAGTGTATCAAGTGCTTTCCTTGAAGCTGCTAACGAGGTGGTTTCATTCGGCATTCGCATTGCTCAAATGTCCAGCACATTTAATATAGGCTTTCTTACATGTTAGTTCTTTTATTCTTAATTAGGTGTTACTAACTGGTATAGTGACACTCTTTCTTGTTGAAATCAATTTAAAAAGCAAAAATTCCAGTGATTCTTTCATATCTCTCAATGAAAATTTCTTCCTTTATGTATATCGTAGGATAATTTTACCAAGTAATAGGAACCAATATCTTGGCCGCACATCAGATGGTGAGAATATGATTGGTACAGCATTTTTTGACACATTCTTCATGCTTTCAGCGTGGGCTTGAAATTGAGAAAATTAAAGGAAGCCAAGCTGGATGGTGGAAACAACTCTCAACACTAACTCGGCGATCCTTTGTTAACATGTCACGTGATGTGGGATATTACTGGAGTCGAATAGCAATGTATATACTTTTAGCAATTTGTGTTGGAACTTTGTTCTATGATGTTGGCACTAGTTATACTGCAATTTTGGCAAGGGGGGCATGTGGTGGATTTGTAACAGGCTACATGACTTTCATGTCTATTGGTGGTTTCCCATCCTTTATAGAAGAAATGAAGGTACACAAACCTAATAAAACTCATTGTAGAAAAGTTATATCTAGAGAATGTGATCATGGAGTTCTGAATCTGAAATTCCTCTGTAAACATAGGTCTTCTGTAAGGAAAGGCTCAATGGACATTATGGAGTCGCAGTGTTTATACTATCAAACTTCATATCGTCCTTCCCTTTCTTGGTTACAATTGCAGTCATTACTGGGACAATCACCTTTTACATGGTGAAATTTCGGACTGGATTTTCTCACTATGTGTTCTTCTGCTTAAATCTTTTTGGAAGTATTGCTGTTGTGGAAGGTTGCATGATGATTGTAGCTTCTCTGGTTCCCAACTTCTTAATGGGAATCATTGCTGGGGCTGGAGTTCTGGTAAGTGAACCACCTTAAATCATGTTGCATTCTACATCGTATGCCCTATTTCTCGGCTGTACTAAAACGTGAATTTATATTCAGGGAATCATGATGATGACTGCGGGATTCTTCCGTTTGCTGCCTGATCTTCCCAAGGTGTTCTGGAGATATCCAGTTTCATATATAGGCTATGGTTCATGGTCACTACAGGTACCGTCCTGCATCAACTTGAATTTGGATTTCCTTTGGGGTTAAAGATAAACTGGACTTGGTAACAACAAAAAGAAAAGTGACAAAGCACATTGACTTCAAAAATAGTTTTTTTTTTTTTTCTTTTTTTAAAAATGTTTTTAGAAGGTGAGGGGGAGAAGACAACAAGTGGGGAGGCAGATAGGGGAAAGGATGGGATATAGTCCGCTATCAAACTCAAGATCTACGTCTTGAGCAATAACCCTCCTACCACTAGGACAAGTTGTTTCTGACCTGACTTCAAAAATAGTTGAACAAGTTCCAAAAGTAAAACCAATTAGAGGTGGTTCATGCCTGAATTTATTAAAATTTGAGGGATATGTAACATTTTTTGTGCTAATTCTTATGACTAAATTTTTTAGTTTGTGTGTGTGTGTGTGTGTGTGTGCATGCGCGCTCATGTGACATAAAAGAATAGGACCTTAAAAGTTTCTTGGTCATTTTATTTGCTGAATGTAATAAGATAGCAGAATGAATGATTTTAGTACTGGAAGAATAAATTTTTATGAAGAAACTTAAATGTATTCTTTGCCATATCATTTGCTAATCTTTGATATCTAAGACCAAGAAAATTTGAACCATTGACAAGCTAATTAAAACTAAGCTCCCATATTTTGAAATCTCAATAATTATAATGATGGCATGGATATCACTTTCAGAAACTGTGGCTTGCATATAAACAAGTTTCTTTTACCTGGCTTCAGCGTTAGTACTGCAGGCTTTTTCTAATTTAGTAAATTGAGCACTTAATTTCCTCCGTTTTCTCAGAGCTGAACCTTTTAATTTCTCTTCTTTTTCTCCACTGTAAGATTGTAAGTCCTTGTATTGTATCAAATTGAAGTGTATATGAAAAAAGGGGGGGGGGGAATCTAAGATCATAAATTTTGAACTGATTTATGTGATTGCATTACTATTCTACCCAAGAGCATTGAGACCCTATTGACGACATGAAGCTAAATTTTAAAGTATCACGTATGAATAATTAGAACTTTTCTTATTGTCTGGATTCATATTTTTCCTTTTGCTCCCAAATAGAGAGAGAGAGAGAGAGATTCATTTAGATATTGTTGCCTTTTCAATGCAAATGATGGCAAGATTACATGAATGTCAAAATGCATGACCAAGTTTCCCAGTGTGTAAAACCACTAAACCGTTTAGATTTAGTGCAAATTTCATGAATGGTTCATTCACTATCTGTAGAGTTGACACCTTCTGCATCCGCAATTTTGCACTGATAGCTGGTAGAATTCAATGTCATGTCGAGCTTTGTAAATAGCAGCACCTACTTGAATAATTCAAATGGATGTATCAGTTGTGTTCTCTTGAAGCTTGAACAAATAAAACTTGCAATCATGAGCACTCTGATCAGGTTCAATTTTATCAATTGATGCCCCTTCCATAACTAGAATATTCTTCTGTTTGCAAATGTCAAAATGCAGGGAGGCTTTAAGAATGATATGCTTGGACTGACATTTGATCCTCTTCTGCCTGGTGAACCAAAACTCACTGGCGAGGATGTTTTGACTAAGATGTTCGGATTGTCTATAGCTCATTCGAAGTGGTGGGATTTATGTGGACTCTTTACCCTTCTCATTTCATATAGAGTTCTCTTCTTCATTATCCTCAAGGTAAAGGAGAGGACTGCTCCCTTTTTCCAGTTGCTTTACGCTAAGAGAACTATATATCATCTCAATAGGCGACCTTCATTCAAAAGGAAGCCATCTCTTCGTAAGGCTCACTATAATATCCATTCCTTATCTTCTCAAGAAGGTCTTAGCTCTCCAATCCCATAGGATCATCAAGTGGAGAATGCTACATTTCATAACATTTGCTGTTTGTAGAGGTGTTGGTGTGGATGGGGAGGAAGGAAAACTGATTTGTTATTCTCCATACAGCTTTTGTTTGAGCATTCTTGTTCAGTGCATTCAGGTTTGAGATTATGTTATTAACTGGAGAAATAAAGCGGCAATGTAATTATGTAAACAGATTTGGATGACAATAAGTCTCATGTTGAGATCATCGTAACCAAGAAAATTCTGTGTTGTGTTACATACCATACCATTGGTTCTGCCTCCGCTATAAATTTTAATAATGTTGGATATTGAAGTTTCTTTTAGCAAAAATCAAGAATTCCTTGACCAATAATATAAAGCACCAGTTTTAACATCTTGTCTCTTCAATTGGCAATTATAAGCTTCGTTTGGGGGAATGCCAAATTCATACGCGAGCAGAAGAGTGGGTGTGAGTGATGGGATAAAATACAAGGGTACTGAATCAAAATTATTTGTTCAAGATTTCAAAATAGATTTTTTTTTTCTCCCCAAAGAAAAACAAGTTGCTCATTCGATAGCTTCTCCCTTTAATATTAAAAAAAAAAAGGAAAATTATGAGTGGTACATGATATGAGTTTAATCCAGGAACTTTTACATCCTCAAATAGGAGGCCGTGGTTTAAACAAAATTTTAAATCAATTTGCTAACTCGTTGCTCTCCTACTCGTATCACCCTAGACTCTAATGGCTTTTTGACCTGCGTATTATCTGCCTAATAGATTTGAGGGTATGAAACTGCTCAGATTAAATATTAAGAATAATCTGTTTTATATAAATAAGTTCACTCATAAGTAGAATAATATATATATATATATATATATATATATATATATGTATAAAATTGTGATTATTGTGCATAATTTTATAAGTATTCTATATTAATTTCTTACAAAATGTGGGAACCCAAAATATGCAGTCCCAAATTCGCAACAACCTACTTTAAACCATAAGAATGCTTCTTTCATCAATTTAGGATTTCCTTTTCCTCTAGGTCTTTTCTTTCTCACCCCTTCAAATCTCTCCTAAACTTTACCTTTTTCTTTGTTTTTGGAGGCATTTTCATTTTGCTTTCCCTGGAGGATGAGTTGATGGGACGACTATACAAACATTTCGTGATTGGAAAACTAGGGACCATTTTCTATTTAAAGTGCCAGTAAAGGAGGAGAGCATTGCTTCTTAAATATTTTCAGGACAGAAATGTCACTATTGTGAGAATACTAATGATGATAATAGATCTTGACGCATGCCCAGAGTAAATAAATAAATACATAAATTGTATAGTTTCTTTTTTATATACTTCTTTCATGTCAGAAAATTTAATCAGCTTATTATTTTAAAATGTCTCAAAATAGCATCTAGGCCGTGCAAGCTGCGTATAACAACTTGCACAAACATTTCACGGCTCAAATAAAAAAGAATGAAGATTTAACGTTCAAAAAGGTAATCGCGTGTAAAATTTTTTTTAATAGAACGACGTCGTTTTGATGTTCATGTAGTTGTGTGAAATATTAATGTAATCATATGAAATATTCAATGCAATCGTATGAATGTGTTCAAATGACTGCGCAAGTTGCGTACTACAACTTGCGTGGCTCCGAATCCCTCAAAATAAATGACCTTCTTACATTTTGATATGTTACTTCATCCTTTTGAAATTGACATGCATAACTTAATATTTTATTTTATATTAACTCAAAATTTAAATATCATAATAATAATCTATTATAATAAAATATAAAGAACATGTGGATCAATAAATATTCTATGTTAAATTTAAATATATAAAACAAATATATAATATGGGTATTAATTTTTTTATAATATATAATAATATTAAAATCTTTTTTTAAAGGAAAATATAATATGAAATAATTTGAAAATTCTAAGATAATAAGTTTATTAATTTTAATAGGATGGAAGGAGAACAATTTTACCTTCTATATTAATTTTGTAGTAAGTCAAATATTATCAATGTTGATTTTATTGAGAGAGTTAATTTCAGCGCCTGCCTGCCTGTCAAACAGAATACCTTTACACTGCCAAACACTGCGGATTTGACATTGACATTTTAACTGGGAAAGCAAATTTATTTCTTTCAAACATGCAGAATGAAAGTTGAATGAGCAGCATTCTTGTTTCATGAAAACTGCCAACTTATTAGATGAATGAATTTAATTCAATAACATGATCTTGTGCGGGCAGTTTTCTGGCCCTCAAATCCAATTGGGACCAAGTCGTGTACTGCAATTGCCATATATAAAGAAAAGCTTTATTCTGAACAGTACTTTGCTTCTTCAAAACAAGTGAAAAGCAAGTGGGCTCAATGCATGTGCATTCTGCAATTAACAAGAAGAAAGGAGAAAGAGAGTGTAGAAATATATTTGCAACTATTTGTGGAAAAAATGAATCCTCATTTGAATGTCTCCTCTGAAAAGGCTTTTTGGATTATTTAAAGGTATTTTGGTTCTTCTCTTATAATTTTTTTTTATATATTTTTTATATCCGTTATCGTGGTGCAATTGGTTACCAAATTAGATATTCTACAGTTGGAATCCAGCCTTGTACCACTGCAACGCTAACATATGCGAGGAGGGTACACTTTAGTGATACATATGTCTATATAAGAGATCAAGACTTCTAGTGATAACAAATGCTGTCGCGGATAGAACTATGCAGGGACAGAGACAAGGATCTCTGCATTCCCCTCCCCCCGTCCCCACAATTTTTTTTTTTAAATTTACCTTAATAAAATTAAAATTATTTTTAAAATTCATTTAAGTTTTACCTTTCGGTATAAATTTTTTTTTAAAAAAAATCTTCTTATACATTTTTTATATAAATAGCTTCTCTAATTCCAAGTTCTGGATTCTATTCCTGAATCTATGTTAAATCTTTATCTCACAACTTTATTATTTTTATTTTGTTTTCATACAAATATCTATTTATAACCAATTAGCTTTATACCTTCTAATATTTGGATTACATGTCTAAAAACCTCATACTTCACAAAGAAATTTAATTTCGATTGAAATATATTTTTTCATTTTAACCAATTATTTCTATGCTGACATTTTTTAACTGATATTAGTTCAAAATCCTCATTATCTTTTAACACATCAAGTGTTATATTATATGCAAAAATATAATCAACAATTGTTTTCCAACTTCTACTAGAAGAAGTATAATTGATAGAAATCTCAATGTTATTTCCGCTACTTTTAGAAATTTAGATCTTTTTGGTGATTACCACTTGGTCCTTATTTTGTAAATTCTTCAATTTGATCACCTTGTTCATTTAATGCTTTTTTCTTTTGAGAAATTTTATCTTTTAAGCCAAGGTATCGTTTATTTTGTCCTGCTGGGGACTTCTATCTGAATATGAGTATATATAGTTAGAATATGCGATTTTGTTACACTTATAAAGTCAACAAAAGAATTTGACAATTGATTTGTAAACTTTTGCAAATGATTTTTTTTTTTAACTTCTAATTCACCGCACCTGTGCACAGATTCAAATAATTCAATGATATTGTCCAAGCAAACTTTTTTTTTTTTATGTGATTTATATTCTCCCCCTAATTTAGGAAATAAAATTTCATTAAATACAATAAGCAAATCATGTTGTGAATATGTCTTTAATCAATGGTTCAAGATACCTTATTACAGAAGGAGAATCATATTCAACATATATTCCAAACCTTTTTTTAGGACCAATTTTAGTACGTTGATTTGACGCTATTGGTACATATACAGTGCACAAAAAAAATTCTCAAATAAGCAATATTTGGCTCTAAATCAAAAGTCAATTTTAAAGGAGATAATTTATGATAACTAGTTGACATTATACGCACAATCCTACAGTATGCAAAACAGCATGTCTCTAAGCATATGTAGGGAGATTTATTTTCATTAGCAATAGTCTAGCAATTACTTGTAGCCTTTTATTGAAAGATTCAGCGAGACAATTGTAGATATGAAAATAAGTTATTGGATGTTCAATAGGATTGCAATCGATATGCAATAAGTATCAAAAGTATAGGAGGAATATTATCCGGCATTATCTAGACATATTCTTTTAATTGGATAATTTAAAAATTGTGCTCCTAAGCAAATTATTTAGGCAAGTAATTTTGCAAATGTCAGGTTGTGAAAGTTGATAATAAACTAACAAGCAACCATTGGATCGATGCATTAATTAAAACCATAATGTATATAAATTGCATATATGGTAGATGAATTGGTGCACATATATCACGTTGAATTATTTCTAGAAATACTAGAGATTCCAACATGGTTTACTAACCAATTTCACTTGAGAACATGCAGTACATAAAAATTTATCCAAAGTTAAAATCTTTTGATTTTTCAAGGGATGACCATGCACATTTTTAATTTTTTTTCTTTGCATCATAATTGTTCTTGGATGGCCTAAATAGTCATGCAAAATAATAAGTGTAGTAGGATCAATAAACTTCTAATTTATTAAGTGATGAATGTCAATTGCATAGATTTTTGTACAATATAGGCCAAATGAAAGAGATGGTAACTTTTCTACTAAAGATTTCTTATCCAAGTTTATTTAAGTAATATAGAGATACTCAAAATCATTTTTCTTTATTATTTCAATATGATATCCATTTTGGTGGATATCTTGAAAACTTAATAATTTTTTCGAGATTTTGAGGAAAATAATACTTTATGAATAATATCAGTTGTTCCTCTAGGTAATAATATACTAGATGTTTTAGAGCTTTCAATCAATTTTGCACACTACCACTTATAGTATTAATATTTATTTTTTCCATCTTCAGGTAAGAGAAATATTTTCTATCTTTCAATATAGTATACGTTATACCACTATTAATTAGGCATATATCTTTAATGCCACTTTTGAATCGAATAAATGAAATAACAGCTGTCTAACAAAAATATTTATAAACTTAAGTACTTAAATTATAAAATAAAAATTTTAATGCTAATTACTATTACAACACTAAAAATATGGGACATAAAATAAAAATATTAAAAGTAAAATTCTAATTCTTTTATACGCTACCAACACCGATCAAATAATTAATTATTCATTCTAGATACTCAAAGAAATCAACCATATGCAAAGGAGTTACATCAACATTAACATTTTCAAGATTTGTATCATCACGAAGAAAATGTTGTAAGGTAAAGTTTACTTCAGTATTTTTGCCTTTCTTTTCAATAGAAGACTAATAAAGATCAATAAAGATATTTTGTCGTACGACAGGTATAGGACTAATGACATTTCATACTACATCGATAATATTTATCTTCATAATTTATCGGGATCACATCCCTTCCCTTTTCTTTTTCGTTGTTTTCTTGTCCACTTCAGTGGTTATATTATTCTTCATAGCTTTAATTGACCACTGATGTTAGTTCATTTTTAACTGATGTTAGTTCAAAATCCTCATTATCTTTTAACACATCAAGTGTTATATTATATGCAAAAACATCATTAACAATTGTTTTCCAACTTCTACTAGAAGAAGTATAATTGATAGAAATCTCAATGTTTTTTCCACTACTTTCAGAAACTTGGATCTTTTTAGCAATTACCAATTGGTCCTTATTTTTTAATTCTTCAATTGATCACCCTGATCATTTAATGCTTTTTTCTTTTGAGAAATTTTATCTTTTGAGCCAAGGTATCCTTTATGCTTTTGGCGTGCTTTTGATTCGGTAGTTATAGAAATTTTATTTTGTCCTGCTGGGATTTCTATCTGAATAGGAGTATATATAGCTAGAATATGTGACTTTGTTACCCTTGTAGAGTTAACAAAAGAATCTGTCAATTGATTTGTAAACTTTTGCAAATGATTATTTTTTTAAACTTCTAATTTACCGCACCTGTGCGCAGATCCAAATAATTCAATGATGTTGTCCAAGCAAGCTTTTTATTTATTTATTTATGTGATTTATGTTCTCCCCCTAATTTAGGAAACAAAATTTCATCAAATACGATAAGCAAATCATGTTGTGAATATATCTTTAATCAACAGTTCAAGATACCTTATTATAGAAGGAGAATCATATCTAATATATATCCCAAACCCTTTTTTAGGACCAATTTTAGTACGTTGATTTGATACTATTGGTACATATACAATGCACCAAAAAAAAAAAATCAAATAAGCAATATTTGGCTCTAAACCAAAAGTCAATTTTAAAAGAGAGAATTTATGACAACTGATTGGCATTATACGTACAATCCTGCAGTATACAAATTAGCATGTCTCTAAGCATATGTAGGGAGATTTATTCTCATTAGTAGTAGTCTAACAATTACTTGTAACCTTTTAATGAAAGATTCAATTAGACCATTTTGGGTATGAACATAAGTCATTGGATGTTCAATAGGAATGTAATTGATATGCAATAAGTATCGAAAGCATGGGAGGAATATTATCTGGTATTATCTAGATGGATTCTTTTAATAGGATAATTTAAAAATTGTACTCTTAAGCAAATTATTTATGCAAGTAATTTTGCAAATGTCAAGTTGCGAAAGTTGATAATAAACTAACATGCAAATTGTACTCTTAATTGATATGCAATAAGTATCGAAAGCATGGGAGGAATATTATCTGGTATTATCTAGATGGATTCTTTTAATAGGATAATTTAAAAATTGTACTCTTAAGCAAATTATTTATGCAAGCAATTTTGCAAATGTCAGGTTGCGAAAGTTGATAATAAACTAAGATGCAACCATTGGATTGATGCATTAATTAAAACCATAATATATATATAAATTGCATATATAGTGGATGAATTGGTGCACATATATCACTTGGAATCATTTCTAGAAATATTAGAGATTCTAACATGGTTTACTAACCCATTTCACTTGAGAACATGCAATACATAAAAATTTATCGGAAGTTAAAATCTTTTGATTTTTCAAGGGATGACCATGCATATTTTTAATTATTTTTTCACATCATAATGGTTCTTGGATGGCCTAAATGGTCATGCAAAATAATAAATGAACCAGGATCAGTAACCTTCTAGTTTACTAAATGATGAACGACAATTGCATGGATTTTTGTGCAATATAGGACAAATAAAAGAGATGGTAACTTTTCTACTAAAGATTTCTTATCTGAGTTTATTTGAGTATTATAGAGATATTCAAAACCATTTTCCTCTATTATTTCAATATGATATTGATGTATAAATTATGGGTGTATAAAAATTGTCAAATTTAAATCCATCCCTTAGTCAAGTTTTAATTAAAACATTAATCCTAAAATACATATACGAGCAAGTATACTCATCACAAGCATAGAATAAGGGATTAACGACTATCGATTCTCAAAGGAATAAGAACACACTAATTACTTTTCATTCATTGCTTAACCAACCCAAATAAAGTGAGAAAATAATAAATAAATAAATAAATAAATGTATACAACTCAAGAATGTAGGATTATACAATTTAGACAAGTATCCTAGAAAACATGATAATGAACCAACTAGCAATTCTCTCAATTAATTATCATCTTGACATTATGAAGAAATATAAAGTAAAATTCAATTGTTTTCCAAACCATGAATATACTTAGATAAATTTCACTTCGTTTTCCAATTTATGGAATTACTATCTTTTGATTAATATTAACAGATTTGCTAATCAAGTTAACATAACCAAAACATGCATTAAGCTCAATTCCTTATAAGTATAAAATTAGCTAATAACCCTTTGCTCGAGGTGAAATCAACTAATCTTTGATTACTTAGTTTTATAATCTTAACTTCGTCACTCAAGTCCATTAAGATTAGACAAATGTGAAATCAATGCAATGAAACTCTTAACATCGTCGTCCCAAGTTAATTAGAATAACTCGCATCAATAACCAATTATATCAAGTAACCAAATACCAAAGATGATAAAGAATTGATCAAATAACTAAACTAACAGAAAATCATGAATCCCAAAATAATGTTAAATTACAATAAAAGAAAGCACTCATAGACAAGTCTCTTTCTTCACTCTTGAAGACTTTCTTGAACAATCCTCATTGATTGGGTAAATTCCTCCTTCAATGAGTGATTGGAAATTTTTGTTTTTGAATCTGCCTCCACATCTATATATTCTCTTGTGTTTTCTCTTACTTTTATAGCCCTTTTGGATGCTAAATTCGTCGCTTGAAAGATCTTGGCCAAGGAAGAATTAGAAAATACCGAAATCTTTGAAAATTTTCTAAATTCGTGCACAGGATTTTCGCATTTCAGAGTGGACTTGGCGCAGAGTACTTTCGGCCCACCTAGCGCTAGGTACAATCTCTTCTTCCTTTGGATTTTTTCTCTATGTTCATTGGTTGGAAGAATGGACCCGACGCCTGGTCCATTTGCCAAACCTAGCGCCAGTTCTGTTCTATTTTTTCCTTGAAGGTTGGCTTGATTTTCTCTACTCGACCAGAATGGACCCAGCTCCTGGACCATGGCCTAGCACCTAGTACATTCTGGAATTATTCACTTTTTGCTCAAATTCAACTTAAATATGCACAAATTGCCAAAAACACTTTTTACAAGAAAAATGTCAAATTGGAAGGAATATACCTAGTTATTACAGCAAAAGTATCACAAAACAACCTCAAATAACTAGAAAAATAATGGTGATTTTAACCCCTATCACATACCCCCGCACTTGAACTTTTATTTGTCCTGAAGTAAAACACTTTAATTAAGAAAAATCATTAAGAAAACACAAGTTCTTTCATATTCAAAAATTTCTTTACTATAGCAAAGATTATGTCTTTCCTTCAAACCTTAGATACAACTCTTGTCATTCATACCCTTTTGAAAACAATGCAAACTTTGAAACTTTTGACAAGATACCACAAAACTCTTGAAGTTAAATTAATCAAGTGTATACCTTAGTCTAAGAAAATTATTTCATCCTTAAAATTAAAATATAAATAACATAAATCACATAAGTCAAGTCATCTACCAACTCAAGTATTATAAATTCGAAAATTACTCAACTCAAGTCATGATGTAAGGAAAGCACTCCAATTTTTTTCTCTTTATTTTTCAATGACTTAGAGAATTGATAGCTTCAGGTGGATGGATTTCTCTTCACACACCATATTAGCTCCCTTATAGTCATTACTCATCATTTTTTCAACAACTTTTCTCTGAACAATTCTTTCTTTCTTTTGCTTTAGGGAATTTATAGCCTCAAGAAAGTGGATTTCTTTTCATTATTCGTATTGGCCCCCATATCAAGCAAACATAATTTTTTCCCATCTTTAAAGAGGAAATGACAACTCATTTTTTTTCCCACTTCTTCATCTCATAAGAATTTTCCACAATTCTCCACAATCTTTCCTCTCAAAAATCTTTTATCAACTCACATTCCTCATCACAACTCAAAGCCAAGCAAAATTTAAACTTATAATACAAGAGTTAGCCAATAAACTTTACCCACATTCATCATACTCTCCACATTCAAACTTGATGAGTCAAATAACATTCAAACAGCAATGCATAAACAAGATTAATCAAAATTCTCAAATCTTGAAAAATATCCTATCCAACAAACCAATTGCACAAAAATCCACCAAATGAATGACAAAAAATCATATCCAAGTAATAACCTTCCTAATCAATGAAAACCATTGAAATTTTGAAAAATTTTCACAAAAATGATATGGAAAATACTTCTTCAACCGCATTCTCCCCCCCCCCCCCGCGCGCACTTAAACTGGACATTATCCTCAATGGCCAAAGATATAACAATGAAAACAAAGCCAAGAAGACCAAAATAAATAAAGAGGAAGAATAGAGAAAAGAAAATACTTTCATTGTGCATTAGTTCCAAAATTTGCAAACTTTTAAATTTTCAAAATTCAAAAATTTTCCAAAGTAGTAGCTCAATACCAAGAAAATACCAAGATGATTGATAGAAACTTGGATAAAGAATATCACCAAACCACTTCTACACACTTTAATTGGACAATGTCCTCATTGGCAAAAAATTAACACTTTAAGGCATTTCCAAGGGACAAAAAATAATAAAGGGGTAGAAAGTTAAGCAAAACTCCCCAAGTGCAATAAGTTCCAATAGATATTAAAACTAAAAATAGAGAGATGGGCTTGTTCAAAGGATTTTATTCCTACCTATAAAACAAAACATAAATAAATGCAAAAGAAAAATTCGGACAAAAGAAAAATACACCTAACAATTATTTGGAAGAAAGACACCTAACAATTATCAAATCAAATAAAATAAAGATACAAACTTTTTCCACTCATCATGCTTCCTCATCAAACATTTGTAAAGGAAATTAAAGCTTAAAAGAGAAAATAGGCAAGATGAATGTAAAAAGAATGGAGGTTTTTGAAAAAGGCCATGTTCATGAAAATAATTTTTCTCAGTAAAACAAAACACATGAACCTCATTCTTGAACATTCCTTTAGACACACAAGTAACTTTTTCAACATATGAGTACACATGGTATCTGAAGAATGCATCGAACTTGAAACCACCATTTAACCCTTCAAAAGAATTTTCACAATTAAAATTTCCCTTTAAACTTAGTATTTGAGTTCTCAAAGATGGAATCAAGAAATCCTTACTTTTCAATGCATGATCTACAAAAACTAAGCTACCTCCCTTTGGATGGGGTGAAGGGTAGAATTTGTCAACATCCTTCAAGGATTTCATATGATGTAGCATTGAAAGATCCAACTCCTCGAGGCATTTTAAATTCCATATATCATCATTTGGACTATTGTCCTCCAAGCATAGAGAGAACGTAAAAAATCAAGTTGACAAAGAGAGATTAGAATTATTAGAACATATAGTAGAATCGAATACCTCTCCTGCCACATCATGCAATTGGCCTTTATAGCCTCTTCTTTTTTTCAATGGTCAATTTTACAGGCTAGCATGAACTTATGAGTCTCCTCAATAATCTTAGCTAATTGTGTCCTTTGATTGCACAATCATTGGGAAGCTTCTTCATGTCACTAAACAGATGAATTTGTATTGGCAACAAAAGAATTTACTAATATTTCTAATAACGTCTCACTAAAAACATTAATGTGGTCTTGTAAATTTACCAAATTCTCGTTATTATAGCTCCTTTGATCTTGTGTCCAAAAGTAGTTGTCCATGATGATGTTAATCTCACGCTCAAAGAAAAATAAAAATCAAATTGAAAATAAAAATAATAAAAAATAATAAAAAATAAGAAAAAATAAAAGGGAAAAATAAATAATAGAAAAATAAATAAAATAAAAACACACACATTCACAAACTATCTAAATACAAAAGTTAGTGGTATTTACAGTATAACATGAAGTAAGCTAGTCAGTTAAGTTACACAATGTTACAAACAATAAGATAGAAAGCTGATTTACACAAAGAACATATATACATATTTACATATTGACATATGGACATATAAATATATAAACATGGTTAAATCAACAAAATTCAAACTCTCATGATATTTTTCCCTGGCAACAGCACCAAAAACTTGAAGTATAAATTTTGGGTGTATAAAAATTATCAAATTTAAATCCATCCCGTAGTCAAGTTTTAATTAAAAAATTAATCCTAAAATACACATACGAGCAAGTATACTTATCAGTAGCATAACATAGGGGATTAACGAGTATCGATCCTTAAAGGAACAAGTATACACTAATCACTTTTCATTTAATGTTTAACCGGCCGAATAAAGTGAGAAAATAATAAAAAGAAAAATAAAGAAATATATACAACTCAAGGATGTAGGATTATGCAATTTAGACAAGTATCCTAGAAAATATGATAATGAACCAACTAGCAATTCTCTTAATTAATTATCATCTTAACATGATGAAGGAATATAAAGTAAAATTCAATCTTTTCTCAAGTCATGCATCTATTTAGATAAAATCCACTTCGTTTCCCAATCCATGGAATTACTATCTTTTGATTAATATTAATAGATTTGCCAATCAAGCTAACATAACCAAAACATACATTAAGTTCAATTCCTTATAAGCATGAAATTATCTAATAACCCTTTTCTCAAGGTGAAATAAACTAATATTTGATTACTTAGTCCAATAATCTTAACTTCGTCAATAAAGTCCATTAAGATTAGACAAATACAAAATCAATGCAATAAAACTCCTAACATCGTCATCCCAAGTTAATTAGAAGAACTCGTATCAATAACCAATGATATCAAGTAACCAAATACCAAATATGATAAAGAATCGATCAAATAACTAAATAACACAAAATCATGAATTCTAAAATAATGTTAAATTATAATAAAAATATTGAATATATCATAAACCAAAGATAAAAGAAAGCACTCATAGACAAGCCTCTTTCTTCACCCTTGAAGACTTTCTTAAACAATCCTCCTTGATTTGGTGAATTCCTCATTCAATAGGTGATTGGGAATTTTTGCGTTTGAATCTACCTCCACATCTATATATTCTCTTGTGTTTTCTCTTACTTTTATAGCCCTTTTGGTTGCTAAATTCGTCACTTGAGAGATTTTGGCTGAGTAAGAATTAGAAAATATCAAAATCTTTGAAAATTTCCAAATTGGTGCACAGAATTTTCTCCTTCCAGAGTAGACCTGGTGCCAGGTACCTTCGACCCACCTGGTGCCAGGTACAATCTATTTTTCCTCTGGATTTTTGCTCTGTTTTCACTGGCCAGATAGAATGGACTCGACGCCTGCTCCACTTGCCAGACCTAGCACCAGGTCTGTTTTGTTTTTTCCCTAAAGGTTGGCTTGATTTCCTCTACTTGACCAGAATGGACTCGATGCCTGGTCCATAGCCTGGCGCTAGGTGCATTCTGGAACTATTAACTTTTTGCTCAAATTCAACTTAAATCTGCATAAATTTGCCAAAAATACTTTTTAGAAGCAAAATGTCAAATAGGAAGGAATATGCCTTGTTATTACAACAAAAGTATATCAAAACAACCTCAAATAACTAGAAAAATAATGGTGATTTTAGCCCAAATTAGATATCTAATTTTGTGGATATCTTGAAAACTTAATAATTTTTTTGAGATTTTGAGGAAAATAATACTTTTTGAATAATAACAGTTGTTCTTCCGGGCAATAACATACTAGATGTTTCGGAGCTTTCAATCAATTTTGCACACTACCACTTATAGTATTAACATTTATTTTTTCCATCTTCAGATAAGAGAAATATTTTCTATCTTTTAATATAGTATACGTTATACCAGTATTAATTAGGAATATATCTTTAATGCCACTTTTGAATCTAATAAATGAAATAATAGCTGTCTGATAATAACAAAAATATTTTATAAACTTAAGTACTTCAATTATAAAATAAAATTTTAAATGCTAATTACTATTACAGTACTGAAAATATAAGACATAAAATAAAAAATATTAAAAGTAAAATTCGAATTCTTTTACACACTACCATCACCGATCAAATAATCAATTATTCTTTCTAGATACTCAAAGAAATCAACCATATGCAAAGGAGTTACATCAACATTAACATTTTCAAAATTTGTATCATCATCATTATTATCACGACGAAAATGTTGTAAAGTATTTTTGCCTTTCTTTTCAATAGAAGACTAATAAAGATCAATAAAGATATTTTGCCGTATGATAGGTATAGGGCTAATGACATTTCTGGCCATATCGATAATATTTTTCTTTATAATTTTTCGAGATCACATCCCTTCCCTTTTCTTTTTCATTATTTTCTTGTCCATTTTTGTGGTTATCATTATTGTTCGTAGCTTTATTTTGACTACTGTGATCATTGTGAATATTTTTATCATGATTGCTTACATGTCTACTGCATGTCTGTAATATCCCATCCAACTCCACTTTAGAAATTGAAATATAGGCTTCCAACTTTTTGACATTTAATTTTCTAATTATGTGGTTTTTCATTTAATTCTTTTTTTATTTGCTAAAATGTAAAATTGTATTATCGTTCTCAATAAACTATTTACACAGAGTTCTCCTAGTTAGAGTCCACAGAGTTCATTTAATTCTTATGTGAATTATAAGTGTGTTTGGGATTGAAAAACCTTAGAGGGGGAGGGGGGGGGGGGGTGAATAAGGTTTTTGGCAAGTAAAAATAATTTTTTCGAAGTGTCTAAAATGCTGAACAAGGATGATCACCAAGATACTTGGACTGACTTTATTGATGCATTGAAAGCTGTCCAAGCACTCGTAGATGTGTATCCAGATTTAGACAGTGAAAGAACATAAAAACAGTACAAGAACCACTGAATTAAAATGAGACAAGAGATGTATAGTGGTTCGATCGCATTGATCTACGTCTACTATCTTAAGCCTCACACTTAAGGATTTTCAACCCTATTTCATTAACCTCACTTAATGAAACAACCACATACAAGAGGGGATTACCACACTAGGTTTTACACAACATCTCAAACACATCAAGGCTCACCCTTATGGGTTTTACATCACAACCTTGAACATACACATAACAAGGATCACCCCTATGAGTTTTATTGCACCACCTTGAACATACACACAACAAGGGTCACCCCTATGGGTTATACCATACAACCTTGTACTTACAACAACACAAGGATCACCCCTTTGGGTTTTACCACACAACCTTGTACTTACAATAGAGAATTGAAAAATCAACAGAACAGAGATAAGCTCACTTACTTGAGCAGATATTCTCTCATATACAAGCCACAAAATACTTTTATCTTTGATACACAATGAACTCACTTTGAAGCTAAGATAAAAGGAGATTTTTGAAAATATTGAGCAATAGTGTTTCTAAGATGAATGTTTCAAAAATCTTACTTATGATCTTGCTTTAAAGGCTATTTATAGAGCCAAAAAGTGGAGTGCCAACGGTCATAAAAAAACGGCTATAAATTTTTCTTTTTAAACTCATCCGAGTTTTGGACTCGGGTTTTGAACGAAGATACATCCAAAAGTTAAGTCCAAAATGGTACATCCCTGACAGAAATTCTTCGACTTGGTTTACAGGATTTTGGATGAACCTTTTGGATTTAAACTGTTTCATCCAAAATTCTGTGAATTTTAAAATCTTTGAGAAACATCTCCTTTAAAGCTTCAAGGTGAAGTCAAATGAATCAAAAGATAAGAAGACATAGGAAATAATAGATATACCTTAATGACAGTTCCTAGTCTAATATTCTTTATAAAGAGCTTCCTTGATATATAACTCCTCATACAGTGATTTTTGCATTTGATATTCTAATCTTGAAATCAGTGTCGAAGGAGTTGCCAACAATTCTTATCTGAAGACTTTAGAAGAATAAATGTCAAACATGTCCTATTACAATAAATTGACATGTTAGTCCATATCGACGTTTTTTATAAATCAAAACCTAAAAGAAAGCCCTTAGGGCTAACAGGGATAATGTGAATTGTATATATTTATTTAAGTGAATAATTGGCTTATATGAGTGGTATAGGATTTATTATTAAATTAAAATAATATTTGCAAAAGAAATAGTATTTTCAATTTCTCTAGTAAGAGAAACAATTTTTATAATTTTTCTAAAAGTTATTTTAGAATAATTTTGACCTTATCTGTGATTCATTATGACTTTTAAGCAATTAGAGATCTTGGTCAATCTAAGAGCAAATTATTTTGACTATGACTATTTTGAATTGAATAATTGAAATAATTTTGCCAAAATCTACTCAAGACTTTAAATCAATTTTGAAAGCCCTAAAAATTTGTGAAATGTCCATCTTATCCCTATAAGTGCCGCCACCTAAGAGAATTTTTGGCCATTAGATCTTTTTAATCTAGACCTCCATTCTATTTAAACCATGGCATTTGATTTTTGCTTTTATTTAAACAATTCGATCTTAATCCTCCATCACATAATACCCTAAAAATCCTTGATGCTTCCCCTCATTTTCTCCATCCTTTTTCTCTCTCTAAGTCATATTCTCCTCACTTTCTCTAGAAGTGCTGGCTAGCTCTTCATCTCCAAGGCTATTGGTAGCCTTAGCTCAAGAGGAAAACAATTTCCTCTTCCATTCCCTTACAACTGAAAGCTCACTCTACCATTTCCCTTGACTCCTTCAAAAGCTCAAGGATTTTAGCCTATTTAGGGCATCAAAAAATGCTTATCCTCACTAATTTTGAAGGCTTTGAAAGGGCTCTTCAGGGAGTAAGTTTGAAAAGCTCACATTTTCTTTCATCCTTAGTAACTAAAATGTAAACGATTTTGTTAGCTAGATTTTATCACTTTGAAAGCTTAGATATTTTGACTTGATTTGAATGAAATCTTGAAAGAATCCTACTGCTAAATGTGAATATCATGTGTATATGGAATGATATACGAATCCCATGTTATTTTGAAGCCATTTGGATTGCAATTTAGACCGTTTTCTAGAACTGTCTTGGTACTGAAATACTATTGAGTTTGTGCTTGAAATTTATGAAGGCCATGCTAGCATTAGATTTTTTTTTTTTTTTTTTTGAAATTCTATGATATGTTGAAGTCATGTTGGTATGGTTTTTTGTATGGAGAAAATGCTATGAACAAGGTTTTGATAATTTTTGTTGAGAGGCCCAGCACACAGTGAAAATGAGATGAAAATGCTGTGTTTTCCCAAAATCACCCTTTCTGGTTGAATTTGGTTCTAGGTTTTATGCTATATAAACTCTAAGGTTTTAAAAATTTTCAAATAGGAATCATCAAAAAATATTTCGTGTTTAGGAAGATATGGATTTTTGAAGTTGGTTGTGCAAATCTACCTAGTTGAGTTACTGTAGCGGCAAACTTACTTCAAAAATTAATTTGACTCACTTTTAAGTAGAATTTTGGAAAGAATTTTATAAAATAATTCATCTTAAACATAAAGCTTTCAAATAAAAATTTTATAGAAAAATAAAATAATTTTCTTAGTCAATTAAATTTACCTTTCGACCCCCTATTTTGGGTAATTAGGGTAGAAACTCTATTTAGGAAGGAAATTGAATTTGCATAGAAATTTTACAATAAACCTCATATAAACTTTAAATCTATTTGATTCTATGATGTTTATAGATTGTCTAGGGATGTTTTTATGCGTGCTTGGATGCTTGGATTAAGTTGCTTGATTTTAAGAGTTTTAACCTAGGTAGTCCATTAGTGTGATTAACACTACAAGGAAACAGACAATCGCCCCTTGCTGATCCCTCGATGATACATGGTCAGCAAGGGATTTGTTGCTTGCTGAAAAGCTCTTTGCAAATACTGAGAAAAATAAAATCCCTTGTCAATTAAGATGGATTACCAAGGGTAAATAAGTTAGATCAACAACATTTCTTGGAGTAAATTTATTGATGGTTTAGTGACGACATTTAAAATTCCAAGGGCATGAAATTAGTTATTCTATCAGTAATCCCTTGTAAATTTGCAAGGGATTTTCCAGGAGTTATTTAATTAACAATGTTAATAAATTGTTGTCTCTTGGAAATCCATCGATAATTACCAAGGGATTACTGATGAGTTGTTGGTTCATGTGCATTTTTGCGTTAGTTGAAGCTTTGAAAACAAACAAAAACCATGCATGCACACGCCATCAGTGGCAAAAATCAGACACAGAGAGCAGTAAGCAAAAAACAATACCTCTGTGCTTTGTTATTCTCTTCACTTGTGAAGAAGCCGATGAAATTACTGGAAAAGCTCCCTCGACAGATGAGGTCTCAGGGACTGACCAAACTTCTGGTTGAAAACCAGTAATTCACCTACTCCTCCGTGGCATGACCACGAAGCCCTTTGCTTCTCAGAATATTCCACTGTCCAATTATAGTCGGTGAGTGAAGAAAGGCTCTTCTTGATCCTTTGCTATTAATTAGCAAAATAAAAAAGACACAAGGAAAAGAAAACGAACGAGAGAGAGAGATGAGAATAAGGCTTCTTTTTTTTCCTTCGTGTGTTCTGTGTATTTTTTTCAACAGAGACCCATGACTATTCACTATATCTGATAACCAAAACACTTGAGTTTTGATATTTCAAAACTCTTGGAGGTTATCAATAGAAGAGGTTCGGCTTAGACTAAACTCTTCTGTTCAGTGAATAAAAAAAACCCATTTAGTTCAGGCCATTGAGCCAATAATAATTTATTATTTTTCTTGGACCCAATGAGCACAAAATAATAACCATTAATTATTTATTTTTCGGGCCTATTAAAATAACTCAATAAATAATTAATGAGCTCAAATGAACTAAAATAATCATTTAACCCTTTTATTAACTAGGTTAGGCCGAGGTTAACTTTTTAATTATTCAATCTGAGCTTAGACCCTGAATTATTAATTAACCAATTAAACTATATAATAAATTTAATTTCTTTCATTATTTTATTTTATTCTAGTTCAAAAATAAATCAGACTTCCCGAATAAAATAAAGTTATTTTTATTGAGACCATTTCCTTAACCTAAAATTAATTAGGACTTACGAGTTATTCCAAGGACCAAAAAGACACATCACCAACAAATTACTCTTACTATATAAATAGCTATATTTTGCATTTAAAATATTTTTTAATATCATCATAAGAAAATATTGACCCCAAGGACAATGCTACATTAGCTATGTCTTTGACCTACAAGTAAAATGACTAAAATACCCCTCTACACACCGCCATACATTTAGAGAAGAAAGAGTGTACTAACACATCTTTAAAAGACATCTATCATCCTTAGGCTTCTAGTCCAATGATCCACATCTTCTTGGGATATTTTCGCTTTCCAAGGAAGCTACCCTTAAGCCAATATCCAAGTCATGTTCCCCAGGGTTCTGGATAATTAGATCATTTGGACAACTACAAGGAGCGATACAGTATAGACACTATCTTGTATAAGTCTGCTTGACTAATTGGTTACATATACCCGACATAGAAATATATTGATCCTTCTAAAGAACTTCAGTATAATATATCAAAGTATACGCTTTCAACTTCGTTAGACTACTAACTCATACTCAAGTTGTAAAGTACAAGTCCACGCTGTAGCAGTAGTAATCTGGGTTTCTATCACATAGTACTTTTAGAAACCACTACTACAGGTCTTGTTCTACGTATTCGAAATATGCTTGTGTTATAAAATGAGAAGACTACTCATTGGCTAAAGGTAAGCCATTCCCTATTTAGAATTCATAACACAATAATCTTACCATGATGAGATTCCCATTCTCATCATTCAGTTAAGAATAATAGTTTATGTATTAAGTATTCCATGGTCCATACCTTACTGTGAAAGACTCCATTCACATGAACCATTTACTTAAACAAAATGGGTGTTTTCTAATGAAAAGTGTGCATAAATATAAAGATGATTCACAAATAATTTCTAGAAAAAAAAAATACTTTTATTAATACAAGCTAAAATTACATCAGAAATCTAGTCTAAGAAGGCATACATCCTAACAATCTCCTACTTGTACTCTAAGGCTAAGTAAGTCCATAGGTGCCCACCTCTATGGCATCTAATTATCTTCTAAAGACTCTCTTCGCTAAAGGCTTGGTGGAAGGATCTGCTAGATTATTTTCCGAGACAATTTGTTCCACCATAACTTCTTGTCTCTGGATGAAATCTTGGATCAGCTGGTACTTCCTCTCTATGTGCTTCCTCTTTTTGTGGTTCTTGGTTTCTTTGGATTGTGAGACTGGGCCAGTGTTGTTGCAATATATCACAACCGGTTTGTTCATTTGTGACATGACTCTAAGTTCCAAAAGGAACTTCCGGAGCTAAACTGCTTTCTTAGATGCCTTCGAAGCTGCCACATACTCAGCTTCCATGGTTGAGTCAATAATGCAAGATTGCTTGATACTCCTCTAGACAAGGTAGACATATCTACTAGTGGATTTTCTCTCATCTTTATTTGCCTGAAAGTTTGAGTCCATGTATCTTGCAGGAACCAAGTCATTAGCCCTATAAACTAGCACATAATCTCTCGGGCCTCTAAAATACTTGAGAATATACTTTATAGCCTACCAATGAACCTCTATCGGGTTTGACTGATATCTGCTAACTCCACCTACGGTAAAACAGATATCTAGCCTAGTACACAATATGGTGTACATGAGACTTCTCATAGTTGAAACATAGAGAATTCTACTCATGCTATCTTTTTCTTCTTGAAACTTTGGATAGTCTTTTGAGGAAAAAGACAACCTATGTCTATAAGGGATCAACGCCCCCTTACATGAGTCCATACTGAACTTGGTCAGCATCTTGTTAATGTATGTAGCTTGGGATAACTTAACATTCTCTGCTAGAATGTAACTGGTTTCACTCAAGTTCTTCATACTAAATTGACGAGATAGGCAAACCTTAGTAGATGACAGTGTCCCTACATCATTTCCAATAAGTAGAATGTCATCCACATACAGTACAAGAATAACCACGTTTATGCCTTCTAGTTTCCTATACACATATGGTTCATCCTCGTTTTGAATAAAATTGTAAGATTTTACAGCCTCATAGAAATGAATGTTCCAAACTCTAGATGCCTATATAGGTCCATAAATGGATTTCTTAAGCTTACAAACTATATGCTCTTGGACTATAGCAATAAAGCCTTCTGGTTGGGATATATAGATGTCTTCATTAAGATGACCATTTAGAAATGCCATCTTGACATCCATTTGCCACATCTCATAATTATAATGACATGTGATGACAAGGAGGATACAGATGGATTTAAGCATGGCTATCAGGGAAAAGGTTTTCTCATAATCGATTCATTCTTTTTGAGTATACTCTTTCGCTACAAGCCTGGTTTTGAAGGTTTCCACCTTTCCATCTGCTCCCCTCTTCCTCTTGTACACCTATTTACACCTAATGAGTTTTATCCCTTCAGGTGAAGTTACAAGATTCCAAACCTAATTGAAGTACATAGATTCAATCTCAGGCTATTGGGCTAATAATAATTTATTATTTTTCTTGGACCCAATGAGCCTACAATAATATCCATTAATTATTTAATTTTTGGGCCTATTAAAATAACTCAATAAATAATTAATGAGCATAAATGAACTTCAATATTATTTAAGCCTTTTATTAACTAGTTTTGGCCTAGGTTAATTTTCTAATTATTCAATCTGGGCTTAGGTCTTGAATAATTAATTAACCAATTAAATTAGATAATAAATTTAATTTCTCTCACTCTTTTATTTTATTCTAGTCCAAAAATAAATTAAACTTCCTGAATAAAATAAAATCTTTTTTATTGAAACCATTTCCTCGACCTAAAATTAATTCGGACTTACGGGTTATTCCGAGGACCAAAAAGACACATCGTATTGGCTACTAAAATGACCAAAATACCATTGCTATATAAATAGCTGTATTTTTCATTTTAAATATTTTCTAATATCGCCATAAGGAACTATTGACCCTAAGGACAATGCTGCGTTAGCTATGTCTTCGACCTACAGGTGAAATGCTTAAAATACCCCTCTACACACTTGCCGTGCATTTAGAGATGAAAGAGTGTACTAACACCTCTCTAAAAGATATTTACCATCCTTAAGCTTCTAGTATAATGATGCATGACTTTTTGGAATATTTTCGCTTTCCAAGGGAGCTACCTTAAAGCCAATATCTAAGTCATGTTCCCCGGGGTCCTGGATCATTAAATTATTCAGACAACCACAAGGAGTAATATAGTGTAGACACTATTTTATACAAGTCTATCTTGACTAATTAGTTACATATACCCAACATATATATATATATATATATATATATATATATTAGTCCTTCTAAAGAACCTTAACTATAGTATATCAAAGTATGTGCTTCCAGCTTCGTTAGACCACCAACTCATACTCAAGCTGTAGAGTACAAGTCTACGCTGTAGCAGTAGTAGGTTAGGTTTCTATCACATAGCACTTTTAGAAATTACTACTACAAGTCATGTTCTACGTATTTGAAATATGCTTGTGTTTTGAAATGGGAAGACTATTCATTAGCTAAATGTAAGTCATTCCTTATTTAGAATTCATAACACAATAACCTTGTCATGATTAGATTCCCATTCTCATCATTCGGTTAAGAATAGTAGTTTATGTGTTAAGTATCCCATGGTCCATACTTCACTGTGAAAGACCTCCCTTCACATGAACCATTTACTTAAAGACAATGGGCCTTTTCTGATGAAAATTGTGCACAAATATAAAGAAGGTTTCACAAACAGTTTCTGAGAAAAATATTTTTAACAATACAAGTCAAAATTATATCAGAAACCTAATCTAGGAGGGAATATATCCTAATAGTAGCAATACGTCGCTGTTGCAAGGGATTAGTGTCAGATTTTTTTTCTTTAAATTTTTATTTGGAATTTTTCCTTGGCAATCCCATGGATTTTTTTAGGGATTTGTTATTTAGGCGTACTAGTTGTCAATAATCCCTGGCTATTTTTGAGGGATTAGCATGGGATTGTTTCCCTTTTGATATTGACATTTTCTTTGCTTTTTGAGCCCTGAGAGGGCCTAAATTCACCTATATTATTCTAGTTATTTGAGGATATTTTTTGATACTTTTGATGTAATAACTAATCATAATCTTTCCTATTTGATGTTTTACCTTTTGAAATGTATTTTGATAATTTTATGCAGAATTGGATGAAAAACGAAGCAAAACTGTCGGCCGCACAGAGCAAGGCTTGAGCTGGCCATGCATAGCACAACCAGTGCCGACCCTTTGCATGGAAAATGGTGCTGGCCCAGAGGCACAGTTGGCCTCGGCTCAGAGGAACGGCCGGCGCTGGTCGTGCGCTAATTTAAGGCGGCGAATTTCCTTTTTCAAGTAGATTTTTGCAATTTCAGTTGGATTCTTTTGAAAACTCTTTCAACTATGGAAAAGAACTCTTGTGGGAACTTTTTGGCAACCTAAACTTCTATAAATACAAGAGAATAACATTATACAAAAAGAGTTCTATTTCTTGAGATTTCATTGTAATATTCTATAGAACTCCTAGACAAACACCAAGAACAAGAAGGATCAAGGAAATCTTGGAGAAGAAGAGGAGTTTTATCAAGAAGATTACAAAGGAGAAGGGGAATACACTTGTCTATAAGTTTTTCTTCTCTCTTTCTTTGTAATTCTATTTTGTTAAAGTTGAATTTATATGTTTTTAATGTAGTTGAGGATATTTTTAATTTTTAATTTTGTGTTGAATTAATTCTAGGCTTGTTGAATTCCAATTCTAAGTATTTGATTACTTGATTTTATGAGTTGAATTAATTATTCTAGACTAGTTAATTCACTATTTTGTGATCTCTTAATAGACTTAGAAAATGAAGTTAAAGGAAAGACTTGGTAATCAAAGAGAGATTGATATCTCCTAGAGTATGAGGGTACTATTTCTTCCAAAAGACGTTGTTATTGCATAGAGTAGAGGGACATTAATTTTTTAATTTAGTTGTTCTTAATGCTTCTTAGTTTTAATTAGGGAGGTAGAGTATATCCTTTAATTAGACAAAGAATAGGAATTTCATGACTTGGGAAATGATTGGAATTTGCTATTGAAACTCATATTAGTATTTTGGGATTTGAATTCAATTGGTTGAAAGATATTTTCTTCACTTGTCATAGAATTGAGATATTTCTTTATTACATGTCTTTTCTCCTTATTCTCACTCCTAGATTATCCTTGTGACTTTTCTTGTGTGGACTTGATTTATTATCTAGTATATTAGGTTACTTGGTTATTTATTTTATCTTCTTATTTTGTTGGCTAAACAATAAAGATTTAGGTAAAGTAAGGTATGCGTCTAAGTTATTGTGGATTTGATACTTGCTATTTCCTATACTATATGATGGGTATACTTGCCCGTATGTGTTGTTTTAGTGATTAGTATTTTGATTAAAGCTTGATTGATTGTGGACTTTTTTAGTAATATTTTCTACACTAAAAAATACGTAATAAGTTTTTGGTGCCATTGCCGGAGATGGGCACTACCAAAAACACCCGAATTTTGTTGATTTAGCCTTTGTTATATTTGTAAATATTACTAACTTTTGTTTTTTAGGTACTTTGTGAATATTTAAGTCTTTTTTATTAGTATATGATTTTGTTTTTGATTTGTTTAAATTTTTTCTATTCATTATTTTTCTTTGCAATTTGATTTTTATTTTTTTTAGTGCGAGGTTGACATCATCGTGGACAATTATTTTTGGGCCAAAGATCAAATGAGTTACGATGATAGATTGGCACAATTGCAAGCTCACATTGATGTTTTGATTGAGATGTTAGTTGGAGCATCAATAAATTCTTTGTTAACAATACCAATGCTTCGATTAAGGGTTACAAAGAATTATCCCAACGAATGAGCTCTAAAAGAAGACAACTACAAAAGTTGGTTGATTAGATTTGCAATAGGAAATTGAAAATTGCAGAAAAATAAGGCAGCCCTCGATTTATGGAGCCCATTGATACCATTGATGATGTGTTGAATTTATCATTCTTCAAGGAGTTAGATCTTTCAATGCTACATCATTCGAAGTCCTTGGAAGATGTTGACAAATTCTATCCTTCACCCCATCCAAAGGGAGGTAACTTAGTTTTTGTAGACCATACATTGAAAAGTAAAGATTTCTTGATTAAGAACTCAAGTACTAAGTTTAAAGGGAAATTTTCATTGTGGCAAATATTTTGAAGGGTTAATTGGTGATGTCAAGATTGATGTATTCTTTAGATACAATGTGCACTAATACATTGAAAAAAAAAAACATTTGTGTGTTTAAAGGAGTGTTAGAGAATGAGATTTATGTGTTTTGCTTTGCTAAGATAAATCATTTTCATGAACATTACCTTTTTCAAAAACCTCCATTTTTTCTATATTCATCATGCCTATTTTCTACTTTGAGCTTTAATTTCTTTTACAAAGGTTTGATGAGGAAGCATGATGAGTGGACAGCGTTTGGATCTTTGTTTTGTGTTTGGTTTTGTTAGGTGTCTTTCTCCCCTAGTAATAAGGAGACTATGTCCCATCTTAAGTGTGGGGGAGTGAGTCTTGGTTTTTTTATTTTTTTTCTTAGGCTTTCTAGTAGTATTTTGCATTCTTATATCTTATGTATGGTGTGTTTTATTTTGGTTATCATTTTCTTTGTGCTTTTATGAGTGTTTTATTTTTCAAGTTTGAATAAATGTTTCTTGAACAAGCTCTTCTATTCTTCTCCAAGTTTTAATATTTAGTGGAAGCTTTGTGCAATTGGAGAGTATTACTTAACTTTATCCCTCCTTTTATCGTTTTTAGTCCCTTTGGAGATGCTTTCTTGTGTTAATTTTTTGCCAATGAGGACATTGTCTAGGTTAAGTATGGGGGAATAGTTTGGTGATATTCTTTTATTTTTTCAAGTTTTATCAATTATCTTAGTGTTTTATTGGTGTCAAGTTAAATTTTGAAAATTTTTTATTGAAAATAAATTTTGACAAATTCCTGAAAAATTTTAAAAAAATTTGACAAATTTAGAAATTTGGAAATTATGGAGCTAAATTAAGCTTATTTGTCTATAATGAAGTTATGATTTTCTTATAAACTTTGGGTATAGATTTGTCATTCATTATGGCTGAATTTTTATTTAAAAGGTAAACTTGTGTATTAAGTTGGATTTTGTTAAGTCTTGAGAATTTAAGTTAACCTTGGTTTTATTTTCGTATTTGAGTTTTTTTTATTCTTTAAGTTTGATTGTGGATGATATGATGAAATATGGGAAGAGTTGTTGATTAATTCTTTTATTATAGATTTAAAGTTTACTTGACTTTGAATTGTGAATAAGGAATGTGAGGAAATAAAAAAAATTGGGTGAAAAGACAATAAGTGAGTTGAAAAAACTTTTGCTTTCATTTTTTTGAGAAAAAAAGAAAAAAAAAAAAAGATCTTTTGTTGAAAAAGGGGGTTAATATGGAGAGAAGTAGCGAGTAGTGTTCGGTGCACTCTCTTGAGACTATCCTAAAGGCAAGAAAGCAAGGAAAGAAAGAAGAAAGACAAAGAAAAAAAATGCTAAAAAAATGATGATGACTATAAGGGGGTCAATACGGTGCTTGAAGAGAAATCCATTCACTTTAGGCTATTAATTCCCTAAGTCATAGGAAAAAAAAAAAAAAGAAGTGGAGAGTTTTCTTGTTTCACTAACTTGAGTTGTGTAAATTTAAGTTTATAATACTGAAATTGGTTAAATGGGACTCGTATGATTTGTGTTATTTATGTTTTTTCTTAAGGAGTAGGATGATTTTCTTATACTAGATATAAGTTTGTTTAACTTAACTTTGATGGCCTTGTGATTGTTTGATTTAATACAAGAGTATACAAGGTTTTGAAAGGGTTGAGTAAATGACGAGTTTATGTTTAAGGTTGGAAGAATATTATTGCTTTATTATGGATGAATTTGCTAAGGAAAAATATGATGATTTAATTTGGCTTGTTCGTAAGCTATTGCCTAAGTGTTTTAATTTTTGTTTGCTTGAGGACAAGTAAAGCTTAAGTGTGGGACAATGTAATAGGGCCTAAATTCACCTATATTTTCTTAATTATTTGAGGATATTTTATGATACTTTTGATGTAATAACTAATCATATTCTTTCTTATTTGATATTTTACCTTTGGAAAGATATTTTAATAATTTTATGCAGAATTGGACAAAAAACGAAACAAAACTGTCGGCCGTACAGAGCACAGATGGCTCACAACCAGCACCGGCCCTTCATTGGGAAAACAGTGCTAGCCCAGAGGCACAGTCGGCTCTTGCTCAGAGGCACAACCGGCACCGGGCGTGCACCGATTTAAGGTGGCGGGTTTCTTTTTCCAAGCAGATTTTGACAATTTCAGTTTGATTCTTTTGGGAAATCTTTCAACCATGGAAAAGGACTCTTGTGGGCACTTTTTGGTAACCTAAACTCCTATAAATACAAGAGAATAACATTGTACAAAAGGAGTTCTAGTTCTTGAGTTTTCATTGTAATATTCTATAGAACTCTTAGAGAAACACCAAGAACAAGGAAGATCAAGGAAATCTTAGAGAAGAAGAGGAGCTTTATTAAGAACATTGCAAAGGAGAAGGGGATTACACTTGCCTATGAGTTTTTCTTCTTTCTTTCTTTGTAATTCTATTTTGTTAAAGTTGAATTTATATATTTTAATTGTAGCTAAGGATATTTTTACTTTATGATTTTGTGTAGAATTAATTCTAGGCTTGTTGAATTCTAATTCTAAATATTTGATTACTTGATTTTATGAGTTGAATTAATTATTCTGGACTAGTTAATTCACTATTTTGTGATCTGTTAATGGACTTGGGAAATGAAGTTAAAGGAAAGACTTGGTAATCAAAGAGACATTGATATCACCTAGTGTATAGGGGTATTATTTCTTCCAAAAGACATTATTATTACCTAGAGTATAGGGACATTAATTGTTTAATTGAGTTGTTCCTAATGCTTCTTAGTTTTAATTAGGGAGGTAGAGTATACCCTTTAATTAGACTAAGAATAGGAATTTCATGAATTGGGAAACGATTGAAATTTGCTTTTGAAACTCATATTGGAATTTTGGGATTGGGAATCAATTGGTTGAAAGATATTTTCTTCATTTGTCATAGAATTGAGATATTTCTTCATTACATGTCTTTTCTCCTTATTCTCATTTCTTGATTATCCTTGTGACTTTTCTTGTGAGGACTTGATTTATTCAATAGTATATTAGGCTAGTTGGTTATTATTTTATCTTCCAATTTTGTTGGCTAAACAATAAAGATTTGGTAAAGTAAGGTAGGAGCCTAAGTTTTCATGGATTCTATACTTGCTATTACCTATATTATATGATCGGTATACTTGCTCGTATGTGTTGTTTTAGTGATTAGAATTTTAATTAAAATTTAATTGATTGTAGGCTTTGTTGGTAATATTTTCTACACTAAAAAATACATATCAAGCCCTTTGTATTCCCTTGCAATTAGTAAGGGGTTACCGAGGGCTTCACTCAATTTTCCCTAATCCATTGCTGAATTTATTTTTTTCAAAATTTAACTTACTAATTTTAAAAATTAATAAAAACCTTGAATTTAATAATTTAAATTAATAAACCTTGAATGAGGTATAATAAAAAAATTAAACAATAAATAAATACAATCACAATAAAAATTATACTATAGAAATTGTATGAATTTGTAATATTTATTAAAAAAAGTACATAAATCCATATCGGTCATCTCATGTAGCTACGGTAGGTGGAGTAGGAGCGGAAGGTGGTGGGGGATGATCCCTTGGGCCAGACGGAGAAAGATGAGAATGATGGACTATACCAAAGTTAGGGACATCGCCCTTACCATCATTCTTGTTAGCCACCGACCACATTGCTCATTGGAGGTGGAGATATATTTAAATTCTAACACTCCCATTAACCACTCTCTCAAGGTCTTGTTCTCATTTTGATCTATTTTATCCTCTTCTTGAATTTCTGCATCAGCTCTTGCCTAACTTCATTTACTGCCCTCGTGACTTGTCTCTTGACCTCGTTAGCATTAACTACAAGAGAAGAAGTAGCTGAAGGAGAAGAAATATTAGGCTACTGTAAACTCTGCTTGACACGTGAAGATTCTGATCCTAACCTAGATATATGACCCTTCTTGAATCCGCCCTCAACCTCCACCAAAATAGTCTGATTATCTGGGATATTGGAGTGGCCCATAGAACTAGACAAAAGACTTAGCTTGGGAATAACGAGCTCTGATCACTTCGACGTTTTCCTAAAATTAGGTATTCAAACATAAAATTTACATTGCCAAAAAATAAAAAATAAAAAATCAAATGTAACCAAGTTAAAAATAAGATTTTAAAAGTCTGTAGCAAGAGCAATCTGATACAAACTCACCTTCCTAAGGCTAGTCTAAAAAGTGTGAGTGTTTTTGAAATGATTCACCCACGTTAAATCTATCCCCAACGTCTTTATGCTACATTTAGGTAAAAAGAATAAAATATAATTTCATAGCAATAAGAAAAAGAATTGATTAATAAAATTTATTAATTATCTACACATACTATCCAAATCTCATGCTCCATGAAGGATGTAGAGTCTCTTATGTGAGATAGCCCACCACGAGATCTATTTCACCTTGCAGTAGAAGAGACACGCCACTACCTATTGGAACCCCACTGCTGTTGAAAAGTTGCCCAATGCTCTATTAGTGTTGTGCCATAGAGGCAATCACTTGTCTATTGTATATGACACATTTTATTAAAAGGCATCATTTATCTTACAGTTTCTTTTGTTTACTTTTAAGTAATTTAACTGTTTGATAAAGTCTCTAGTACAACACCGTGTTAAGGAAATCATGATAGAGATCATGATTGAGATTCCTACTACACTGTATAGTGTTAGTACTTAAATAGTTCCTAGTCATAGTATTAATGAGGCAGGACATCATTAATACGTTAAGACTAGCATGTGTTAGACTTCCTGATTTGATCAGGCGGTGGTTCTCATATCCGTGAATATTGAGATACTTAAAGTTAACACATGGATGCTTGTTAATGGAACAAGTTCATTGGATGACCTAACTTTGAGAGAATCACATGGATATCTATTTAGTGCTAGTGATATAATATTAATATAGTAAATGTGCAAGTATCCTTAGACTTGAGATCTCCAAGGTACTTTGTTTGTTGAGCATTGTACTTTGATTCCAATCTCCGAAGTTCGATCGAGGGCCACCTATGGGATGGATATTGGGTACATTGTGAGGTAAACGAAAGTAGTTGAGAAGATCAATAAAACATTCACCACTCCTAATAGTAGGGGCAAATATCTCGTGGCCATTTGTAGGAATTTCTACTTGGAAAGTCCTTGGCCAAGGCGATTGTGTATTGGAAATAGTTTCAATTGATACACATCTAGAGTAGTAGGTTCCTGGTACAAGTACTATTGTATTCGGGCCAGAATTAATTCTGGAGGGAGTTGGCACTAATTCCGTACTCCAAACCGAATGAGATATTGTATGGTGAAGGAGTTAATTGCACTAAAGTTTGTTATTGAAGGGTTCATGTCAAGCCACTAGATTTTCTGGACTCTTGGGTGGTCATGATGTGTTACTAGATACCGCTCATGATTTAGGAATATGAGTTTATTAATTAATGAATTAATAAACCAATCTTGATTAGAATTAATAGGATTAATTCTAATTAATTATGGATTATTAATCTCAAAGACGTTTGGATTAATTCATGTTCGCTACCAATTGACTGGGAAACCTAATAGGTCATACACAATAGAGGATTATATACTCAAGATGTTATTTGATAACATAGTGGGGTTAATTGCAAGAAAGAGAAGTTGTTGTGGACAAATTATAATTAGTTATAATTTGTGGTCCAAGTTATAATTTTAGGAACTTGATGTTTCCAATTACAATTAGAAAATTCTAATTGTTTTAGAATATCAAATTTTCAGTGGATTTTGGAACATATATTGGATATGCTCGAAACCCTAATCCAAGGGTGATTCACACGAAAATCGGAGTCATAAAAATAAACGTCTTCTTCTCTCTCTCTTTCTTGTTTTCCTGAAAATGAAAACAGCCCTAGTCGCTATCTTTTTCTGCTAGCATAGGAAATTTTGGTGCTTGAGTATTCCTCTGTGTGAATTACTGTTAGAGATAATAACACAATGTGATTATAGTAGTTAGGCGTTCAACCCACGTGGAGTTTGCACAAGAAGATTGTTGGATCGCACTTCGACTTGAAGAAGAAATTTTGTTCTTCGGATGATCAAACAAAGGTAAAAGGCTGCTACTTTTGATCTATTTATGTCTTGTTTTCCACACATATGCAGATCCTGAGAGGGTATCTCGTTTTATTCTTCCGCTGCGTCGTATATGATACGAGCCTGAGTTACCCAACATGCTCTACTGAAATCCGTCGGGGTAGCTAGTGGTGTACTTCCTATGAATACTCACTAGATTGTTTGAAATCCTAGTTCTACACTTCTTCTCCCAATTCTTTTAGCACTGCACTATATTCATCTCGCCAACATTATTATTCTACCAATATTCAAATACAGTAAAATGATACCAAAATATTCATTAATCACAACTTTAATAACTGTATATTAAATTAATATAAAAATTATAATTATAAATTAATTACAGAGAATGTTTGGAACCAGACCTCCTACACATCCCAAGGAATGTCAGAGCAAGTAGCCTATATCTCGAGATAGCATTGCTAGAAGATATTAGAAATCTCCCTCACAATTTGTATTGAATATGTAACTTGGATTCCCAAAAATAAAGTTCACCATAATTTGCATTCATAAAAATAATAAATTCATGTAAATTCACCTGATTCTTTAACCAAATTAATCATATAAAAATATTATCTTACAACAAACTAAAAGCAACTATAATTACCATTTCAAGTATGAAAAATTTCAGTAGCATTTCTCCTAAATATATGATGTGTACTAGGCAATACTTGCCATCTTCATATAAATAAAACATCCACCAATCCCGCAACATCCTCCACTAAAAATAGATCTCCATATTGCACGTAGTTTTCCTATGTTGATTTATAATATTTCAATCCAAATGCAGCTCTCAAATCACAAATTCCAAACCAAATCAATAAATATTAGTAACCTTCTAGCATGTTACTAGCAGTTAGCATGCTACCTACATGCCAAAACATATAATTTTCTTTAGCACTTATTAAAAAAATGAATTATTTCTTTCCAAAGTTATTCAACACAAAGTAAAGAATATGAATTAAACTTAAATTATCAATTAATGAAAAATAATTCTAATTTTCAGACAAATAGAATTTAACACAAATTGAGAAAATTTCAACTATATCTGCATTGCCTCCAATCCAATCCACTATTCCATCAGAAAGCTTAAAAGGCAAAATGTGCATCAAGGTTCGGTATTTTAACTTGCTCAGAAGAAAATTTCATAACTAGAAAATAAGTTCGGTGTCTTAACTAGCTTTATGTTTGGGTTCATAACCAGTCTCATTCATCTTTTTGCCTTACAATTTCATACCCATAGCTAAACTATATTTAGGTTCAAGGATTCAACCTCAGAGCATTGCATGTTAAAATACTAGCATATTACATTCGTCATAGTTTCATAGCATATGCGGCTGAATTTGAATCCTATTCACAGGAAAAAAAATGCCCCTCTTTGATGATAAAAACTTCAAAAATACCAATTCTCATTAGTCATATCATAGATCTTAGCATAAAAAAGAATAACAAATAGTTATTTTTCCCCTAATGTTCATGTAAAAAATAAAGGAATATATTTCTAAAACTAACTAGGAGGAGGAGGCAGTGGTGGGAGAAGGAGGTAGCAGCAATAGTTGGGTTCTTTTTCTTTTTCAGTGGCACAACAGAGTCAGCAATGACAGAGCGGCAGAGGCTTCTTGGCAACAATTGCTTGAATGACGATAGTGGGTTTATTGTAGCTAAAAGAAAAATGCCAATGGCATTGAGATGAAGTATGGTGAATGTCTAAGAGGAGAATGGAAGAAGTAATGAGAATGAGAAGAATAAGAGGAAGATGGGTCTGAAATCAGAAGGTAGAGAAGAAGGGGAAAATCGAGGAAGAAGAACTATAAGAGCTCTGCAAGTGAACCGCGTCTTGGATATTTTTCCAAAACAATTATGACGGTTTTGAGCTATCGTTTAATAATTATATTCGATGACTAGCAACCGTCTTTTGTAAAAGGATTGTATTTGTTTCAATTCTTTAATGTTATTATTTCTCGTACTAGTATTTATTTAATATATATACATATAAATAGTATTATATATATTGCCATTGTATTTTGATAATTAATATACATTTAGTTTATCTTTAAATATGCTATTTCTATAAATATAAGGACCTACACACACACACACACACACACACACACACACAATTAGACAAATTTATCTCACTATCTATATATTTATTGCATTATACATTAATCAAATGAATATCTTATTAAAGTTAAGAAGGATGTTGAGACAAACGTGAAAACTAATTGATTAAATTAGCATTTATTGTATACAAATTAAGTACAAATATATGAATATGTAGTATGTATGCTAAAATTTTCTTGACAAATCAATGTTCTAACTATTAGATGCATTGAAAGAAGTTTGGTGAATAAATTTGAAGGTAATTTGATATACTTTGCCACAATTTCTGGTGTAATAACTATACAATTGACATAAACCTTAGCATATATCATAAATGTAAGCATATCAAATTAATGATTTAACCTTATATTTGTTGAAATCGCTAAATAAAGTATTATAACCAAATTTGAAGATAATCAGATATATTTTGCCACATAATGTAGCATAATCTCTATATAAGAGCCCAACACCTAATGTATTTATAAAGATAAGCATATCAACTTGACGATCCAACCATCAGAGAGTTAAAATCACTAACAAAAGTATTATGACCAAATTTTAAGACAATCTGTTACAATTTGGATTGTTATTCAAAGATTTTGTTGTATTAGATAACAAATACGATGGTCGTTTTAAGTTGAAATAGAAATGACAGTTTCTGTGCACCGTGGTATTTTACATAAATATATCTGATGGCTAGAAACTATTAGGCATGAAATTGTCATAATTTTATAGTTTGTTTCTTTAGCTTTTATGTGCTATTTTGTGTGAATTTACATGGTATTTACTCATATTTGTTTGTTAAGAGGCTTTAAGTGATAAATGAGTAAAATATGCATAAAAGGAAAAGTTTTCACACAAAGGATGATTAACTAACAAATTACTACCTTGAATAATTGCTTAATAGTATTTTTAAGTGTTTGAATATGGGCAAGACTTGATGCATGACCATGCATCATGGCCGTGCACAATAGAGGAGTTTCAGGAGCCATGCATGGTTGTGAATGTACCTGTGAAGAACAAGGGAAGATTTTAGCTCCTATAAGTTTGTAATTTTTAAAGGAAAAAGCTACTCTGCTAAATGCATGACCCGAGGCATGGCCATGCGTGGGATTGTGCCACAATGTATGGCCATGCAAGCTGACTGTGCCATAAGTTAAGCATGCAGGGTGTATGCCCGTGCAACACTCCTGAAGAGTTTTAGAATGTCCTAAATTAGTCCAAGATAGTTCAAGCTTCCCAAATTCTATCAAGAATGGCTTAGGAGAGTTCTATAAAAGCCAAGGTCATCCAAATTCACAATATACGGGAATATACTCCACAAAAAAAAAAAAAGCAAATTCTCTTGGAGAAAAGCAAGAAGGCTAGGAGGAGACAAAGGTAAGAAGGCAAGAAGACTTGAGATTGTGGCTTCCCAAGTGTTACTCTTTCAGTCTTTCTCCTGTTATTTCTTATTTTCAAGTTTTCTATTTTTATTTCCTTTGTGTTCAAATAATTGAAAGTTTTATTCATGTTTTGAGATTGTGTATTACTGATTAATTTTGATACTTTGAGATTCATGTATTAAATATTCTATCGTTGAAATTATAAAGATTACCTCTTGAGTATTTATATGATTCAGGATATCTTTTCATATCAATTGTGTTGAGTTTTTATATTTGATCAACATATTTAATTTGCATAATTAAATAGCTAGGAATGAGTTGCCATAATTGATCTTTAGATTAATTTTCTAGTAGCATCTATTTGTCTTGATTATGTTGCGAGTTTTTGCACTTAATTAGGATTGATAGGGAATTACATAATTTAAGTTACATATGTCTGCAAGTTTTTGGAATATATTTTAATTTGATGTTGATGATACCTTGACTTGCTTATCAATCTTATTATTACACTATAACAAGTGGTTAATTAAAGTATTAATGTATTTAAGAAAATATTAATCAAATTGAAGTAGATTGAGAAGAAGGTTAGGAGATAATTTGGAGCATTTGACAAAGATTAATCTATTTATAGAAGGATAGGAATTTTTGTCAGTTTTACAAGAGAACTATTATCAACTACTCAAAGTAATCAATCAATGATAAGTTTCTAAATTAATGTTATAATATAGGACTAAAAACTTGGCAATTTCTTAATTGGTGTTGAACTTTCCTATTTTTGTTTGTTACCTATTTTGATTCTTTGTTTCTTAATTAGCTATGAATAGTTTTAGGTAGTTTCCTTATTTGATTTTCCCCATCTACTTTTCAATACTTTAAATAATCCACCATTAGAAATAATTAGGTTAAGTGTTTGCAAGATGATTTCATATGAATGAAGTTGATTGTTTTTCTTATAGAGTACACTTATTTTGTTCCTTGAGGGATTGATACCTTACTTGCTACTGTACTACGTATATATTTAGGAGAAGGATTTATAAATTTCTTTTTGTTAGGTGCATGATGACTGCATTTAAATGACCCTATTTTGAATGTCGTAATCTCCTTCACAACAAAAATGGCGCCATTGCCAGGGAATAAAAGAAAATTTTGATCATCTTCATTTATGATTGATTCTTGTAATAGTTGATTTAATTACTTCTCATGGTGCCAAATTTTTTCTTTTTTTTTATTTTGTATTTATTTTATTTTGTAGGTTGCTCATCTTCTTGTAGGTAATTAAGAGGAAAACACCAAGATGCTAAATAGGAAATTGGAAGTTGCAAGAAATTGCTCTATTGGAGGGTAATTCTTTAAAATTGATGCAAATTTACTTCTCGGTAACTTTTTTTCCTATTCTTGCTTTTATAATGAATGCCAGCCTATCTCTTAAAGAACTTACTATCCCTAACCTAAATAATCAACCATTGTGCATTGTTTTTCTGGAAGTTAATCATGTTATTAAATTACAATCGAGTTTGATTTAACTTTTGCCATCTTTTCATGGGTTATCAAGAGAAGATCCACATAGATACTTGAAGGAATTTCATGTTGTATGTTCTAATATGAAATCGGATAGAATTCAAGATAATGTCATTAAATTACGTGCATTCCCATTTAGTTTGCATGGTGGAGCTAAAGATTGGTTATATGATCTACTTATAGGTTCCATCACAAATTAGTTAAGCATGCAAAAGCTTTTTCTTGAAAAATATTTTCCGGCACCTAGAGCTACATCCATTAGAAAAGAAATATGTAGAATTAGGCAATTACATGGGGAATCATTGCATGATTATTTGGAAAAGTTCAAAAGACTTTGTACTAGTTGCCTTCATCATCAAATTAGTAACCAACTACTTGTGCAATTTTATGAATGGTTGCCTCCTCATGATAGGTCAATGATTGATGTGGACAATGGTAGTGCCTTTGTGGACAAAACCCTACTAGGGAATTGATTTTGAATTTGGCATCTAACACACAATTTTTTGGCACCATGAATGATCCTATGTGAAAAGTAGGTGAGGTAGGCATAATTTCTTTAGAAGAAAAGGTTAACAAACTCACAAATGTAGTAGGAAAGATTTTGGAAACAAATTCACAAATTAGGACTTGTTATTTTTATCATTCTCTTAATCATTCTAGTGATATTTGTCCGAATTTTGATTTTACTGAATATGCCAATGCCTTGGTTTTCCTAATCAACTCCTAGGAGATTCAATGCATATTCCATCATTTTTAATGAGGGATTGAGAGATCACCAAAGTTTTGGGTAGGAAAATCAAAGGGTTGGGAAACCTATGGCTAGCAATTTTTCCACATATGCACCTCCTCTCTCAAATCCATCTCAAGGAATGTCTCTAAAAAATATGATCAAGTCTCTTGTATCTAGTTTTCTAAATTTTCAAAATGAGAGCAAGTCTTGCATTCATTATTTAAAAGACTAACTAGGAAAATTAACCTTAGAGATTAGTCACATAAAGGCACATGTTTTGAATGAACTTCCATCTCAATCTTTTTCCCCTCAAAAGAATTCCAAAGCCATCATTTTTAGGAGTGGGAAGGAGTTGCATGAACATAGGACAAAGTCTTTAGAGGAGGAGGATGAATTAGAGGTAGCACAATTACCCAAACTAATATATAAACCTAGTAAAGGGGAGCCTAAGTTAGAAAAGTCGACATCTAGCAAATTGCAACCATCTTTCCCTAGTAGGTTGGCTAAAAATAGGAAGGAAGACTTATAAAAAGACCTTTTGAAATTTTTTAAGAAAGTAGAGATTAATCTTCCCTTACTTGAAGCGATTGGACAAGTTCTCCATTATGCCAAGTTCCTAAAAGAATTGTGCACTAATAAAAAGAGGCTTAAGGGTGATGAAAGGGTAATTGCAGGGAAAAATATTTCTACTATTCTTCAGAGAAAACTTCCTCCAAAACAAAAGGATCCCGATATGTTTACCATTCTTTACATCATTGGAAACAAATTAATTCTGAGTTGCATGTTAGATTTAGGAGAATCTATTAATGTCATGCCATATTCTCTCTATACTACCTTAGATATAGGACATTTGAACCCAACAAGATATGTTATCCAACTGGCAGATAGGTCTGAAGCATACCCAATGAAGTAATTGAGGATGTTCTAGTAAAAGTCAATGAATTAGTTTTTTTTGGCAATTTTTTGTGTTCTCAAAATAAAAGGCAGCACTTCTTCCAATTCTTCCCCCATTCTTTTAGGAAGACCATTTTTGAAGACGATTAGGAAAAAAATTGATGTTCAGAATGGCACATTATCAATGGAATTTAATGGGGAGAAAATTTGCTTTAATATTTTTAATGCCATGAAATTTCCTTGTGATGTGTTGTCTAATGTCTCATTGATTGATATGATTGATCTACCTGTTGATGAAATGCTCGCACTCACATACACGAAAATAATGCGATCTAATTTGGATTTATGTTTTAATGAGCATTTGCTAAATTCTTTGCCTTTAGATTTTGATGTTGACATGATTGACGTGGTTGAAGAATTGGTCGTATATCCCATTTTTCAGCATAAAATTGATTTGCCTATTTCCATGAAAGTATGTTACCATCTATTGGGAGTCCTCCTTCACTTAAGTTAAAAGCATTGCCATCTCATCTTAAATATGCATACTTAGATAAAAGAGACACATTACCCATCATTATTGCTAATAATCTTTTTTCTTCTCAAGAGGAAGTGTTAGTTTCCCTACTTAGACATCACAAAACTGCAATTGGTTAGACCTTAGCCGATATTAAGGGGATTAGTCCATCTATATGCATGCATCACATCATTCTAGATGATACGACTAAGACATCTTGAGAACTCCAAAGGAGATTGAACCCCCTAATAATGAAAGTAGTGAAAAATGAGGTTTTAAAGTTGGTAACATTTTTCCTATCACCAATTCTAGGTGGGTAAGTCCAATTCATGTAGTTCCCAAGAAATTCAGCATTACTATTGTTGAAAATAAGGAAAGAGAAATGGTTCCTACTAAGCTTCAAAATAAATGGAGGGTTTGCATCGATTATAGGACACTTAATGCCAATACTAGGAAGGATCATTTTCCCTTACCATTTAGAGAACAAATGTTAGAATGTCTCACCAGTTCTTCTCATTTTTTCTTTCTAGATGGGTTCTCTGGATGTTTTCAAATTGCCATTGCATCCAAGAATAAAGAAAAGACCAAATTCACATGTCCTTTTAGAACTTTTGCATATAGGAGAATACTTTTTGGTCTTTGTAATAGTCCTGGAACTTTCAAAGATGCATGATTTTCATTTTTTCTGAGTATGTTACACATATTTTTGAGGTTTCCATGGATAATTTTACTGTGTATGGGAATTCATTTGATGCGTGCTTAGAAAATTTGGAACTTATTCTTAAAAGGTGTATTGAAACTAACCTTGTTTTGAACTATGAAAGTGTCACTTTATGGTAAATCACGAAATAGTTTTGGGGCATGTTGTTTCGGCTCAGGAAATTGAAGTTGATAAAGCAAAAATTGATATAATCAAATCTCTTTCTTATCCTTCTAATATGCGTGGAATAAGGGCTTTTTTAGATCATGTTGGTTTTTATAGAAGGTGCATCAAAGATTTTTCAAAAATTACACAATTCTTGTGTTATCTCTTGCAAAAAGAAGTTTCTTTTGACTTTGATAAAAAGTGCCAGAAGCTTTTAATTTGCTAAAGGAAAGATTGATTTCTTCCCCCATTATCCAACCACCTAATTAGGATTTGCTTTTTGCTCAAGAAGAAAGAGTCTAGACCTAGACTCTTAAGATGGATTCTCTGGCTCCAAGAATTTAATGTTGAAATTCGTGATAAAAAAGGAGTAGAAAATTTTGTGGCTAACCATTTTAGTAGGCTTGCCTATGAAAGGAAAGTATTGCCTATTAGTTTTGTGCCCTAGAGGTAATAACTTATACCATGTATATTGCATAATAATTAATAAAAGAGGTATTCTTTATCTTTCAGTTTGATTGTTATATCTTAATATGTGTCTAAACTATTTGATAAAGTCCTTAGTACAACATAGTGTTAAGGAAATCATGATAGAGGTCATGATGTGAGATTCCTACTACACTATGTAGTGTTTGTACTTAAATAATTCATAATCATAATATTAATGAGATGAGATATTATTAATACGCCAAGACTAGCACATGTTATATTCCTTGATTGGATCAAATGGTGGTTTTCATAACCGTGGGTATTGTGATACTCAAGATTAATATGTGGATGTTTCTTATATGAACAAGTTCATTGGATGACCTAGCTATGAGATAATCACTTGGATAAGCTATTGAGTGTCAGTGATAGAATCTCATTATACCAAGTGTGAAAGTAACCTTAGACTTGAGATCTCCAAAGTATTTTATTTATTGAGTATTGTACTTTGATTCTAATCTTTGGAGTCTTACAATGACTGCTGATGGGATGGATATTGGGTATAATGTAAAGTAAATGAAAGTAACTGAGAGAGTCAATAAAGGATTCACCATTCCTAATAGTAGGGGAATATATCTCAGGGCTACTTGTAGAAATCATTACTCATGAAGTCCTTGGTCAAAGCGACTATGTGTTGGAAATAGTTCCAAATTTGATACACATATCAAGTAATAGATTTCTTGAATAAATACTAAAATATTTGGATCAAAATTAATAATATTCTGAATGGAGTTGGTACTAATTCCATGTTCTAGACCGAATGAGATATAGTATGGTGAAATGAGTTTATTGCACTGGTTATTTGCTATTGAAAGGTTCATGTCAAGCTACTTGACTTTTTGGACTTTTGGGTGATCAAGAGTCATTGCTAGATGTCACTCTTGATCTTCTAAATATGAATTTATTAATTAGAGAATTAATAAATTAATCATATATTTTATTTAGGATGATTAATTCTAAAGTTGTTAGAATTAATTCATATTATGCTACCAATAAGACCAGGAAACCTAATGGGTTATACACAATAAAGATTTGAATGCTCAATATATATTATTGTGGAATTAATTAAGAGAAGAATATATATTTATAGGTGAATTATAAGTTTGTTATAATTCATGGGACTTGGTTGCAAGTTATATAAAATTCAAGGGCCCAATTGTAGACATTAGATCTTAGAGGACTTAATTGCAATTAACACAAATTCTAAAAACTATAAATATGGGAATTATTCCCTTTTACAGATAGGAGTCAGACATTCCTTCTTCATCCTTATTCTTCTCCAATTAAAACCTAGCCGCTCCTTTTTTACTAGCATAGTTTTGAGCGGGCTTTGTGAGTAATTCAACCTTGTGTGGATTACTGCTAGAGACAATCCTACTCTTGAATTGTAGTGGGGCGATTGGATGATCAAAATAGAGGGAATTGGTTCTTGGATTGGAGCAAGAAATTTTTATTTTTCTGCTACATAAGGTAATCTCCATTTCCTTCCTCTATGTTGGGTATCTCAGGCTCGTATCCTATACGGCGCAGTAGAAAATAAACGAGATACCATCCCAGGACCCGCCTATGTGTGCAAAGCAAGACATAAAGATAATAGAAGTAACAGCTTTTACCTTTGTTTGATTGTCCGAAGAACAAAATTTCTTCTTCAAGTCGAAGTGCGATCCAACAATCCTCTTGATCAACCTCCACGTGAGTTGAACGTCTAACTACTATAATCATAGTGTATGATTATCTCTAACAGTGATCTGTACAGAGGAATACTCAAGCACCAAAATTTTTCGTGCTAGCAGAAAAAGATGGTGGCTTGGGCTTCTCCACGTTTTTAGCAAAATGAGTGAGAGAGAGAGAGAGAGAGAGAGAGAGAGAGAGAGAGAGAGAGAGAGAGAGAGAGAGAAGAAGAAGAAGAAGAAGAAGAAGAAGAAGAAGAAGAAGAAGAAGAAGACGTTTGTTTTTGTGTCTCCAATTTTCGTGTGAATCACCCTTTTTTTTATTAGGGTTTTGAGCATATCCAATATATGTTCCAAAATCCATTGAAAATCTGAAATTCTAAAACAATTAAAATTTTTTAATTGTAATTGGAAACATCAAGTTCCCACAATTACAACTTAGACCACAAATTATAACTAATTATAATTTGTCCACAACCACTTTTCTTTCTCGAAATTAACCCCTCTATGTTGTCAAATAACATCTTGAGTATATAATCCTCTATTGTGTGTGACCTATTAGGTTTCCCAGTCAATTAGTAGCGAACATGAATTAATCCAAACGTCTTTGAGATTAATAATCCATAATTAATTAGAATTAATCCTATTAATTCTAATCAGGATTAGTTTATTAATTCATCAATTAATAAACCCATATTCCCAGATCATGAGCGGTATCTAGTAATACATCATGATCACTCAAGAGTCTAGAAAGTCAAGTGGCTTGACATGAACCCTTCAATAACAAACTTCAGTGCAATTAACTTCTTTCACCATACAATATCTCATTCGGTTTGGAGTACGGAATTAGTGCCAACTCCCTCCAGAATTAATTCTGGCTCGAATACAATAGTATTTATACTAAGAACCCACTACTCTAGATGTGTATCAATTGGAACTATTTTCAATACACAATCGCCTTGGCCAAGGACTTCTCGAGTAGTAATTCCTACAAGTGGCCGTGAGATATTCGCCGCTACTATTAGGAGTGGTGAATCCATTATTGACCCTCTCAACTACTTTCGTTTACCTCACAATGTACCCAATATCTGTCCCATAGGCGACCTTCGATCGAGCTCCAGAGATTGGAATCAAAATACAAAGCTCAGCAAACAAAGTACCTTGAAGATCTCAAGTCTAAGGATACTTGCACGTTTGTTATATTGAGATTATATCATTGACACTAAATAGTTATCCATGTGATTATCTTAAAGCTAGATCATCTAATGAACTTGTTCCATTAACAAGCATCCATGTGTTAACTTTGAGTATCTCAATACTCACGGATATGAGAACCACCACCTAATTAAATCAGGAAGTCTAACACATGCTAGTCTTAACGTATTAATGATGTCCTGTCTCATTAATACTATGACTAGGGATTATTTAAGTACTAACACTATACAGTGTAGTAGGAATCTCATATCATTATCTCTATCATGATTTCTTTAACATAGTGTTGTACTAGAGACTTTATCGAACAGTTATATTACTTAAAAGTAAACAAAAGAAACTGTAAGATAAATAATGTCTTTTATTGAAATAAAATATGTCATATACAATGTACAAGTGATTGCCTCTAGGGCACAACACTAACACTCTATTCCCGCTTTAATTTCAAACACATGATCCTTGGGCATAGATTTCATGGTTATTTTCACTGCATTCTTATTTGATAAGCATGATGAAATCCCAACATTACCTATCTCTGATTTATTTCCTAAAGATCATTTATATTTGTTCCATGATAGTTCTTCTTGAAATGCCGATACTATTAATTATTTGGTGACTAAAGAACTACTAATGTGTTGGAACGTATGCTCTCTAATCCTATGTATCTGATGTAAATTCATTAAAATAAATAAAATTTTTATTCAAAAAAATATTTTTTTCTTTATTTTAATTTATACATAATTTTTTAAAAAAAGATCTATTGTGTTTAAGTAAGTATCCATGTGAATGGAAGTCATTCACAGTAAGATATGAATCACGGGCTACTTAACACATAAACCTAGTTCTTAATCGGTTAATTAGATGGGGATCTATTCTTGACAAAAGTTCTTGTACTATGAATTTCAAATAGGGAATGGCTTTCCTTTAACTTGCGAGTAGTCCTCTCACATCAAAGTATACGCGTATTTGGAATACATAGAACTGGACTCGTAGAAGTGGTTTCTTAAAGTACTAAAATAAAATAAGCCTATACTACTATAGCTATAGTATGGACTTATACCCTATGACTTGACTATGGGTTGGTGGTCTAGTGAAGTTAGAAGCATATACTTTGATGAATTGTAGTTAAGGTTCTACTATAGGACCAGTATACTTTTATATTGAGTATGTGCGATTAGTTAGTTAAAACAAACCAATACAAAATAGTTTCTATACTCCTAAATGGAGAAATTACCCACTTATGATTGTTAAGGATAATCTATATAATTCAGGGCCCTAGGAATGTGACTTAGTATTGTATGCCTTTGGATAGCTCCTAGAAATAAGCAGATACATTCTAGAAGTCATGAATTATTAGACTAGATATATAATGATGGTAGATATAATTGAGAAAGGTGTTAGTACATTTTTCCTATTTTAATGATGGGTGTTATATAGAGGAATATTTTAGTCATAATACTTGTAGGTAAGAGATATTGCTATATGCAACATTGTCTTTGGGGTAAATATTTCTTTATGGTAATATTAGAAAATATATATAATTTAAAATACAACTATTTTTATAATAGGAGTATTTTGGTCATTTTAGTAGCTAAGGACGATGTGTCTTTTGGTTATCGAAATAGCCCATAAGTCCTAATTAATTTTGGGCTAAGGAAAAATGGTATTTAATAAGAAAGGATTTTATTTTATTCAGGTAGTCTAATTTTATTTTTGGACTAGAATAAAATAAAAGGTCCAAAGAATGAATAAATTAATTATCTGATTTAGCAGGTTAATTAATTATTAAGGGTTTAAGTCCAGATTCAATAGTTGAAATTAGCTTGGGCCTAAACTGGAAGAAGGCTTGAGAGATAATTTTGTTGATTTAGCTAGTTATTTATTTATAGGCTTTTATTAGTCAGAAATAATTAAAAAATTTTGGGCCCGACCAAATTATTGGGACTAATGGTCCAAGGAGCAGACTTAAGCTTGATTTGGTTGAGGTAATTGTTTTACCTTAGATGAACATTAGGTGATTCTGAGGTTCTTTTTGAATACTAGAGATATAAATAAAGATGGGATAACTCCCAGAGTTTTTGGGATTGATCTCATTAGTATTTATTATTCTGGTTTTCAAAGGAACATTGATTACTTTTCTCTCTCGAAAAAAGCTGTAGGAAAAATAAACACAATTCTCTCAGTCTTCTAGGTTTTCTCTCTCAACTTCTCTTTCTGTGGAAAAAAATAGAAAAGAAAAAGAGAGATTTCTTTGATACTGCTCATTAGCAGATAGTCAAAGAAGAAAGACCAGAGTTTTCTAGACCTATAGCTTTTCACCGACTTATTAGGCTGTGGTTATATTTTGAGAATTGAGAGACTAGTGTTCAGACAAAGACAGAGTCGACGTCTTATGAGTTTTGAATTAGAAGCCAGTGCAAGTGAACGAGTAGCCATTCAACTAACGTCAATTTAGCCTAAGCAATCCAGTTGTTCATAGAAATGCAGAGGTAATGTAAATCTTAAATGCTTCCGCTGTTGTCTCTGTATGTATGGCTTCTGTGTTTTTTCCCTGATTCACTTTCATGTGGTATCAGAGCAGCGTTTTTCATGGCAAACGTAGAAGCATGTTTAAGTGAATTAAAATTAGCAAGCTAATATGTTGATTTCAATTGCGATCCTTCATGTTTCTGGTATACGATAGACTTTCTGCAAGTCTCATCGTTGAGATATAGGATCACTGCATTTTAATAGCTTTTGTAGAGATCTCATGTAAGCCTGTAATTAAAGGTATAGGTAGTTGTTGGTTTTTCTTTAAGTCTCTACAATCAACTAGTGCCTGAAGTGTCGTCTGACGAAGAAGATAAGAAGAACAAAGAAGAAAGGAGGGAAAATGAAGGAAAAAAGTTGTACAGGAAAAAGCCGGGCCGTGGCTGTGAGACACAGCAACTAAGCCGCCGACCAATTTGGGGATGAACCAGCCGCGGTTTGTTCCTTGGACCAGGCTGTAGTCCGGCCTTTTTTCCATATGGGTTGGGTCAAGCTTTGCTGGATGTAGATTTTATTTTTTTCCTATGTAATTTTTCCTTTCTTTTCTTTTTTGTCCTATACCAAATGACGTTGCTATTTTTACAATTTAATATTCTTGGAATATTCTGCATGTAAATAGTAGTAAAGGATTTAGGATTAAATAAGACCATTAATTAATTGAATTAATGTGTTTAATTCTTTATTTGATCACATAGGATTTTAAAGGATAGAAAAAGGCATGAAAAACATCTATAGTTTTTCTAGCATGCTTTTTCGTTTCAAGACATTCCTAAGTGCATGCTTTTCAAGACCAAAGTGTTGAAAAATATTTTGACAAAGAAAAGTGTTTTTTTAATTAATAGGTTTATTGACTTATGAACAAAATCAATCTTTGTTTATTCTCCCAGAGTTTTCATCCTAGACATAGAAAATATTTTGGTTTAGAAATTTTGTGTAAGTTAATGGAAAAACCAATTTAATTAATTTTTTATATAAAAAATTTTTGTAATAAAAATGGAGACCAAAGCCTGAAGAAAAATTTTAATGGAAAATTTTTTAAATCATTAAATTTTTAACTTAAATAAAATTAATCCATGATAAATCTTTCAAAATGTGTCAACACTGACATAGAGATTTTATGGGTTTAGATATTTTATACGATTTAAGGAAAACTTAATGAAAATTTTCAAAATGATATTTTTCTAAAAAAATTCTTATTTTAAAAGGCTAAGTAGGAGAGGGGTTTCAACGACCCCACAACTTCCATCACAATCCTCATTAGAGATCATGGGTCTTCTTGCATTACCCTCGGAGTGAACCTATATAGGATGGAGTTTCTGCAAGGATCTAGATCTAATGGAAAATGGAATTGATGCCCGAGATACGTACTGTGATCGGCCAACTCACGTTAGAGATTATAGTGCAAGGATTATCCATAGGAAATGAGAACAATACAAGATGAGATTGAACATGAGTTGGCCAAGATGGGAAATGTATTCTCTCGCATTTGATTTAAGAATCAAGTCTAACACCCAATTATCCAAGCTAATTTTTGTTTAAACTAATAAATTAGGATAGAAATAATCAAAACCATCAAAGTTAAGTTAAACAAGTTCATACTTATTCAAGGTGTTCCATCTTGATTCTTTGAGTTTCGAAAGTGAATGATGTGATTCATATAAGCTAGGCTTAATAATTTAATTCCAAGTTTTATGATCTCCCAACGACCATAATCCAAGTAGTAAATGTAAGATTGGTCTATAGGCTTATTTTATGATCCCTAGGCCACAAACTCTCTGGAAATCTTTTTCTTTATAGATATCACTAGTGGGCTAGGCTTTCCTAGGCCACCAACTCTCTATAAATTTTACATAATTGTTGCATAATAGGCAACCTAGGGAATTTGAGCTTTCCTAGGTCGCCTACCTTTTGGAAAAACTTGCACAATATTGCTTAGTACATTCAGCTTAGGGAAGGAACTCCCTAGGCCGCCAACCTTCATTCCATACCTTCTTCATTTTTCCTCCATTTTTTTCCTTTTCATCTTTAATTGATATTTTTCATTTCGTAACAAAAATAAGATGAAAAGGGTGTGATAAGTAGTGAATTGCATGATAATTTTTCCCAATTGAAGCACAAAACACTAGAAAATGTATATATTATGAGGCCTCATCATATATTCCTATACTTAAACCTTTGCTTATCCTTAAGCAAACAATAAATCACCACAAGCAAATAGTTTCTCACAAAACAGGACTTGATTTTTGAACATGAGTTGGCCAAGATGGTAAAGGTATTATCTCCTATTTTATTTAAGAATCCAGTACGAAACCCAATTAGCCAAGCTAAATTTTGTGTAAACTAATAAATTAGGACAGAAATAATCAAAACCATTGAAGTTAAGTTAAACAAGTTTATCCTTATTCAAGGTGTTCCATCTTGATTCTTTAAGTTTTGAAAGTGAATGATGTGATTTATATAAGCTAGGCTTAATAAGTTAATTCAAGTTTTATGATCTCCCAACCATTATAATCCAAGTGGTGAATGTAAGATTGGCCCATAGGCACACTTCCTTCTCTAAATTCTTTTTCTTTTGCTTGTGGTAAGGTAATGCAAAAACCTAGTAAAGGTATGTAATAAGGATTTTTTAGCGTTTGTGTTACCTTACTCCAATAATTTTTTTATTTTCTTTTAGGTTTGACAAGATAATGCAAAAGCCTAATAAAGATATAAATAAGGATTTTTCAGTCTTTGTATTACCTTGCTTTATTCTCTCTCTCTCTCTCTCTCTCTCTCTCTCTCTCTCTCTCTCTCTCTCTCTCTCTTTTTACCCCAATTCATATTTACTTACCCTAAATAAAGACAAGTTGTGCAATCATAGAACAAAGATTAACTTACAATTCCATGCTTATATTTCACCATAATAACTGCCTCAATTCCTAAGAAACAACATGATGTTACTTTTACTAAAGCCTAAACAATGTTAATTTAAATTCTCAAGATCGAACTATTTCACTCCTAATGTACACATTTACTTAAAAACAAACTCATCTAACAAGTTTTAAATTTAATTCTTATGCCAAAGGGGATACAATAACAGTACCATCGTGGCCTAATCAAAACAAAAAATCGAAACAATTTCCACAATTGCACACAACTTATCCAAAATCAAGAAAATTTCATAATCACAACAAAAACTTGAAGAGAATATTAAATAACCTTTTCCCCATAGTTAAACTAGGCAATATCCTCATTGGCCATAAATATTGCAATAAATACATCCAAATCAGATTGAAATAAATAAAAGGGAAAGAGGGTTAACAATACTTCCCATGTGATTGTAGCTTCATGAAGAAGAGTATTTTTGGCAAAAGAAAAAGGGGGGAAAAAAAAACTGCCAAAATGAAGTGAAATACAGTAAATGTCAAATGAAAGAAATATTAATATAATATAATCAAAATAAAAATATAAAAACATATATAACTTGAGTCCAAAGAAAAAAAGAAAAAAGAAAAGCAAATGTAAATAAACTCCACAAAACCAAAATCCAAAAATCAAGGCTCTTCTACATCTTGTAAGATATAATCCACTCTCTCCGTGTCTCTAATATTCTCTCCATGATATAGCTTTAGCTAGATCCTATTTACTTTAAAGACTTCCCTTTATGGATAAGATAGCTCAACTACTCTAAAGGGTACACCATGGTCACCAAGAATGATCTAGACCACCTAGATCTAAGCTTCTTGGGAAATAGCCTTAGTCTTAAATTGAACAGTAGCACTTGATCGCCCTCCTCAAATTCACAACTTTGTATAATGTTCATGTTATGCCTTTTCTTCATATTATCCTTGTAGATTCTTGAGTTCTCTAAGCCATGTTCCTCTATTCTTCAAGCTCATTCAATTGGAGAAGCCTTTTTGTCCCTATATATTCGAGGTCAAAATTAACCAATTTAATGGTCCAAAAAGCTTTATGCTCCACTTTCACAGGTAGATGCCATGACTTCTCATAGGTGAACCTATATGGAGTTGTCCCTATAGGTGTCTTGTACGCTGTCCAATAAGCGTAAAGAACATTATCTAATTTCACACTCCAATCTTGTTAGAGTTTTACTTTAGAGCCAACCGTTTGTGCAATATGTTTTGCATATTTATTAATAAATGACATTTTTTAACTTATAGTTTAATTAACCATTTCATGTATATGTGTATAAAAATAACAGATAAAGTCCCTAGCATAAAATATAGTGTTTAAAAAATTATGATAGAGACCATAACGTGAGATTCCTACTGCACTATGTAGTACTTGTGCTTTAATTATCCCTAGTCATAGTATTAATAAGATAGGATATCATTAATGTGCAAAGATTAGCACATGTTATACTTTTTGATTTGATCAAGTGGTGATTCTCATATCGTGAGTATTATGATATTCAAAGTTAACACGTAGATACTTGTTAATCAAATAAGTCCATTGGATGATCTAGCAACTATGAGATAATCACATGGATAACTATTTAATACCAGTAACATAATCTTATTATAGCAAATGCACAAGTATTTTTAGACTTGAGATCTCCAATGTACTTTGTTTACTGAACATTATACTTTAATTCTAATATTTGGAGTATCATCTGGGGCCACCTATAAGATGGATATTGGGTACAACGCAAAGTAAATGAAAGTAGTTGAGATAGTCAATAAATGATTCATCACTCCTAATAGTAGGAGCATATATCACAGGACTACTTGTATGAAATCATTACTCAAGAAGTCCTTGGCTAAAGTGATTATGTGTTGTAAATAGTTCCAAATTGATACACATATTGAGTAAAGAATTCTGGATCAAGTACTAATAAATTCGGATTAGAATTAATTTTATTCTTGTAGGAGTTAGCACTAATTCTATACTCTACACCGAATAAGATAGAGTATGATGAAAGGAGTTTATTGTACTAATATTTTGCCATTAAACGGTTTACATCAAGCCACTTGATTTTTTGGAATTTTGGTGGTTATGATGCATTGCTAGATGCCGGTCTTGATATGCTAATATGGATTTATTAATTAGAGAATTAATAAATTAATCCTTATTAGAATTAATAAGTTAATTCTAATTATTAAAGATTATTAATTCTATAATGATTAGAATTAATTTATATTTTGCTACCAATAGACCGAAAAAGCTAAGAGGCCACACGTAATAGAGGAATTGATACTTAAAATATTATATGATAATATTTAGAGTTGATTTGTGAGATGAAATAATAATTATGGGCTAATTATTAAGTGTTATAATTAGGTGGATAAAATTACAATTATTTAAAAGATTTGTGGTTGAATTATAAACTAGTTATATACAAAGGGCCTTATTGAAACTTTGGAAACCAAAAGCCCATCAGAGAAAAAAAGGCTTCATAATAATTAAAAGTTTTTCTTTATTCCTAAAAGGTTTAGGAAACCTCACGTGAATTCATACACATGGATATATTTTGGTTGCAACGGTGTATAGTTTTGTAAAAACCAATTATGTAGCTTTTCTTTCAGAAAAAAAAAAATTTGCCATCTTCAAGAGAGAAAAAAATAGAATAAATTTTCCTTCAATTTCTTCTCTAGAAAATTATCTCTTATAGTCGCAAATTATACTGACTAGCATCGAGATTAACTACACTTGATTGAGTACAATTCCTCTTGTGGACTATGTTAGAAATATTCTTACACTTGGGATTTTGGTGGTTCGTGCTTGAACGAATTTATAGAAAGGTTTCGTACAAGTGAAGAAAAATTAAAAGCTATATTTTTCAGGTAATGGAATTTTTTCCCCCTCTCCTAACCCTTTGAATTATATATGAGTGATCATATTATGTGGATTTCATTCTAATTTTCGCTATGCATTAACTGTTATTTCATGATCGAAATCCAACAAATCTTTCCTAGTATGATTCACTACATTTTCCTAGATTCTTTTTAACTCTTTATTAACTACTTCTACTTGGCCACTAGTTTGAAGGTGATAGGGAATAGCTAGCTTATGGGTCACACCTATTCTATGCAGCACTCTCTCCAGCTGATTGCTGCAAAAATGAGTTCCTCTATCACTTATAAGTACTCTAGGCACACTAAAGTAAGTAAATAGCTTTTTTAGAAATTTAATCACTATCCTTGCATTATTTGTAGGCAATACCTGTGCCTCTACCTACTTGGATACATAGACAACAACCTCTAAAATATACTTATTACCAAAAGAATCTGGAAAAGGTCCTATAAAATCATCCCCCAACAATTAAATATCTCACAGGCTTGAAAAATGGAAAGAAGCATCTCATGAGCTTTAGAGATATTACCTGTCCGTTGGCATCTATTGCAATATGTCACAGACCTGTGTGCATCTTTAAATATTGAAAGCCAGTAGAATCCAAAGTCAAGGACTTTTCTTGCTGTTCCATTTGCTTGATAATGCCCCCAGCTAGTCCTTCATGACAATGTCGAAGATTGTCTCAAGAATCAGCAATATCTACACATGTTCAAATGGTATGATCTGCAAAATAAGGAAACAAGAAAGGATTCTCCCAAACATAATACTTTACATAAAAAATGAATTTATTCCTTTATTGTGGAGTAAGTCCTTTTGGAAGGACACCTGCTGCAAGAAAATTAGCATAATTTGCAAACTAAGAAGAAATAGAATTTTTATATCCAACCTATAAAAGTTATTCATTCGGAAAGACATTATTGATCTCTTTTTCTTTTAGTACTTCTAGAGTGGGGTTTTCTAGCCTTGACAAGTGATCTGTAGCTAAGTTCTCAATTCCCTTTTATCCTTAATCTCCAAATCAAACTCCTACAACAACAATACCCATCTTATTAATCTAAGCTTAGAGTCATATTAAGCAAGAAGATATTTTAGTGCAGAGTGATCAATGCAAACCACAACTTTAGATAAGATAAGGTAGGGACGAAATTTATCACAAGTAAACACTATTGCTAGAAACCCTTTTTCTTTAGTTGTATAATTCTCTTGCGTTGCTGTGAGAGTTTTGCTGGTATAGTGAATTGGCTGAAAGCACTTGCCTTGCCTTTGTCTAAGAATTGCTCCAACTGTATAATCACTAGCATTACCATTAGCTTAAAAAGGAGTGACAAATTAGGAATAACTAAAATGAGAGAGTTAATCAACATTTCCTTTAACAAAGTAAAAATAGATAAGAACTTTTCATCAAAATTAAAGGGGGCATCTTTTTCAAGTAATGAGGTGAGGGGTTTTGAGATTTTAGAGAAATCTTAACTACATCTCATATAAAAACTCACATGCCCAAGAAAACTCTTAATAACCCTCAAGAAAGTTAGTGGAGGAAGCTTCTCAATTAGCTCTATCTTGGCTTAATTAACCTCATTCCCTTATCATGAAATTTTATGCCCCAGAACAATACCCTTATTTACCATAAAGTGACACTTTTTCCAATTTAGCACAAGATTCATTTCTTCATATCTCTTGAGTACTCTTTCCATATTTTACAAACACAACTTAAAAGAATCCCTATAAATAGAAAAGTTATTCATAAACACTTCCATTATCTCCCCTAGTAAACTTTCAAAAATAGTCATCATACATTTTTGAAAAGTCTTAGGCTCATTAAATAATCCAAAAGGCATACGCCTATAAACAAAAGACCCAAAAGGGCAGATGAAGATAGTTTCTCTTGATTTAGGGTTATAGGAGCCTAAAAGTAGCTAGAGAATCCATCCAAAAGTAGTAGTAAATGTGTCCAGCTAGCCTTTCTAACACTTGATTAATAAAGAGAAGGGAAAAGTCATCCTTTCTTGTGGCTTTATTCAATTTTCTGTAGTCAATGTACATTCTCTATCCAGTGACAAGCCCCAGAGGAATAAGCTCATTCTTCCACTATGTGCTACTATTATACCTATCTTCTTTGGCACCACTTGTGTTAGGCTTACCCACATACTGTTTGAAATAGGGTATACAATTCCTGCATCTAACAACTTAATCACTTTACCTTTAACTACTTCCTTCATGTTCAAATTTAACCTCTATTGTGGTTGTACCACATGATTTGCATCTTTTGCATGAAGGATCTTATATGTGTAGAAAGAAAGACTAATTCCATTTATATCTGTGAGTTTCCGTGCTGTAGCCTTCTTGTGACTCTATATAATTTGAACCAACTAAAGCTTTTGCCCTCCTTTAAAATCTTTTGCAATAATTATTGGCAAATTGTTCCCTTAGATCAGAAATAAATACTCAAGATGATCCATTAGCACTTTCAATTCCAACTTTAGTGGGTCTTCAATAGATGATCTCATTTGTCCAAGACTTGCTTTCTCAATATCTTTAAAAATTGATGGCTCAAAATTAACCTTGGAATTCTTCACATATGCTAATAGTTCTTAGGAATGCTGTTCGACATCTTCCACTATCCTATCCTCAATCCATTGAACAAATTGTTCTTGCAAAAAAATAAAAAATGCATTCATTAAGAATATCAATCATAAAGCAATCATCTTAGAAGAATGTTTTATGCTATCCTAAAGTCTTGTAATGACTTCCTCCTCCTCAACTCTTAGTATCAGCTTCCCCTTATGAACATCTATAATAGCTTTTGCTGTAGCTAAGAAAGGTCTGTCTAGAATTAATGGAACTTTAGAATCTTTGTCCATATCAAGAATAATAAAATTGACTACAAAAATGAATTTGTCAACCTTATCAAACACATCCTCCACAATCCCTCTAGGATATTTGATAAATCTATATGCTAATTGGATACTTATCCTAGTGGGTTTTGGTTTACCTATGCCTAACTTACAAAAAGTGTTGTATGATAACAAATTGATGCTAGACCCTAAATATGCAAATGTTGTGCCAAAAGTAAAACTACTAATCACACAAAGAATAGAAAAACTCCCTGGATCTTTCAATTTCTGCGGTAGCTTTTATTTATGTTGGAGGAAGGCAGAACATTATTCATTCAATGTGATAGTAGATAGCTTTTCTAGCTTCTTTTGTTGGACAGGATGTCTTTTAAAAATTTAGCATGCATGGGCATTTGTGTTAGGGCCTCAACAAGTGGAAGTTTGATCTGTAGTTGTTTGAATAACTCTGAGAACTTTTTGAATTGCTCATCATCTTTCCCTTTTCTGAAATGATCTGAATATTGAATAGGAGAAAAATGTTTATGCTTTTCTATCTTTTATGTTCCTATTTTCTCAGGTAGGGGTGCTGCGTTTTTTATTCTCTCATGTGGTACTACAGGCAAATTCTGTTCTATCCTTTGCTCTTCTTCTTCTTCTTCTTCTTCTTCTCTTTCTTCATCATTGTTGTGTACCAGTATCATAATATGATTGCCTCAACAAGCTCACAGGATGTATACTATTCAAGACTCCTAGCAAATCACCTAATCTCATTCCTTAGATTACGGATTAGTACTTCTTCATGCCTTATTAACGCCTCTACCTTCTTAAAATGTGAAATGTCTAAAATAGCAAATTGCTTTAGAAGGAGTTCGAGTGATGACTTAGGATGCAAAATGGGATGAGATTCATCAAATGAAATAGATGCTTAAGACTATGAGGTGAACTCAAATGCTTGACCAAATCCAAATTGTACCCATAATTTAGCACATGTACTCCATATACATCATTAACCCACTCGTTATGATAATCATCTAGGGTTTCATTCCCCCATAACCATCCACTTTCTCATTCATCATTATCCATATCACAATGTTAAATCAACCTCGCAAGCACAATTCAAAACCAAGATCAATGAATAGAGAAATAATTTCTCAATTTCCAAAAGATGAGCAAAATTTCAAGTCTAAAGGACCCATTCATTTATTAGAAAAAAACACAAAATAAAATTTCTCCCAAAATAGTCTCCAAATCTCAAATCAACATGCATAGTCCATAAAAGAGCAAAAAGTTTCTAACTCCATAAAAACGAACAAAGACTAAACATAAAACTAAAGAAAATCCCAAAAGACAAATTCATATATCCAAACCATATAATGTATATCATATTCATATATCCACCATCAAAATCCCAATTTCTAGCAAAATAAATATCATCTCTATCATACTAATCAATCTCCATCTTTCAACCTAATGGATTCCACATAATGAAATATAACAAGAAGCTTAAATCCAACAATTTTCCTCATAACCAATCTCACTCAACCAAAGATCAAGGTATAAATGAATAAATCAATGAATGAAATTACTTAAAGTAAAAAAGAATAGATTTTACATGAACAATACAATAATCAAAGAATTCTCAAGTATAATTTTGGCCAAAATAAGTAAAATCACAACAAAAAAAAAAACATACAAACAAGTATTTACAAACAAATTAGTGACATGTGTAAGTATATAAATGAATATCATGCTAAATTAACAAGAATTAAAGTTTTTAGAATATAGCCATAGCCGTTCCCTGGCAACGGTGCCAACAACTTGATGCACGTGTTTGTGTATATGGAAAATTCATATTATTTGTGCAACACATACACACAAGTTTTACTAATTAAAATACCAATTAAAATCATACAATACACATATAGGCAAGTGCCCCTATTGTGTAGTACAATATCATTGGCAAGTATCGAAAAACTATAGGGAATGCGACTACTACTCCTACTTCCTTCTCTTCTCATTGTTTAGCCAAATAAAAATGTGAGATATATAAGATTAACTACACTAAGAGAAAAGTCATGTTGTTATACAAGAGAGAGTCACAAGTTCATCAAGAAATAAGAAAGAGATAATCCCATGTAATAAAAGGAATTCTCCCATTCAATACCTAAAAGATGAGCATTCTTTGGATCTATAATTCTTAATTTTAGGCACCAGAGTGAATCAAATATCAATCTCACTCTCTCTCGAGTTATAAGATTTCTATCTCTAAATTTGATTAATTAGTATCTCTACCTAACCAACCAAATCTAAAGGTGTATTAATCAGCACTCACCACCCCCAATCATCCGGAGGTCACAAAATCCCTATCTCTAGACAATTTAGCAAACTCTTTGGTTATTAGCCCTAATTCCCAACCTCCTTATTAAGTTAATTAAAAATGGCAAATGTTAAATTAGTGAAGTGGGTGTCCAAATCTTTGCCTCATTTCTCGAAATCATTAAGAAAGAAAATTTAATTGAAACAAATCAACCAAAATCCAACTCAACCAAGATAACCAAATAAGGGAAATAATCAAATTTTATAGAACAAAAATCATAGATCTAAAAGGAAATACATCATTCTCAAGCATAAAAGTTAGGTACAACCCTATATTGCAATTAAAAGTCAATTCTTAGTATAAGAATTATAAGTAATATTACAAAAATAAGAGAAAAACAAACTCATAGACAAGCCTCCTTCTTCTTCTTCTTGAGATCTTCAAGTAGTCCCTCCTCCCCTTTTTTTCTTGGTCTTCCTCTTTTCCTTGTATGCAAACTCATAAGACTTAGGGTTCTTGAGAGAAAACCCAAAGCCTTTCCAACTCTCCTTTCCTTTTTTCTTGTGTGAACGAATGAATTTATAAAGATCTTCCATGTGGAACTTGAAAATGCACTATTGAATTGCCCAGATTTCGCTTGTAGGTGGCCCAGGGAAGTTCCTTAGGCTGCCAAGTTTTCCAAAAACAAGAACTTCCATGGTCCGCTAAGATTTTGGAAAATTTGGCCATAGTAAAGAAAACTTGGCAGCCAATTTTGAAGAACAACACACAAATATAATATATTAGGTGGCCTAGGAAAGTTAAAGCTCCCTAGGCCGCCAACTTTATGGAAATCTTATTTTTCACGGATATGGCGGCCTAGGGAAGCTCCTTTTTCTTAGGCCACCAAAACTTTGTAAGTTTTACATAATTGAAGAACAACAAGTAGCTTAGAGAATTTGTGCCTTCTTGGGCCACCTACATTTTGGAAAAATTTACACAATCTTATGTTGAGAGATATGCCTTCTTAGACTAGGTATCTGATGTAAATATCGAATATTTTAATAAAAGAATTTATTTTCAAAAATTATTTATGAATTTACATTTTTATTTATGAACAATTACGTTTGGAAAAGACTCATTGTGTTTAAGTAAATGGTCCATGTGAATGGAGGTCTTTTACAGCAAGGTATGGATCACGAGTTACTTAACACATAAACATTCATTCTTAACCGATTGATGAGAATGAGAATCTCATTATGTTTAAGTTATTATGTTGTGAATTCTAAATGGGGAATGGCTTACTTTTAGCTAGTGAGTAATCCACTCACTTCATGACAAAAGCGTATTTCGAATACGTAGAACATGACCTGTAGTAGTGATTTCTTAAAGTACTATATGGTAGAAACCTAGACTACTACCGCTACAGCGTGGACTAGTATTCTACAACTTGAGTATGAGTTGGTGGTCTGATGAAGCTGGAAGTATATACTTTGATATGCTATAGTTGAGGTTCTATCGTAGGGCCAATATACTTGCATGTTGGGTATGTGTGACTAGTTAGTTAAGAAAGACTTGTACAAGATAGTTTCTATACTATATCGCCCCTTATTGTTGTCTGAATGATCTAAATATCCAGGGCCCTGGGAAACATGACTTAGATGTTTGCTTTAGGGTAGCTCCCTTGGAAAGCGAAAATAATCTAGGAAGACGTGGATCATTAGACTAGAGGCCTAAAGATGGTAGATGTCATTTAGAGAAGTGTTAGTACACTTCTTCCTCTATAAATGTACGGCGATGTCTAGAGGGGTATTTTAGTCATTACACTTGTAGGTCGGAGACTTTGCTAACACATCATTGTCATTAGAGTCAATATTTTCTTATGGTGATATTATGAAATATTTAAAATGCAAAATATAACTATTTATATGGCAAGCGTATTTTGGTCATTTTAGTAGCCAATGCGGTATGTCTTTTGGTCCCCGGTATAGACCGTGAGTCGTAATTAAATATAGGCTAAGGAATTTATCTTAAATTAAATAGAATTTATTTTATTTAAGTAGCCTATTTAATTGTTGGGCTAGAATAAAATAAAGGTCCATGGAGAGAGAGAATTAATTAAATTAGTTTGGTGGGTTAATTTATTATTCAAGGCTTTGGCCCAGTTTGAATAATCAAAGATTAACCTAAGACGAAACTAATATAGGCCTGTTAATTGGACTAGTTTTATTGGGCTAAAAAATTAATTATTAATTGGTTCATTTATTTGGTTCTAATTAGAATAATTAACTAAGCCCAAAAGGTTAAACTAAGAGTCCAATGGTCCAATCCAGTTTACTCTAGGGTTTTTATTTAGGCTAAATAGGAGGATTGGATATAACGTTGTTTTTTACGGCCTCTTCTCTGCATGGAAAAATTGTCAGACGTCTCTCTCTCTCTCCAAGAAAGTTCTCTAGCCTTGTAAGTTGTTCACCAAACAGAATTAGGCAGGCCATATACTAAAAGATCGAGAGTTTGGCGTTCACCTACATGAAAAGATAGAGTAGGAGACTTGCAGGAATCGCACCAGAGGTTTCCACCAACACACCTACCCCGGTTGTGCACATTCCGGTCCAGCCAATTCTTAGAACGAGGAAAAGAGGTAATTTTTTTAAACCTCAGAATCTGTGCAAAGCATGACAGGCACCGGCTAGGGCTGCCGGAGCCGGTGCCGACTCTGTTCGGTTTCCCTATTCTTGAGTTTTTTCAGTTTTGTTTTGTTTTCGCTTCCGCTGCGTGCCCTGTGTTTTCCGTTTGTATGCCTTCAATTGGTATTAGAGCATGAAGGTTTTGTGAAAATATAGAGAGCATGCATCTAGATGAATAAAACTGAACACATATGTGTGATTAAAATTGTGATCTTTCACTGTTTATGGTATGGATAGATTCTCTGTTAAACCTCGCGGGTGGAGGTGTAGGAGATGTGTAATTTATTATTTTTCTTAGCGAATCGTGTAAGCCCAATGTTTATGGGTATAGGCGATTGTTGGTTTTGGTTGATTTCATTGTATTTGGTTTGAAATCGGAGAGCCATTGATACTAGAAGTTGAAAACAGGGGAAATTCGTAAAATAAAAAAAATAAAAAAAAAACTGTAGGAAGAGCCGTCCAGACTGGAACTGGCGTCGGCTAGGCCGCCCAAACCGGTGTCGGCTAAGGTCTGGAATCCGGTCCACGTGTTGGTTGCTCATGGGTCCTGATTCTGCACGGCGGGTGTAGTGGACTGCAATTCAGATGGGGTGCCCGATCGAGTGCAACGGGTGTAGTGGACCAAGGAATTTTTTTTTTAATTTTCCTTGCAATTTCTTTTAGTTTTGGGGTCTATACCAGACAAAGTTAATATTTTGCAGTAGTTAATATTTAAAGAATATTTTTTCATGAAAAATATTATGAAGGGATTTTAGGATTAAACAAGACCATTAATTAATTAATGAATATGTTTAATTCTATTGTCTGGGCACTTAGGTTTAAAAAATAGAACAACATGAAATCGTCTACTGTTTTCTAGCATGCTATTTTTATGTACCTATGTGCACGTTTTCTCAAAGACCAAAGTCTTTGGGAATGTTTTAACAAGGAAAACATTTTTCTACAAATTAAATGGTAATTTTAACTTGAACAAAAATTAAACCTTAGATATTTTCTCAAAAGATTTAATCCTTGACATAAAAAATATATTGGATTTAGATATTTTTGTAAGGTTAAAATAGAAAGCCATTTTGTTTTAATTTTGGCACAAGAAAAATTATTTTGTCTAAAAAACTTGAAACCAAAGTCTCTAGAAAGTTTTAATTGGAAAGTTTTTGAAATCATTAAGTTTTTAACTTAAATAAAATTAGTCTGTGGGAAAAACTCTCAAAGGATATAAACCTTGACATAGAGATTTTTATGGACTTAGACATTTTATTTTTAAGTTAAGGGAAAACTTGATGGAAATTTTCAAAAGGATATTTTTCAGAAAACCTTTGTTTTAAAAGACTAAGTGGGAGAGGGCTTCCAACGGTCCCACGGCTTCCATTTCTATCCTCATTAGAGATCGTAGATCCCCTCGCATCACCTTGGGAGTGAACTCGTATAGGATGAGGATACAACAAGGATCTAGATCTAATGGAGGATGTAATTAATAACTCAAGGAACGTACTGTGATCGGCCAGCCCCTCATTGGAGGTTATAGTGCTAGGTATGTCTATAGGAAATGAGAGGAAACGGCCATCCCCTCGATGAAGTTATCTTCTAGATCATTACCTAGAAGGGAAATTAATTTGTGGTGGTTAACATACTTAGCTTAGGAAACTGTTAATCTTCCCAAGAAGCTATGTCAGTTTTCCTAAGAGCCAAATTGATTATTATCAGTTTTGATAATAAGGATAAAGTGCAAACATTTGTTTTTTTTTTTTTTTTCACAAATTGGATTTTTTTTTTCTTTTATTATTTGATTTTTCAGACATGGTGAGAGGTTCTTTTAGTCCATTGGCCGTTATCTCCGAGAGAATAAGCTAACGGGATAAAACTATGTGGACTGGAAGAGGAACCTGGACATAATACTCACAGCGAAAGAGTATAAGTATGTCCTTCACGAAACCTGCTCTGTTAATGGGGAGGGGTTCCACTGTCGAGGAACGTGAGGCTGAGAAGGCATGGAAGAAGGCCGACGAGATGGCTCGTTGTTACATGTTGGCCTCCATATCTAATGTGCTCCAATCCAAACATGAGCACATGACCACTGTGTATGACATAACCCAATCATTAGCCATGATGTTCGTGGATAAGAGCCGGCCCGCAAGGCAGGAGGCTCTTCGAACCATCATTAACACTAAGATGGCTGAGGGAGCATCAGTTAGAGAGCATTTGTCATTGACCCCGAGAGCCAAGTGGACATAGTTCTTGAATCTCTACCGGGTTCCTTTACTTAGTTCAAGTTGAACTATAACATGAACAAGTTGAACGTGGGTTTAACTAAGTTGATGAAGGAGCTCTAGATGGCGGAGAAGGTCATGAAGCCACAATCTAAGGCTATGATTGCTAAGGCTTCATCTTCTAGAATAGGGCCTAAGCCTAGAAAGTTCAAGAAGAAGAAAGGGAACGAGTGGGCCAGCCCAAGATCCAGCCCAAAGACAAACCTAAGGGCAAGTGCTTCAAGTGTGGACTGAAGGGACACTGGAAAAAGGAGTGTCCGGATCTTCACACCAAGAAAAACCCCACAGCTAATGTTCTCTATCTAGAGTATATATTAATGGTTGGATCAACTTCCACTTAGATTGTTGATTCGGGGGCCACTGATCACATCTGTAACTCCTTGCAGGGGTTTAGAAAGATTAGAAGACTTTAGAAGGGCGAACATGGATTACGTGTGGGAAATAGAGCACAAGTTTAGGCCCTTGTAATGGGAGAGCTGGATCTTGTTTTTTATTACAATAGAACAGTGATTTTGAAAGATATTTTATATGTACCTAGATTTCGACAGAATTTGATTTCTGTTGCGAAACTAATAAATCAAGTATATTCTGTATCTTTCCATTCTGGTATTTCTATTAGTAGCGATGGAGAAATTTTATGTACTGGGCACATGTATGGGAATCTATTTTTCTAAACCTTATTAACAATAAATTAAATAACGCTCAAATTTGAACCTTTAACAAAGAAGAGGATGACCAATGTCAACGACTCTTATATTTGGCATCTAAGGTTGGGTCATATCGACTTAACCAGGATTCAGAGGTTGATCCATGATGGGCCCTTAAGCTCATTGAGATTGGAAAATTGGCCTTAGTGTGAGTCTTGCCTTATGGGAAAGATGACCAAAATGTCAGTTACCCCTAAGGTAGATAGAGCCAAGGAGGTATTGAGTCTTGTTCACACTGATGTGTGTGATCCCTTGTCTACACTAGCTAGAGGAGGTTTTGAGTACTTCATCACTTTCACGGATGATTGTACAATGTTTGGTTATGTTTACCTGATGAGATGTAAGTCTGACTTTTTTGACAAGTTCAAAGAGTTTAAGGCTAAAGTGGAGTCTTAGACAGGTAAATTGATCAAGACCTTACGATCGGATCGTGGTGGAGAGTACCTCCTTGGTGAATTTAAGGACTAAATGGTACATCATGGGATAGTATCCTAGCTTTCTGCGTCGGGGACACCCCAGCAGAACGGAGTAGCTGAGAGAAGGAACAAAACATGGACAGAAATGGTCAGAAGTATGATGTCTCATGCTACTCTTTCGGTGTCCTTTTAGGGATATGACTTGGAAACAGCGGCATATATTCTGAACTTGGTGCCTTCCAAGTCAGTACCTTGGACTTTCTATGAGATGTGGACTGGGGGTAAGCCAAGTCTGAATCATCTCAAGATATGGGGTTGTCCAGCTTATGTATTGGTCAAGGGAGACAAATTAGAACCAAGATTAGAATTTTTCTATTTTGTTAGGTATCCAAAAGGGATAAAGGGTGGTTACTTTTATCATCCTGAGGAGCAGAAAGTATTGGTTAGTACCAATCTAGATACTTAGAGGATGATCAAAGTACTTCTACGAAAGGTTCAACTGGGTTAGAACTCGAGGAGAAGTTATCATCGGAAATAACTTCTTCTAACCTGATTGTGGAGCAAGAAGAGGCACAGCCTCAAGAGCCTGTACATATGGAGCCTAGTCGTAGTAGGAGAGTGTCTAGGGTTCCAGAGAGAAGGACTGAAGAAGCTTTCGAGCTAGTCTCCGACCATCAAGAACAAGACCCTACTAGATACGAGGAGGCTCTTGCTATGCCGATGCAAATCTATAGCATGAAGCAATGAAAGTCGAGATTAAGTCTATGTATCTCAATCAGGTTTAGGATCTTGTAACTTCACCTGAAGGGAATAAACCCATAGGGTGTGAGTGGATACATAAGAAAAAGAGGGGAATAGATGGGAATGTGGAAACCTTCAAAGCTAGGCTTGTGGCGAAAGGGTAAACTCAAAAAGAGAGAATTGACTATGAGGAAACCTTTTCCCCAGTAGCCATGCATAAGTCCATCCATATCCTTTTTGCCATCGCATGTCATTATGACTACGAGATATAGCAAATGGATGTCAAGACGGCATTTTTGAATGGCCATCTTAGTGAAAACATCTATATGTCCCAACCGGAAGGCTTTATTGCTAAAGGCAAAGAGCATATGTTTTGCAAGCTTAAGAAGTCTATTTATGGACTTAAGCAGGCATCAAGGGCATGTAACATTCGTTTTGATGAGACTGTAAAGTTTTATTATTTTGTTCAAAATGAGGATGAATTATGTGTGTACAGGAAACTTGAAGGTATTAATGTGGTTTTTTTTGTCTTGTATGTGGATAACATTCTACTCATTGAAAATGATGTAGGGTCATTGTTATCTACAAATGTTTGGATGTCTAATCAATTCAGTATGAAGGACTTGGTCAAAGCCAGCTACATTCTCGGGATTAGACTTCTTAGAAATAGAAAGTAGAGAATATTAGGATTATCCCAAGTGGCATACATTGACAAGATGTTGACCAAGTATAGCATGGACTCATGCAAGGGAGCTCCAATTCCTTGCAGACATGGATTGTCATTTTTTTCAATGGACTGTCCTAAGTCTCAAGAAGAAAAACACAGGATAAGTAGGATTCCCTACGCTTCATTAGCAAGCTGTAAAACATATACTCAAGAACCTCAAGAAACGAGGGATTATATGCTGGTTTACAGGGCTGATGACTTGGTTCCTACAGGATACACAGACTCAGACTTCCAGGCGGATAAGGATAAGAGAAAATCCACTAGTGGATATATCTTCACCTTGTCTGGAGGAGCTATTTCATGGAGGAGTATCAAGCAATCTTGCATTGCTGACTCAACCATGGAAACTGAGTATGTGGCAGCTTCGGAGGCATCCAAGGAAGTAGTCTGGCTCCGGAAGTTCCTTTCAGAACTTGGAGTCGTGCTATACATGGACAGGCCAATTGTGATATATTGTAACAACACTGGAGTAGTATCACAATCCAAAGAACCCAGGAACCACAAGAAGGGGAAGCACATCAAGAGAAAGTACCACCTGATCCGAGATTTCATCCAGAGACGGGAAGTCATGATGGAACAGATTGCCTCCGAGAACAATCTAGCTTATCCATTCACCAAGCCTTTGGCTAAAAGAGTCTTCAAGAGATACTTAGATGCCATAGGGGTGGGCACCTATGGACTTACTTAGTCTTAGAGTGCAAGTAGGAGATTTTTGAGAATATGCCCTCTTAGACTAGGTTTCTGATGTATATATTGAATGTTTTAATAAAAGAATCTATTTTTAGAAATTATTTGTGAATTTATAATATTATTTGTGTACAATTACGTTTGGAAAAGACCCATTGCGTTTAAGTAAGTGGTCCATGTGAATAAAGGTCTTTCACAGTAAGGTATGAATCACGGGTTACTTAACACATAAACATTCGTTCTTAACCGATTGATGAGAATGAGAATCTCTTCATGTCTAGGTTATTATGTTGTGAATTCTAAATGGGGAATGACTTACCTTTAGCTAGTGAGTAGTCCACTCACTTCATGACATAAGCGTATTTCGAATACGTAGAACATGACCTGTAGTAGTAGTTTCTTAAAGTACTATATGGTAGAAACCTAAACTACTACTGCTACAGCGTGGACTAGTACTCTACGACTTGAGTATGAGTTGGTGGTCTGATGAAGTTAGAAGTATATACTTTGATATGCTATAGTTGAGGTTCTATAGTAGGGCCAATATACTTGCATGTTGGTGATGTGTGATTAGTTAGTTAAGACAGACTTGTACAAGATAGTTTCTATACTATATCGCCCCTTATGGTTGTTTGAATGATCTAAATATCCAGAGCCTTGGGAAATATGAATTAGATGTTTGCTTTAGGGTAGCTCCCTTGGAAAGTAGAAATAATCTAGGAAGTCGTGGATCATTGGACTAGAGGCCTAAGGATGGTAGATGTCATTTAGAGATTTGTTAGTTCACTTCTTTCTCTCTAAATGTACGGCGATATATAGAGGGGTATTTTGATCATTATACTTGTTGGTCGGAGACCTTGCTAATGCAACATTGTCCTTGGGGTTAATATTTCCTTATGGTGATATTAGGAAATATTTAAAATGCGAAATACAACTATATGGCAAGGGTATTTTGGTTATTTTAGTAGCCAAAGCGGTGTGTCTTTTGGCCCCCATATAGACCGTGAATTCTAATTAAATACGGGCTAAGGAATTAAATTAAATTAAATGGAATTTATTTTATTTAAGTAGCCTGATTTAATTGTTGGGCTTGAATAAAATAAAGGTCCATGGAGAGATAATTAATTAAATTAGTTTAGTGAGTTAATTAATTATTCAGGGCTTTGGCCCAGTTTGAATAATTAAAGATTAACCTGGGACTAAACTAATATATGCTTATTTATTGGAGTAGTTTATTTGGGCTGGGATATTAATTACTAATTGGGCCATGTATGTGGTTCTAATTAGAATAATTAATTAAGCCCAAAAGATTAAACTAAGAGTCTAATGGCCCAGTCCAATTTAACCTAGGGTTTTTATTTAGGTTAAACAGGAGGATTGAAAACTACATTGTTGTCAGAACACACACTCTCTGAGACGGCTTCTTCTCTGTGAAAAGCCAGACGTCTCTCTTTCTCTCTCCAGAAAAAAAGTTCCTTAGTCTGTAGTTGTTCACCAAATAGATTTAAGCAGGCTATATACTAGAACATCGAGAGATTGGCGTTCACCCACATGCAAAGATGAAGTAGGAGACTTGCAGGAATCGCACTAGAGGCTTCCACAAGCGTACCTACCCCGGTAGTACACATTTTGGTCTAGTCAATTCTTAGAACGAGGAAAAGAGGTTAGAAAATTTTTAACCTCAGTGTCCCACTAGAGCCTAACTGGCGCCAGCTAGGACTGCTAGAGCCGACGCCGGCCCTGGGCAGGAATTCCTCTGTTCTTGGTTTTTTCAGTTTTTGATCTTTGCTTCCACTGCGTGCCCTGTGTTTTCCGTTTTCTATGCCTTCAAAATCACCTTTTGCTGCTTCAGAAGCTGCTATGTTCACAACTTTAGTTGTTGAATATGCAATTATGTCTTCTTTAGAACTTTTCCAACTAACTACCTCAGCACCAAATATGAAAATATAGCTAAATTGGGATTTATAATCATCCTTATCAGATTGGAAACTAGCATCACTATACCCTTTGACTCGTAAGTCACCTTCTTCTTCCAAGAATACATCTTTGGTCCTTCTTAAGTACTTAAGGATATACTTTATGGCTTCCCAATGACATTCTTTCGGGTCAGATTAATATCTACTCATCAAACTAAGAGCACTTGATACATCAGGCCTAGTACATATCATAGCATACATGATATATCCAATTGCTGAAGCATATAGTATCTTACTCATGTGATTCCTTTCATCTTGTGACTTAGGGCATATAGGTTTTGAAAAGCTTACCTCATAGGTAATAGATAAGTAAGAATCCCCTATTGGATTGATCAATGGTAAACCTCTTTAGTGCTTTGTCTATGTATGTAAACTGTGAAAGACCAAGCAACCTCTTTGGTCTATCTTTGTAGATCCTTATTCTAAGAATATAGGTTGCTTCTCTAAGGTCTTTTATTGGGAATTTCTTTGATAACCATATCTTGACTGATTGAAGAGTAGAGACATAATTCCCAATTAGCAATATGTTATCTACATATACTAATACGATAACAATTTCACTTCCACTAACCTTCTTGTACACACAAAGTTTATTCATGTTTTGTATCAAACCAAATTATTAATTATTTCATCAAAACGAATATTCTAACTCCTAGAAGCTTGCGTAAGTTCATAAATGGACCTTTACAACTTGCACACCTTAGTGTGATCTTTGGATGTAAAACCCTCAAATTATGTCATATACACTTTCTTAGTCAAGTTTCCATTAAGGAAAGTTATTTTTACATCCATTTGTTAAATCTTATAGTTATAATGAGTGACAAGTGTTAGGAGTACTCTAATGGATTTTAACATTACTACTAGTGAAAAGGTCTTGTCATAGTTATTACTTTTTGCAACCAATTGTACTTTATAGGTATTTATATTACCATCTATGTCGGTTTTCTTCTTGAAAACCCACTTGCACCCTATGGGTTTTACTCTTAGGGTAGGTCAACCTCGGTCTAAACTTAGTTATCATACATGGAATCTATTGCTAACTTCATGGCTTCAAGCCATTTGTCAAATTCTGAACTTTTTAGAACTTTCTTGTAAGTGGTAGACTCTTCTTCTTCTATGAGCAATAAGTCATTATGGTCATTAGTGAGAAATTCATATCTCTTAGGTATTACACGTATTCTACTTGACCTACGAAGTTCTTGTGTAGTAGAAGGTTTATCTATTTTTTCAAGGGACTCAGGATCAACTAATTGACCATTGTTTTTTTTGTTCTTCTTGAACTTCACTAAGTTCAATTTTACTCCTACTATCTCCCTTAAGCATGAATTTCTTCTCCATGAAAATATCATGCTTAGAAATAAACACCTTGCTTTCAGAAGTAAGATAGAAATAATATCTATGAGATTCTTTGGTATATCTAACAAATAAATACTTATTAGACTTATCTTCAAAGTTTGTCAGATTTTGTCCTCTTCACACAAGTAGAACATCCCCAAATTCTCAAGTGAATTAAATTTAGTTTCTTACAAAAAATTAACAAGTATGAAGTAGTATTAACCGTCTTTTATGGAACTCTGTTTAAAAGATAAACAACAGCTTCTAGTGCATATCCCCAAAACGATTTGGGTAAGTTTGCAAAAACCATCATGGTTTGAACCATATCCAATGAAGTTCAATTTCTTCTTTTCAATAGACGATTATATTAAGGAGTATGCAGTGGAGTGTATTGAGATAATATCTCACTATCTCTAAGATAACATTAAAACTATAGGCTTAAGTATTCACTCATCGATCAGATTTTAGAGTTTTAATACTTTGACCAAGTTATTTCTCTACTTCATATTCCTAAATTCTTAGAACTTATCAAAGGCTTCAGATTTATATTTCATTAAATACAAATACCTATATCAAGAATAATCATCTTTAAAGTTTATGAAGTATTGATAATCCCCTTTTACTTGCAATGCCATTTGTCCATATGCATCACTATGTATTAGTTCTAACAATTTCTTAGCCTTTCCCCTTTTTTTAGAAAAAGAGGTCTTAGTCATTTTACCAAGTAAATATGATTCACATGTATTATATGATTCATAATCGAATGACTCAAAAATACCAAGCCTATGTAATTTAAAAACACGATTCTAGTTTACATAGCCTAAACAACAATGCCATAACTAAGATAGGTTCGTATTATCTTTCTTTAGTTTCTTTCTATTTACGTTGAGAACTTGATTTTCCATGTCTAGAACATGTAAACCATTCAAACAATTTTCTGTATGATAATGGATGTTATTTAATGAAAAAGAACCACTTTTATTCTTAAAAATTAAATAAAATCAACAAAAATCTAAACAAGCAACTAATATAATGTTTTTAAGTAAAACCGGTACATAATAGCAGTTTTCTAGTTCTAAAATTAACCCGAAAGGCAAGTGTAGATGATAAGTCCCCACAACAAATGTAGCAACCTTTTCTCCATTTGCTGCACGAAGGTCCATATCACCTTTCTCGAGCTTCCTACTGCTCTTTAGTCCTTACAAATTATTACAAAATAAGATCTACATCCGATGTCCAATACTTATATATTATTATTAAAGGTAGTATTGAACTCAATCATAAATATACGCGGAGTAGAAATAGAAGTACTGGTAAGTTTCTCCTTCTCCTTTTCCTTAACAGTCTCCAGGTAGCTTTTGCAGTTGTGCCTCTAATTGCCCATCTTTCCATAATGATGACATTGGCCTTTAGTAGCTATCTCCTTCTTCTTCACACTACCTTTAGGCTTGGTTGGATACTTTTTCTTTTTCTTAGAAACATTTTTCATCTGAGAAGAAGAATCAACTAACATGATTGCATTGTTTTTTTCTTCATAGAAAACTCAGTCTTGAAAAGATTGATCAACTCAGGTATAGTGGTTTCAATTGAAGGACCACGAGAAAATAAAACGCAGTGGAAGATAGTATTTCAAATTTTTTTCCGAGATAACGTCTAGGAATACTTACTCTTAGGGTGCTTAGATTGAATAATTGGTGGAATTGGGTTTGATGGAACGTTTTGGTTTGTCACGACTACTTATTCCGTAGGAATTCCGACCAAGTGTTGACTCTTTTGTATCAAATACACGCACTAAGATTGTTAGCTTTCAATCTTTCAAAGTATTCTCCAACCTCCTACAGGCTATCTACCGATGAAAGAATAATAATTTTTGCAAGGATTCTTGGAAGAGCTTAATAAAGAAAAACGGAAAGAAAAATAGTGGCGGCCCTTTTTTTTTTTTATCATCCCACAAAACCACAAAACTGAACACTATATATGTTTTCTTGTGACCTTGCATGAATTCCGATTCATGCGCAAATAGCATGCAAAAAGAAATTTCCAAAAGAGAAAACCAACAACTTCCAATTGCTACGTGAATTCATTTTGTGAATCACAATTCACGCACAATAGCATGCATAAAGTCAACTCCAAAAGAGAAAACTAACAACTTCCAATTGCTACGTGAATTCCTTTTGTGAATGACAATTCATGCACAAATAGCACGCACAAAGAAATTTCCAAAAGCTGTTCTTTTTTTTTTTTTTCTACCGCCATGTTTCCTATTCTTTTCCTTTCCGTTTTTCTTTTCTTTCTTGAGGCGGCAGCTAGTTTCTAAAAGAAATTTTGCTATTTCAATTTCCCTGGTTAGCTAAGGTTTTTTCCTAATTAGCCCAAGACTATTTAACTAGTTTCTTTATTAATTAATTAATCTACTTAGGCCTAATATAAAATTATCTAAGATAATTAATTAATAAATTAATTTAATTAAATTAGCCCAATAGCTCCCTTATTACCTAATTAATCTACTTGGATTCAATATAAAATTACCCAAGATAATTAATTAATAAATCAATTTAATTAAATTGGTTTAATTAATTATTTTAACCCAAATAAATCATTATTTGGACTCCAAGAACAATCCTTCCAATTTTAAATTCATCTAATAAGCCCACATAGTAAATAAATTTAATAAGGTTACTTGAGCTACTCTAGGGACTAAAAGACATATTATTCCCGGCTACTAAAATGATCAAAATATCCCTGCTAACAAACAGTCGTATTTCATCGTTTTAAATATTTCATTTATCATTATATGAAAATATTGATCCCAAGAATAATATTGTAAATGCGATGTCTTTGACCTACAAGTGTAATGATGAAAATATTCCTCTATATAACACCCGTAATTTGAGATAGGAAAAATGCAATAACACATTTCTCAATGACATCTACCATCCTTTGATACCTAGTTTGATAATCCATGACTTCCAGTATATATTCACTTATCAAAGGGAGCTACCCAGAAGTGTACATACTTAGTTATGTTTCCAAAGGCCCTGAATTATTTAGATTATCCTGGACAATCACAAAGGGGATGATTTCTTCACATAATGAAACATAAAAACTCTATTGTATAAGTTCGTCTTGATTAACTAGAATCCTACACCTAATGTATAAGGTTATTGGCCTCGCGTTAAGACCTCCCCAATCATATACCAAAGTGTACTAGTATAGCTTCACAACACTATCAACTTATACGCAAGTCTTAGGGTACTCGTTCACTTAGTATCTGCGCTAAATCTTTATTTATTTTAGTACTTTTATAAAGATTATTCTCGCATGGTCTGGTTCTACGTATTCTAAATACGTTTACACTATTAGTGTGAGTGGACTACTTAATGGTTAAAAATAAACCATTTCCCATTTAAAAACCATAGTATAATGATCTTGTCAACATCATTTTTAGCCGATCCGTTGCAACGGTAACTTTCAACCGAAGCCGGTATGAATTCTGCCAAACGGATAATGACGTCAAGAAAATCTTCAGCTACTGTACCCAGTCAACATTGGAACCAGGAGCTGGTGAGGCGTCACCCCTACATTGCGGCACGATAGGTAAGACACTACCATTCTCAACCGTCAAGGATGGGCCACGAAGCGAGATTCTCTCTACATTCGAAAAGTTGGCAATCGTGTCATAGAAAGTATAAAACAAGCAAAGATCCCAAATTGAAAAACCCAGCAACAATCATCTCAAACCAAATTATCAAATTTTTGTCTAGCTTTCAATTCCCTTTTTCTGCATTTTCTTTACCACTTTCGTTTACATCTTTTCTTACAGCTTTGTTTACATTTTCTTTATATTTTTCCTTACTCTTTTGATTATAAGCTTTCCGTTTTACGTTGCTTTAATTACCAATTCCAGTGTTTTGTATTCATTTATCATTTTAATCAAAATACACCGCATTCACTTCTACTTTGCTTTTGCATGCAATATTTATGCTTTCTTGGACCTTTTCTATAGTAAGTTCAAGGAACTCACGTCTTTTAAAAGGTCTGGCTCATCCATTCATCTCTCCATCGGACTGTTTATGTTCATCAGAAGAGCAGCCGATCAACAGTTCCATCAGCTCCCCTTTTCGTAAGGCAATGGATCTATACCATGATGAAGTGTCCAACTTCATCAATCTATCAAGGATAATTTTTTTCTTATGTGTTAGCAGCCCATAATCTACATCTTATTGTGAAAGCACGAATTAATCATGTATATTACTTATCAACATACTTAGACCTCAATGTACAATATATGTAAACAAACAACCATTAATGAATGAAATATTTTTATTAATTTTCAAAATACAAAAATACATAAGTCATTTTTGGGAATACATTCCAATATAATCATATTCATTAGGCAGTTCATCACAAATTGTGAAAAATCTAGCTGGCAAAGATTGAAGATTTAAGTCTATACTTAATTAATAATCCATTGTAAACCCAAGTGATCCAAACTTCTCAATTAATCCTAGCATTTTAAGTCCATGAATGGCTAAATAAGTGTCTTCTACTATCTTAGAATGGAATAATTTCTTAGAGACCTCATATCTCTTTGTCCTTACTTATTTATTGAAAAGCTCTCTTTGATGGAAGATAATAGTATGAACATCTAAATGCTCATGTTGTTTTTGAAGCTCAATAATCATTGATGCCAGCATGATACAAGATGCTATGTCACTATCCTCTTGATACTTCTTATGACTTTATGCTCTTCAGCAGGAGCATCATCAGCTGGTAGTGGTGGAATAGGAGCATATGTAACTTTTTCGATTTAAGAGCAATTTTTAAATTTCTATACCAATCTAAGACATTTGATTCGGTGAACTTGTTTGTTTCCAAAATGCTACGTAAGTTCAAATTCTTTGTTATGATGTAAATGACTTAGATGAAAGATAAGAGACACCAGACTATGCATATGCACATGAAATGCATCCAATTAGTTCTTTAATTAAATTAGTATTTATTTTATTATTTTACTCAAATCAATAGCCCTCACATTAACTTGAGAAAGGCCGTTGGAAGTGTAACACCCCGCTACCTAGGCCCGCCAGGGCCGGGGATGTCGCCCCTCCAAATGACAAGGGGTCTTTATAACTAGGTCACACAAATGAAATAGCGGAATAAAAATGATACTTGAACTTAAAAAATTTATTACATCCCCAAAAATTCAATCCAAGAATAAATTCAAGAATACCAAAAATAAATTCATAATAAAATTTATCCGCTCTCATCTCCCCAAAACATTACACAAGATAAATTATCAGAAAATCTTCCAAGCAGGCAATATCTAGCTACTCATCCTCACAGCATGATCAACCTGAAATCATGGTAAAAATGGTGGTGAGACAGAAATCTCAGTAAGTCCGTGTGTGCTTAGGGTGTTCAGTGAAAACAATTCGTGAATGCAAAGTATAAAATTCTTTATAAGAGATCACTGGCAAGCAATAAATATTAGTCAAAAGCAAGAGTGGTGTTTTAGCTTTTTCAACCATATATAATCAATAAAATCAACCACTCAAGGAAATGATCATGGGTACCACACGTTGGGCCCCATAACCGCATGGTCAGCATGCCACACTTTGTGCATACTGCCGGTCAGAATGCCACACTTTGTGCAGACTGACAAAAGTAGGTGATCGGCCTACCGAACAAGATACTCCTCCTTCTCTATACCCAAACAACAACCAGGTGTCTATTCCGGCAAAACACAGTCACTTGACTAAAAAAGAATACTGCTAGCTCGGACCGGCACGACCTACTAGATTGTCATCTTATCTGGGAAGGATTCACCCCTCAGAGGTGGCCACCTACTATGAGACTTACCCAAACCCCTCAAAGACTAGTCCTAGTAGTCCACCCATATTGAGTACTCAACGTAACATATCCCACTTGGGAAAAAAAAAAAAGAACAAAACATAGTTTCACTTGAACCTGGCAATTAAAGGTTTCCAAAGTCTTTGTCAAAATTAGTTTTAGAAAAAGTTTTGAGTTTGAATAAATCTGCTTATTGGTTTTCAAATAATTTGTTTGACAGAAATAAGACACGAGACAATCCTTACTTGCCTTTGCAAAGATGAATGTCCATGCACTCTACATTTGGCTTGCCATAATTAAACACTTTTCATCAATCAGGTTTTATGCAGGAGCTTACCTGATCCTTACTCACAATCAAAGGTCTCCAACAACTGACCTTGTGAAACCCCAGTCAAAACCAACCTTAGAGTAAGGGGGTTGGGATGCATATCATATTTTATTTCATGATTAAATATATTTCTTTATGATTTTTATGTGCTTTGGATTTGAGTTTTATTGTTTTGAAGTCTTGTTGATGAGTATTGTGTGAGAAGGGAAAATGGTAATTTTTGCCCGAGGTGAAAATAGGGAAATAGCTTGTGGATTGAATAGAAAATAATTTTTCTAGGGAAAATATCATCAAGAGTTGATGTGGTTTAGTGGTTAGAGCCTCAGAATTAATTATTGAAGATTAGGGTTCAAATTCCATCATGGAAGCTTTAACTTGATTTAATTTTATTTTTGCTTGGGGAAGAGAAATTTCGACCTTATGAGCTTGGAGTAAGGTAGGGATGATATCCTAAGAGAGACATGTTAGGAGCAACCTCATTCTACACCCTTACCTACTCGAATTTCCTAAAAGGAATTCATTTTTCCTTGATCTTTGATTTTTCTTTAATTCTCAACTCAGTTTGATCAAGTGATTCTAGCCATTTTCTTTGCAGAAATTTCAGTAAAGTGTTGTGATATTTTAGGATCAAAATGTCTTGGTAAAAGACTTCTTATGGTCTGAAAAATATGAAAGAGTTGTGGGAAGTTCCAAGAGGAAAAATCCCTCTAGTGAGTTGGCTGAAAATTCTCTCTAGCTAGTTCATCTTCCTTTTTGGAATCAGCTGAAATTTTCCAGCTTGTTGTGCCTTCAAAATATCAACTTTCTTAGCTAACATTCCCTTCCAAATGCTGCCAAAAAAATGTTCTTTAGGATCAGTTTACAATCTGAATTTCTTGGCCATTTTCGGACTGCTCAAAGCTGGAGCAACAACAGGAAAAATTCCTGTACAAATCGCCACTTTGAGAGTCCAAAACCAAGCTGTTTTCTTCTAGATTTTGTGCAGCACCTTAGCCATGTTTTTGCTGCATGAAGAAGGCTGGAAAATAGCCTTGAAAATCCCTGAAGTCCCCCTTCAAACCCTCTGCAAGTCGGCTGGAAATGGCAGCTGAAAATCTGCCCAGCGAAAATTTTGGGCAGTCCAAGTTCCAGTTTTGTTTTCTATTTTTTTCCCAGCCGAATCACCAATGTTATTCTGCAAAAACCTTCCTTAAACCTCCAGTAGCAGAGCTCCATTGTCCCCCTTAAGCTTCTACATGAAATTCAGCAATGGCTGTCCAAAAATCTCTCCAACAAATTCCTACAATTTAGCTTGATTGATTTCCAAAATTCCAGCTACCTTTGTTTAGTAACTTCCCATAATGCATTCCCCAAATAACCAAACTTCTTCTTCACCATTAAGCACCCTACTTTCGGCCACCATAAGCTCCCATAGACCAGCATTAAACCCACCGAAATTCTGCTCAAACAGTCAGCCATGGCAGACTTCCAAAACTCTCCAACAATCAAGATATTTTTGGAATATTTAGTTTCCAAATTCACTTCCTAAAAATATTCTTCAAGGATTGTGACAACTAACCTTCCCTTTTTCCTTCCAAATCAGAGAAACAACTTCCTAAACCCTACAGAAATTCGGCCAGCCTAATTCCCTCAGAATTTTCGGCAACTACACTACAATCTCTCAATTCCCTTCAATCTCCAAGAACACACACACAACACCAAGAACACCTACTACTTTCTTTCATCTAATACCCCTCCAAATCATTTCAAACCTTCACTAAAATCTCCAGATTTGACCTACTTACTGCTATGAGTCCATCGACACCATTCTTAACATCAAACTCCTCAAATCATCTTGCTACTTCGGATCAAAACCAGAAAATTTCTGTGAAGGACAAGAACACCTTCAAGGTAGGATTATTCAATCAACTTCATCTTCGATAATCTTCAATCTCTAATGAACATATATGTGTTTAAGCATGCTAATGAGCCTTCTTCTCTCTCTCTCTCTCTCTCTCTCTCTCTCTCTCTCTCTCTCTCTCTCTCTCATGGCCGAACCTCCCTTCTCTTAGCCGGATGGCTTCTCCTCTCATGATCATGTATTCGCCATCTCCCTTGGACAAAGTTAGACATCTAGGAGTTGAGATCCATTCTAAATTTATTCAAGGCATTCATCAATCAAGTAAGTGCATTCCATCTTTCTTTTAAATCCTAAATTCATGTCTTTAGGGTGATGTTGTTAGAAGGTGGATGGAGATAGGATTTGTGTATGTATTGTTGGGGTTGAAGCATGAATATATGTATGATTGTGAAGGAGATGGGATGTATGCATGGAAGGATTGTCTTGGTTGATAGTATGATTATTTGAGGCCTGATGCATGTCATAGGCAGTGTTTGTGATAAAGTATGCTAGAGATTATGCCACCTTTGGTGAATAGGATTTATATGCGTGCTGGATTATTGAAGCCATAATCATATTTATGCTAGAAAAGGTTAGATCATGTCTTGATATCGTTAGATCTATGCTTATATGGATGATTTGATGAATTGAAGGATTCTATATGTTCCTAATTGTGGTTAGCCATAGAAATATGATCATGATCTAGTTGTCCCTAAGCTAATTTTTATTTCCTAAATAAAATATTTAATAATATGATTTTGCTAAGTAAGTTCGAAAAAAAACCCTAAGAAGGGTAGATTTGGAATATTATATATATAATAAGGATATTTTAGTCAAATAGATAATAGCTTTTGCTAGAAAAATAAAATATATAGATATTATATATAAAATGATAATAGCAAATAAAGCCTTTTATGAAAATAATCATAATAAGTAAAATATTTACTATTAAAATTTAATTATTACCTTTTAACCAAAACCTACTAAAATTTATTTAGTATCTTCCAATCAAGACTCATTAAAATTTATTTTCAGCTAATTTTAATTATCAATTATTCTCTAACAACTAAATTATTAGTAAATCATTATTTTACCTAATTCCACCTAGGACTTTTCATCAAATAAACTCTAAATTATTTTAGCAAGATTTAAACCTTCAACTTATTAGTACCTATTTCCCAAACTCTAATTATTTTAATATCAAACTAGATTTATTTTATAAACCCTTTTATTTATTATCGAGCCTTAAAGCTTGGGATACTAGGGACATGATTGTAGTAAGTTGAGTTAGTTTATTTGTGAAAGTGAATCTTTAGCTTGAGTTTGATTGTAGTTTGTATTTACCCCTATGCGGGGTTAGGTCAGCTGTTGGAGACCTTTGTTGTGAGCAAGGATCAGGTAAGCTCCTGCATAAAACCTGTTTGATGAAAAATGATTTTTTTTATGGCAAGCCAAATGTAGAGTGCATGGTCACTCATTTCTGTAAAGGCAATTGAGGATTAATTCTCTTCTCATTTCAGACAAATAAATTATTTGTAAATCAAGGGGCGGTTTTACTCAAAACATAAAATTCTTTCTAAAACCAGTTTTGCCCCAAACTTTGGAAAACCTTAATTGCCATTTTCAAGTGGAACTATGTTTTGTTTATTTTTCCCAAGTGTGATACGTTACGTTGAGTACTCAATAAGGGCAGGCTAGTAGTACTAGTTTTGAAGAGCAAGAGTGAGTCTTCTGGCAAGAGGCTACCTCCAGAAGATAAGCTCAACTTAGAGAAACATTAGTACTACTTGGTCATGCCGGTCCGAGCTAGCAGTTTTTATTTCAGTTAAGTGACTGTGTTTTGCCGGAATGGACACCCGGTTGTTGTTTGGGTATAGAGAAGGAGGAGTATCTTGCCCAGTAGGCCGATCACCTACTTTTGTCAGTCTACAAAAAGTGTGGCATTCTGACCGGCGGTATACACAAAGTGTGGCATGCTGACCATCCGGTTATGGGGCCCAACGTGTGGTAACCGATCATCTTTTTTTTTTTCGAGTGGTTGATTTTATAAATTATGTATGGCTGGAAATGCCAAAACACCACTCTTGTTTTGACTGATGTTTATTGCTTGCCAGTGAACTCTTATAAAGAATTTTATACTTCGCATTCACGAACTGTTTTCACTGAACGCCCAAAGCACACACGGATTTACTGAGATTTCTGTCTCATCACCTTTTTACCATGATTTCAGGTCGATCCTGCTATGGGGATGAGTAGCTAGTGTTATCTGCCTTGGAAGAGAATGTTGTCTTTTATTTTTATGTATTACTTTGGGGAGTTGAGAGTGGATGATTTTATTTAGGGATTTTTTTTTTCTTTTGGGAATTCTTGGAATCATTCTGGGTTTTAATAAATTTTAAGTTAAAGTATTATTTTTATTACGCTATTTTATTTGTGTGACCTAGTTATAAAGACCCCTTGTCCTTTGGATTAGGCGACATCCCCAGCCCTGGTGGGCCTAGGTAGCGAGGTCTTATAGACCTAACCCCCGCATGGGCAAATACAAATCACAATCAAATTGAAACCAAAAATCCACTTTCTCAAACTAAAACATCTCAACTCAGTACTATCATGACCCTAGTGTCCCAAGCTTTAAGGCCAAATAATAAAGAAAAAGGGTCTCTAAGTTAAGGATAATTTGATATTTAAAATATTTAATGTTTGAGAAATAAGTACTAATAAGTTGCCGGTTTAAATCTTGCTAAGAAAAATTTATAGTTTATTTGATGAAGAGTCCTAGGTGGTTTTAGGTAAAATAATGATTTATTAATAATTTAGTTGTTAACAAAAATAATTGATAACTAAAGTTAGTTGAAAATGAATTTTAATGAGTCTTGCTTGTAAAATAATAAATAAGTTTTAATAGGTTTTGATTAAAAGATAATAATTAAATTTATAATAATAAGTATTTTACTAATTATGATTATTTCCATAAAAGGCTTTAGTTGATTTCATTATTTTATATAATATCTATATATTTTATTTTTCTAGCAAAAACTATTAGTTATTTGACTAAAATATCCTTTATATATATAATAATCCAAATCTACCCTTCTTAGGGTTTTTTTCGAAATTACTAGCAAGATCATATTATTAAATATTTTATTCATGAAATAAAAATTAGCTTAGGGACAATTAGAGCATGATTATATTTCTATGGCTAACCACAATCATGAATATATACAATCCTTCAATTCATCAAATCATCCAAATCATGCATACATGCATAGATCTCAATTTATCAAGACATGACCTAAACCCCTACTAGCATAAATATGATCATGGCTTCAATAATCCAACATGAATATAAATCCTATTCACCAAAGGTGACATAATCTCTAGCATACTTCATCACCAATACTACCTATGACATGGAGACATGCATTAAACCTCAAATCATCATACAATCAACCAAGATAATCCATCCATGCACAGATCCCATCTCCTTCATATTCATACATATATTCATGCTTCAATCTCAATAATATATACTCAAATCCTATCCATAATCCACCTTCTATCAACATCACCCTAGAGACATGAATCTAGAGTTTAAAAGAAGGGTTGAAGGGACTTACTTGATTGATGATTAACTTGAAGGAGTTTTGAATGAATCTCAACTCCTAGATGTCTAAATCTATCCAAAGAAGATGAAAGAAGCATGGCCATTGGAGAAGAAGCCATTCGGCTATGAGAGAGAGAGAGAGAGAGAGAGAGAGAGAGAGACTATTAGTATGTTTATTCATATATATATATATATATATATATATATATATATATATTCATTAGAGATCACAATTAGAGAAGATAAAGTTGTTAGAACAAACCTACCTTGAAAGTGTTCTTAAGTCCTTCACAAAATTTTTAGTTTTCGATCCAAACTAGCACGTTGGATCTTGGAGTTTGATGTTAAAATTAGTGTTGATGGACTCACGGCAGTGAGTAGACTCAGTTTGGAAATTTTAGAAGAAGTTTGAAGTGATTTGGAGGGGTATTAGGTGAAAGGAAGGAGTAGGTGTTCTTGGTGTATTGTGTGTTCTTGATGGTTGAAGGGAATTGGGAGCTTTTGATTTACAGCTGCCAAAATTCTATAGGGATTAGGGCTGGCCGAATTTCTGTAGGGTTTTGGGAGATAATTCTCTAGTTTGGAAGGGAAAAGGAATGGCTAGTTGTTGAAATCCTTGAAGAATATTTTTAAGAAGAAAATTTGGAAACTAAATATTTAAAAATACCTTTGATTATGGGAGAGCTTTTGGAAGTCTGCCATGGCTGAATTGCTGGATAGTGTTTCAGCTAGATGAATGCTGGTTGAGGGAGGCTTAAGGTGGCTGAAAATAATGAGTGTAATGGTGAAGGGAAGGTCTGGTTGTTTGAGGTATATTTTATGGAAAGTTGTTAAATCATGGTGGCTGGAATTTTGGTATCCAAATCAAGGCATGATTGCAGAATTTTTTTGAAAATCTTTTAGGCAGCCATGACTGGATTTTCGTGCAGAAGCTTGAGGAGGATAATGGAGCTCAGTTACCGAAGGTTTAAGGGTGGTTTGTGCAGAAGAAGGATGGAGTTTCGGCTAGAGTGGAATTAGGAAACAAAGCTGGAAAATTTTTCTACACAGGATTTTCGCATGGCTGGAATTTTCTAGGCAGTTTTCGACTGTCACCTTCCAGTCGACTTGCAGGGAGTTTGAAGGGGAATTTCAGGGGTTTTCAAAACTGGTTTCTAGCCCTCTTCATGGAGGAAAAACATGGCTAAGGAGCTGAGCAAAAACTGAAAGAAAACAGCTTAGTTTTGGACCTCCAAAGCTGTGAATTTGCCCAGGAATTTTCTTGGTTTTACACCACCTTTGTGCAGTCCGAAAATGGCAAGAGAAATTCAGGTTGCAAGCTGATCCAAAAGGCCATTTTTCTGGCAGCATTTGGGAGGAAATATTAGCTAAAAATGTCGACACCTTGAAGGCACACAAAGTTGGGAAAAATTTCAGTTCCATGCATGAAGGAAGATGAACTTAGCTAGAGTAAAGTTTTTAGAAAGTTCACTAAGGAATTTAATTCACTTGAAATCCTTTCCCCCTCTTCCATGGTTTCGGTCCATAAGATGTCTCTTACTAAGATTTTTTGAACCTACAATGCCACAGCACATTGCTGGAATTTTTTCTAGAATAAAATTGGTTTGACCAATTTGAACAAGCTAATGAATTGAGAAATAGGAAAAATTAAGGATCAAGAGGAAATAGATTCCCCTTAAGAATTTTGTGTAGGCAAAAGACTAGGATGAGGATACTCCTATCATGTCTCTCTTAAGACAACATTTCTACCCTACTCCAAGCTCATAAGGCCGAAAATATTACTTCCCAAGCAAAAATAAAATTTAACCAAGCTAAAGCTCCTATGATGGAATTTGAACCCAAGACCTCAAGAATTAATTATAAGGCTCTAACTACTAAACCACAACAACTCTTGTTCTTATTTTCCCTCTAAAAATATTTTCCTATTCAATCCTCAAGCTATCTCCCTTTTTCCACCTCAAGTAAAAATTACCATTTTGCCCTTCTCGCTCAATAGTCATAATCAAGCCCTCTTGACTATAAAATACAAATTCAATGCACATAAAATCATATAAAAATATATTTAAACATGCAATAAAGTATGAGATGCATCCCAACCCCCTCACTCTAAGGTTGGTTTTGACTGGGGTTTCACAAGAAGCCTTCCTAGGGGACTAATATCCAAATTCCTTAAGAATGATCTTGAGGATAACTAACAAACCATTCTTAAGTTCAATGGTAGGTTTTCAATACCAATTACATCAAATGCAACTACCAGTACATTGAGTGATTAACATCTTTTAATCTTAAAGCATTTAGTGCTACTCTAACTTAGCCTCTAATACTCTTTGTGCTTGGGGATGCCCAACTAGGATAAAGATAATAGTTAAGCCCAACTTATTTTTCTGGTATCAAATTCCAAAGCTTGAACATACTCGATGTCAAGTAGGCTTGGGGATGCCTAACAACCTAATCTTGAAAAAGAGCTCTCGTTCTTACTATATTAATGGAAGGCTTTAGATTAAATATTGTTTGAGGGATTTAATTAATTAATTAGTTGTCTCATTGTTTGGCATGCATAATATCAACAATTTGACAAAATTATAATAGACTCGATTACTTGGCTTGGTTATGGACCTTTCTAGATTAATTTCCTTGAGCCAAGTAGGAAATTAATTATGGTCAAACCTATGTATTCATGCATGCTTGAGAAGAAAGTCTTACCATGTTCTTGTTTTATGCTTGATCGCCATGTCTATAATTGTGTAAAATAATTTCTAATTCTATCTAACCTATAAAATATAATGACATAAATTCCTAATGAAGAAACTTTAAGTTACATTCGAGGGGAATTAGGTAATCAAAGAAATTAGAAGAGAATTATAGAGAAGACATGCAGGCCCTATTTATTCAAAACAAAGTGATAAATATGCATGACATAAAATTAATTAACCAAAATTAATTTGTCTAAGTCCATAGCAAACAATATGCAAAAAATATATTTAAATCACCATAAGCAAAATAAATATATATGAAACATTAATTTCCAAGATCATCATTTTGGAAAATAAATTTGTTAGTCCCAAAATCAAATTTTGGGAAAACCTTTGGATTCCGTTCTAGAAAATAGATTCTTGTGGACCAAATTGGAAAAGCTAAATTTTAATATATATATACATATATATATATATATATATATATATACATATACATAAAAACATATACACACATATACATACACACACACACACACACATATGTATATGTATAAATATATATATATATATATATATATATATATATACATGCATATACATATAAACATATACACACATATACACACACACACACATACATATGTATAAATAAATATATATTATTTATTTATACATATGTATGTGTGTGTGTGTATGTATATGTGTGTATATGTTTATATGTATATGTATATGTATATATATATATATAACCAAGCCCGTGTAGGCGTGATAAAGCCTAGTCGTGGCTTAGGTAATGCCCCAAGCTAGTCGTGGCCTCACTTCAGCCCGGCACGACTATTGGATTTTGATCATGCTATAACAATTAATATGCAATGCAAATTAAAACGAAATCTACTAAAATGAATCACTCATATGTAATTAAATGGGTTAGGAGAGTGAAAAAAATTTTGTTACCTCGAAAACACAATTTTAAAATTTTTCTTCCCTTGTAGAACCCTTCCAAAAAATTGTCCAAGCCGTGAACCACTAAATTCAAAACGGAAGAATTTCTCTAATAATAATCCACACAAGGATTGTACACAAGAAACCACCAGAAAAATTCGTGCTAACCATTTCTATTTATTCTGTTGGGTTTATTATTTATTCTGGGAGTCTTCCATTTTCAAAATCGAAGATGGCTAAAAACCTCCTAAAGTCGTGTACTATTTACGTGTGTGTGTGTGTGTGTGTGTGTGTATATATATATATATATATATATATATATATATAAATACATGGAAATCCACTGCGTTAGGATATCACAGAATCCCACATGAAGCTCTTTTGTCCCTAAAACCTTTTTTTTAGAAATAATAATAAAAGCTTTTGATAATTATTAATAATAAAATTAGTTAGAATTAATTTATTAATTCTTTAATAAATAAATTTATATTTAGTAAATTATGTGCGCATCTAGTAGTGCATCATGACCATCCAAAAGTCCAGAAGTTTTCAATAGCAAAGTATTGATGTAATAAACTTCTTTCATTATTCTATATCTCATTCGATTTAGAGTATGGAATTAGTGTCCACTTTCACACGAATATAATTAATTCTAGTTTGAATTTATTGGTATTTGATCCATAATCTATTACTCAACATGTGTATCAATTTAGAACTATTTTCATAACATAGTCGTCTTGGCTAAGGACTTCTCGAGTAATAATTTCATATAAGTGCTCACGAGATATACTCTCCTACTATTAGGAGTGATGAATCATTTATTAACCCTCTCAACTACTTTCATTTACATTACATTGTACCCAATATCCATCCTATAGAAGGCCCCAGATGAGACTCCAAATATTAAAATCAAAGTACAATGCTTAGTAAACAAAGTACCCTGGAGATCTCAAGTCTAAATATACTTACAAATCTACTATAACGAGATTCTTTCACCAGCACTAAATAGTTATCCATGTAATTATCTTATAGTTAGGTCATCCAATGAACCTGTTCGATTAACAAGCATCCATGTGTGAAAACTTTAAGTATTACAATACTTACGGATGTAAGAACCACCGCTTGATAAAATCAAGAAATATAACACATGTTAGTCTTTGCGTATTAGTGTTGTTCTATCTAATTAATATAATGACCAGGGATAATTTAAGCACAAGTATTATATAGAGTAGTAGGTATCTCACATTATAATATCTATCATAATTTTCTTAACACTATACTATGTGCTTGGGGCTTTATCTACTAATTTAATATATATACACAAAATAATTAATTAAATTGAAAGATAAATAATATATTTTATTAATAAATGTGCAAAATACACTATACAAATTATTGGCTCTAGAGCACAACTCTAACAATGACTTCAGCATAAAAATGCCCAAGAATTCCAAATCCATGAAAAATAAATCTCATTCAATCGAACCAGTGTGTTCAAAGATTATGAACACATTTAACGAAAATCCACACAATGATGGGCACTCTAAAATCTCACAAGTGAATTGTGCTAGCAATTCTCTTGTGGCATCAGTAGGGATTTTTTTAGTTTCGTGAAGAGAAAGAAAGAACGCTATAGTTATCACACATCAAACTCGGCATGTTGACACACACACACACACACACACACACACACACACACACACACACACACACACACACACACACACACACACACACACATATATATAGATATATATATATATATATATATATATATATATATATATATATATGCTTTTCATCTCCATCTATATCTTCTAATCCTATTAGGAAATAACAAATTGAGCCCAATTTCATTATGGGCTTGTCCCTCTAAAATTGCAATTAGGTCCTAGACCTTATAACAAATTTATAACTAGCCCACAATTCTTAAGTAACTACAATTTTAACCTAACAATTATAAAGATTTTATAATCAGCCCATAAAGTTATTTCTTCTTAAAAATTAACCCTATAATCTTATCATATAATATATTGAATACCAATTCCTCTATTGTGCGTGACCCATTAAGTTTTCTGGTCTATTAGTAGCAAAATATGAATTAATTCTAATAACCATATAATTAATAATCCCTAATAATTAGAATTAATTTATTAATTCTAATTGGAATTAATTTATTAATTTTCTAATTAATCAATCAATGTTTAGCAGATCATGAGCGGTATTTAGCAATGCATCATGACCATCCAAAAGTCTAAAAAGGCAAGTGGTTTGACATGAACCTTTCAACAATAAAATATTAGTACAATAAACTCCTTTTATCATATTATATCTCATTTAGTTTAAAGTATAACATTAGTGTCAACTCCCTCTAGAATAAGATTAATTCTAGCTTGAATTTATTAGCACATGTTCCAGAATCCATTATTCAACATGTGTATCATTTGGAACTATTTCCAATACATAGTTGCCTTAGCCTAGGACTTCTTTAGTAATGATTCCCTACAAGTGGTCATGAGATATACATCATGTGAAACTCCATCTAAAGCTAACCTTAGAGTAAGGGGGATGTGATGCATATCATGTTATTCTGTATAAAAATATACTATTTAAATGATTTTATGTGCCTTAGAATTATGATTTATAGGTTAAATGACTTATTTATGCTTGTTGGGTAGCAAGGGTAAAAAGGTAATTTTGCTTGAGGTCAAAATAGGAAGATGGCTTGAGGTTTAGATAAGAAGAATATTTGGATGAGAATATAAGAACAAGAGTTAGTATGGTTAAGTGGTTAGAACTTTGTGAATTAATCTCTAAGGTCATGAGTTCAAATTCCATCACTTAAGTTTTATTCATGATTATCTTAGCTGTGTTTGATTTTTTGATTTTCTTACATTCCTTAAAGATAGGAATGTTGTCTTAAGGGAGACATGAAGATAATATCTTGATCATGTAATCATGTCCTAAAAAGAATTCTAGAGGAATTCTTGTCCCTTTGATTTCTCTAGCCTTGTCCTAACATCTTTATAATTTAAACCATCCTTAATCCATTAATCCATTCTTTTAATTCCAAAAAATATCTGAGATGAACCCCTAGCATTGAAATTCGAAAATCAGTCTTGAGGGATAGGGGATTGTCAAAAATAGGGAGGAGAGTTAGGATGGGCTTCTAAGGAAAAGAAATCACGATAGTTATACCTCCAATCCTACCTTCATTTTGTTTTACGATTTGGTAAAGGAAAAATTTGGAAATTTTCCAAAATTTTTGCAAGATGGTTTTCGAAAATTTCAGCCAACATTCTTACTCCATTGAATGCCAGAAAAATGGTCATTTCATGTAGGTTGAAGGCCGAAAATTCTGGAAATTTTCAGACTGCACAACCTTTGCAAACCAAAATTTTCCTTCAGCAAATTCGCTGCATTAAAGCAGGATTTTGAAGCTACCTTTAAGTCATAAGAACAATTGGAACTTCCTCTATTTTTCTTCAGGAAGAAGGCTGGAAAACCACCATTAAAATACCTTCAAACACTGTCAAGAATCAGCTGCAAATCGGGCCAAAGAATGCAGAAAATTCTGCACCAAAAACCATCTCCATTCTAGGCACTCTTGAAACATTGAAAACCAGAAAAATTTTCAGCTTGTTGTTTCAAGGTAAAGGCCAAAAACTTGCATTCAAACCTCTGAAAATTGGACCTTGTTCAGCCATGGACTAAACACCATTGATCTCCATACTAACCTTAAGTACTTGGACTTCATGTTCACACCTCAAAAATCTCCTAAGATTACTCTATCCAAAACTCATTTGAACTTCAAAGTAATTCTAGATTTTTTTGCTCCATTAAAACACTCTTGTAGCAAATGATTAAACCAAAAATTTCTCTGCCATTATAGACCATTTTTTGCTAGCATTATAAGCTAAACAACTCTCCATTCTTTGCATTAAACCTAGCTTGTTTAGTCTTACACTATTGAAGAGCAAGAGGCCTCCTATGAACAACCACCATTAACTAATCCTCTACCTCAAACAACTACTCATTTTCCTCCATTTGAATATCAAAAAAACTGAACACCTCTCTCTCCTTCTTGCTAAACCGAAACTCCTAACTATGCTAGACCATTCGGCCAACAACAATTCCAGAAATTCTCCAGCCATTTTCTCTCAAACTCTCTCAAAAACACCAAGAACACACACTTTACACATTCAAGCCTAAGCTTATCCAAAACATCTTCAATCACTCCCAAATACTACAAATCACTCATATTTAATCCCTAGCCTTCATTTCTGGTCTTTATAACACGAAATCATGCAAACCAAAATTTTCAAACGGATCAAAACCAATTTTTTTGTTAAAGGTTCCAAGAACATCAAAAGGTAAAACAAGAACAATCTTCTTGTTCTTTCTTTTCTACTCAATTTTTAATGTTCTATTCTAATGCCCTTCATCTTTCTCTCTGTCTCTCTATCTCTCTTGGCCGAAATGGTAGTGATCAACCATGGCTGTTTTTTTCAGACCAGTAAAGGCTCTCAAAGGCGTAGACCTTCACTAATCAAGAAACCTTCATCAAGTGATCATCTATTAAGTATTTCTTCTTAAATCTTCCTTTTAATTTTTGAATTCATGTCTCTTAGATGTTGATAGGCAGATTGAATATAAATGGGGATTGAGTATATGTATGTGGACGAAGGGGATGGAGCTAGGACAAGAGAGTTGAAATGTATGATTAGATGTCATGGATTTTTCTTTTGAATAAATTTATATTTTAGTGTTGTGCCCTAGAGGTAATCACTTGTACATTGTATATGATACATTTTATTTTAATAAAAGGCATTATATATCTTACAGTTTTTTTTGTTTACTTTTTAAGTAATATAACTGTTCGATAAAGTCCCTACTACAACACTGTGTTAAGGAAATCATGATAGAGATTATGATATGAGATTCCTACTATACTGTATAGTGTTAATACTTAAATAGTCCATAGTCATAGTATTAATGAGATAGGACATTAGTAATGCGTTAAGACTAGTATGTGTTAGACTTCCTGATTTGATCAGGCGGTGGTTCTCATATCCGTGAGTATTGAGATATTCAAAGTTAACACATAGATGCTTGTTAATGGAACAAGTTCATTGGATGACCTAGCTTTGAGATAATCACATAGATAACTATTTAGTGCCAGTGATATAATCTCAATATGGTAAACATGCAAGTTTCCTTAGACTTGAGATTTCCAAGGTACTTTATTTGCTAAGCATTATACTTTGATTCCAATTTCTAAAGCTTGACCAAGGGCCGCCTATGGGATGGATATTGGGTACATTGTGAGGTAAACAAAAGTAGTTGAGAGGGTCAATAAAGGATTCACCACTCCTCATAGTAGGGGCGAATATCTCACGACCACTTGTAGGAATTACTACTCGATAAGTCCTTGACCAAGGCGATTGTGTATTGGAAATAGTTTCAATTTATACACATCTAGAGTAGTGGGTTCCTGGTACAAGTACTATTATATTCGAGCCAGAATTAATTCTGGAGGGAGTTGGCACTAATTCTGTACTCCAAACCGAATGAGATATTGTATGGCGAAATGAGTTAATTGCACTAAAGTTTGTTATTGAAGGGTTCATGTCAAGCCACTTGACTTTCTGGACTCTTGGGTGGTCATGATGTGTTGCTAGATACCGCTCATGATCTGGAAATACGAGTTTATTAATTGATGAATTAATAAACCAATCATATTTAGAATTAATAGGATTAATTCTAATTAATTATGGATTATTAATCTCAAAGACATTTAGATTAATTCATATTCTCTACCAATTGACTGAAAAACTTAATGGGTCACACACAATAGAGGATTATATACTCAAGATGTTATTTGATAACATAGTAGGGTTAATTGCGAGAAAGAGAAGTTGTTGTGGCCAAATTATAATTAGTTATAATTAATTGTCCAAATTGTAATTCTAAGAACTTGATATTTCCAATTATAATTAGGGAATTCTCACTGTTATAGAATTATGAGATTGGAGTATATTTGGAGCAGGATTTTTTGTGTCATATAGAGATACACTCGAAACCCTAGCTGATTGTGTGTAAGACACAAAAATAACTCCAAACCCTAAGGCACACGATTTCTCTCTTCTCTCTCTCTCATGATTGTTCTTGAGAAACCCTAGCCACCATCTTTTTCTGCTAGCACAAGAAATTTTGGTGCTTGAGTATTCCTCTGTGTGGATTACTATTAGAGATAATCACACACTATGATTATAGTGGTTAAACGTTCAACTCTCGTGGAGTTTGATCAAGAGGATTGCTGGTTCGTGCCTCGACTTGAAGAAGAAATTTTTATTCTTCGAATGATCAAAGAAAGGTAAAAACTATTACCTTTGTTATCTTTATGTCTTGTTTTCCACACATATGCGGGTCTTGGGATGGTATCTCGTTTTATTCTTCCACTGCGCCATATAGGATACGAGCTTGAGATATCCAATAATATGTGTATCATGGTTAGAAGATTTATGGATGTTCGATGCATGCTAGATGTTATAACACCAACGGTGATTAGGCCTTTATGTTCTTAATTTTCAATAAAGCCATGGATGATGATTATGTCTAGAAGGAGATTGACCATGTGTTAATATATGTTAATTCAAGTATATGTTCATGAATGGATTAGCTTATTATTTAATGTTTGGGAATTTGTTCATGAATCTTTTCTAACAATAGGAAATCATGGCAAAAGATTATTTTCTTTGTTAATTCTAAGGTTATTTTTATTAATAAATTTTATGACTTTAACTAGAATTACTATTATATTTTCTCTAGGAAATTCGAAATTGCTAGGGAGGTTTGGAAATAGAATATTAATTAAAATATTAATATTTTTATTAGTTAAATAAATAAAATCTTTTATTAATATATATATATAAATATTAAAATTAATTAATATCAAATGACCTTGTAGACCATAATAATTAGCCTTACTAAAACTTTTACCTATGTCCATAAATATTATATATATTAAAAATTTATTTATTATTTATTAATTAAAAATTAAGTATAATTCATTTATTATTAATTTTATTGGTTATTTTTTTATCTATTAATTATTAATTAAAAATTATAGTGTAATTTAATACTTCTAATAATAGTACTATTTAAATATTACCATTTACCAATATTATTTAGGACCTAGTATTATCCAATATTTAGCACTAGTTTATTTATTAGCAATGATACTCATAATTTATTATTTAAAACTATAACTTATTAATACTTATTTTAGAACCCCTAGTTATTTTAACTCATCAAACTAGATTTATTTTATAAAATACTTTATCAACTAGTAATAAAGCCTAAAACATTATGGTCATGGTTATTTGTAGTTGTGACTAGTTGAATTAGGGATTATTTATGTAAGGCGGATAAGGTCTGAATGTTATCTTTTGCCTTGTATTTACCCCAGACAGGGTTAGGTTGACATTGAGGATTTTTTAGTTCAAGAAGAGCAAAGGATTAGGTTAAGTTCCTGTATGGAGTTATTTGAAGACCAAATGTAGCAAGCCAACTCGTTGTATACGAGAATTTGTACTGTAAAGAAATTATGGACAATTTTTCCTTTCTTTTAATCAAGCAAGCTATTTAAAACTAAGCAAACGTTAAACTTTTCATGAAACTCAACTTTGGCATGAATTTTAGAAACCATAATAGCTATTTTCAAGTAAATCATTGTATGATCAGTTTTCTTCCAAGTAGGACAAACAACATTGAGTACTCAATAAGGGTAGACTACTAGGACTAGTTTTTGAAGGGTTAGAGTAAGTCTCTCAGTAGGTGGCCACCTCTGAGGGGTGAGTCCTTCCCGGATAGGATGCCAGTCTTGTAGGTCATACTGGTCTGAGCTAGTAAGTTCGGTCAAGTGGATTATGTGTTTTGGAGTGGATAACCGGTAAATTTGGGGTGTAGAAATGGAGGAGTGTCTTACCCAGTAGGCCGTACACCTACCTTATGTTAGTATGCTTGGCGTGTAGCATTTTGATCATTATATTGTCATGGTGCACAAAGTGTGGTGCTATGGCTACTTCTTCTGAGTGGTTGTATTTATTGTGCACATGTATATCTTGGAAAACAAAACAACACTCTTCATTTATGACATTTATTTAATGCTTGCCAACACTTTCTTTTATGAAACTTTTACAACTTGCATATATAAACTATTTTACCTGAAACACTCAAAGCACACACAGGCTTATTGAGATTTTTATCTCACCACATTTTATAACAAGTTTTCAGGTCGATCCTGCTGTGAAGATCATTAGCTAGAATGTTACCTATGTCTTGAAGACACTCTGTTATTTTTCTTCTGTATTTCTTTTGAAAGATAGTAGCAGGCAATTATTTCTGAATTTATTCATGTATTGCCAAGTTGTAATAAATTTAATTTTGAAGTATTTCGTTTATTTTATTTTATGTGACCTAGTTATAAAGAGTCATTGTCCTATAGACGGGGCGACATCCCGGCCCTAATGGGCCTAGGTAGTGGGGTGTTACACGTCCCTACTATTAAGAGTAATGAATCATTTATTGACCCTCCCAACTACTTCATTTACTTTACGTTGTATCCAATTTCCATCCTATAGGCAGTTCTTGATGAGACTCCAAAGATTAGAATCAACGTATAATTCTTAGCAAAGAAAGTACCTTGGAGATTTCAAGTCTAAGGTTACTTTTACATTTTCTATAATGAGATTCTATCACTGGCACTAAATAGTTATTCATATGATTATCTCATAGTTAGGTCATCTAATAAACTTGTTCATATAACAAGTATCCACGTGTTAACTTTGAGTATTACAAAACTCACGGATCTGAGAACTACAGCTTGATCTAATAAAAAAGTATAACGCTTGCTAATCTTTATATGTTAATAATTTCCTATCTTATTAATATTATGATTAGGGATAGTTTAAGCACAAGTACTACGTAGTGTAGTAGGAATCTCACATCATGATCTCTATCATGATTCCTTTATCACTATATATTGTGTTGGGGACTTTATTATTCAGTTTTATACACATATAAAGATAAAGAAATTCTTTTTATTGAATGAATGTACAAAATGCATCGTATAAATGATTGCTTCTAGGGCATAATCCTACCAATACCTAATATACAAGTACATTGGTCCTATAGTAGAACCTCAACTAAAGTAAATCAAAGTACATGATTCTAGCTTCGCTAGCCACCAATCCATACTCCAGCCATGGGTATAAGTCCATGTTATAGTTGCAGTAGTCCGAGTTTCTTTTATTTTAGTACTTCTAGCAACCACTACCACAATTCCAATTCTATTTATTCCAAATAGCTTATACTATGAAGTGAGAGGATTACTCAATAGCTAAAAGTAAGATATTCTCCGTTTGGAATTCTTAGTATAATAACCTTTGTCCTGATCAGATCCCCATTCTAATCAAGCAGTTAACAACTAAGTTTATGTGTTAAGTAGCCCATGATTTATACCTTACTGTAAAAGACTTCCATTCACGTAGATTACTTGCTTAAACACAGTAGATCTTTTTTAACAAAATCATGCATAAATTAAAATAAATAAACACAAATAATTTTGAGAATAAAATTTTAATTTATTTCATTGAATTTACATCAGATACACAGGATTAGAGGACATTCCAACAATTTTCTACTTGCATTCTAAGACTATGTAAGTCCATATGTGCCTAACTCTATGGCATCTAAGTGTCTTCTAAAGGCTCTATCTGCCAAAGGCTAGGTGAATAGATTTGTTAGATTGTTTTCTAAGGTAATCTGTTCAATCATGATTTCTCGTTTTTGAATGAAATTTCGGATCAGGTAGTACTTCCTCTCGATATGCTTTCCCTTCTTGTGGTTTTTTTGTTCTTAAGACTATGAGATAGCTCCTGAATGGTTACAATATTGTACAATTTGCTTGTCTATAAGATGAGGCCTCATCATGTATACATTTTCTAGTATTTTTCTGCTTTAATTGAGATAAATTCTTACACAATTCATGTAAAACTCCATCTAAGATTACCCTAGAATTGGAGGGAAGGGTTATATTTCATGGCATATTGCATGCCTATATTCCTTTTGGTTGAATTTGTGAATTTTTAAATTTCTATATGTGGTCTTTATGATTTATTTATGCTAAATGAGTGTTGGGGGTAATTAGGAAATTTTGCTTAGGGATAAGAGAAGAAGAGACTTGGGTTTTAGAAGGGAAGAGAATTAGGTTAGGAAAATAAGAACAAGAATCAATATGGTTAAATGGTTAGAGCTTTGTGGTTAATTCCTAAGGTCTTTAGTTCAAATCCCATGAACAAAGTATTATTTTTAATTATCCTAACTAATGTTTAAATTTTATTTCTTGCATTCCATGAAATTAGGAATGTTATCTTGGGGAGACACAATAGTAATATTCTAATCATGTGATCATGTCCTAAAAGAAAATCTAAAGGAGTTTTAATCTCCATTATTTTAGCAACCCATGTCCTAGCGTATTTGAATTTAAAATATTCATATTTCTTGAATTCTTTTAATTTTCTTATAAAATATTTTAGATGATCTTGGATTTGAAAATTTAAAAGAAAATTTCTAGCTCTTGGAGATCATTTGGCATAAACATAGGAGGAATAATAGTTTGGTTTGTTTTTTAAATTAAATCACCAAATTACTTACCTAAAGAACTACATTTTTTGTTGTTCTTATTATGGTAAAAAGCTGGAAATTATCTTTAGTTCTTTAGCCTAGATTGTTTTCGAAAATGGGCAGCTTGAACATCATTTACTTCTTCGCAAATCAAGCACTCCTTTTTGCGTGCAAAAGCTGGAAACGAGCATGAAGATTTCGGACCCTTCATAGCTTGTTTAAACCAGAAAATTTCTAGCAAACAAGTATACACCTTAGCCGAGGAACTTTGGGTATTCAACACAATGAATTAGTTCTTTCATGGTTCTTGTTCTTCTTCAAGGTAATGGCTGGAAAAATCACCATTAGAGGATCTTGAAATACTCCTATTTAATAGCTGAAAACCCATTCAAAATATTTTGAATTCTAGCTAACAAACCACCTAAATCTTATCAATCCTTCTAGCTAGATAACCAGAATTTTTTCCAGCTTTTCCAATCTTCAATTAGCTAGCATTTCTCTTCCTCTTCCTTTCAATTCTTCTTCATTTCTCCATCATATTTTCGGCTATAATAGGTGCATAGCTGAACATATTTTCTTCTTCACCAACCTTAGCCAACAAAACTCCATTCAAGCACTTTAAACCTTTCCTAGTTTCTCTCCATTCAAAATACTTTGAATTTGAAAATTAAATCCCACCTTTTGCTCCATCAAACACTCGCTATCTAGAAACCAATCCTATCAAACCAAACCAGAAATTTTGCACTCATTTTCACAAGAAATTTTGGCCAACACCAACTAGAACTCTCTTCCACTTCATCTAACTTTCTCTTCTACTCTCTCAAGAACACCAAGAGCACATACTACTTTCTTTCAACCATTTAGTCACTTCTAAACATCCCAAACCACTCTAAAACCTTCAAACCAACTAGAGATCATCCTATTCTTTCCTTTGGTACACTTTATAACACCAAAATATCCAAAGTGCTCCCCTCATTCGGATCAAATAAGTATTTTTCTCACCAAGTCAAGAAGAACACAATAAGGTAAACCAAGTCCAAGCATCTTCTTTCTTCTTCATTTCTTTACTTCCAATTCTTCTTACTCTTCTCAATCTCTCTCTCTTGGCCGAATTCATTTTAGAACCAACGTCGGACTTCTACAAACCTTGGTCTCTCAAAGGACTCATCAAACCATTCAAGGCTCTTCGATTGTCAAAGCGACATCTTCAACTTAAATTGATCATCAAACAAGTACTTTGTCCTAAACTCTCTCATTTATTTTTGAACTCAAGATTAATAGGATGATGGCTTATTGATGTGATGGTTGATGATCTAGTAGCGTTAGGGGAAATAAATACATATTTAAATATGATATGGATGATTTTATGATATGTAGGTTGAGATGTGCATTAGGACTATTCTATGAAGTGGATTTTAATTTTAATATGAGATTATGATATGTTTGTTAGTATATTTGTGAATTGGGTTTATATGGCACTAGCATGTGATAATATGGTGGATAAGGGGGATTGTTGCTATTACTATGTTGCTAAGGCTTTAATTGTTCATCTTGCCATCAATTACCATGCAAACATTTATATTGCTATTGATTACTACTTTATTTATTAATAGTAAAATTATTACTACCTTTATATACTAACAGTAATATTATTACTACTTTTGATACTTAAATCGTTATCATTATTTTTATTACTAACATTACTACTAACATTGCTATTTTTTAGTATCATCGATATTATTAATATTACTAATATTATTATACTAAACATTATCATTCTATAGAAATATTAATAAAATTAATATTATTTGATTATTATCGCTATTAGCCATATTATTTTTATTTAATGATATTATTATTACTAATATAATAAATATTATTTTTTATTAAACATTATAATTTTTATTAAAAATATAAAAATATATACATAATAATATCATCATTACTATTTATATTATTCTCCTTATAGCAATATTATTATTTATAAAATTATCAATATTTTTATCAATACTTTGGACAATGTTATTATTTTTTGTTATACTCAATTAATACTTATGTCACTTGCTTATATTACTATAGTATCAATTTATTCTTTATATTAATGTTAACCTCTAAAATATTTTATTTAATTTTAGAACTCCTAAACCATTAGCATCATATTTGAGTATTGCTATTGATTATGTATATATAAAGTTGGGAATTATTAGTACCTATGCAATGTTGTTGCTTAGTTGTGCACCAATAGTGACATATATCCTATGCTTCCACCAGATAGGGTTGGTTACCTTGAGCAAGACTTGGAAGATTATTTTATCAGTGAAATCAAGAGATCAAGTAAGTCCTTGCATAAAGGTATTTGTTGAACAAAAGCGCTTCTACAAGTCAAATGTACAGATTACCACGGAAGATGTACTTTGGGTTGCAATTATGAACAGTTTATTCTTTCTACCAAATTAAAATAATTTTTAGTTAAGAAAACAATTTTTAAGAAAAACAATAAATTTTTCTTAAACTAATTTTTATCTAAGATTGATTGAAACCCATAATTGCTACTTCAAAGGAAACACTTTGTTGATTTTACTTTTCCCAAGTGGTGGACACCTCTGAGAGGTGAACTCAGCCTGGACAAGATGCCAGTTCTGGTTGGTTAGATCGGTCTGAACTAGGAGTACAATTCAGGTGGACTGTTTATTTTCGGAGTGGACAACCGGTAGGTTTGGGTATAGAGATGGAGGAGTATCTTACCTAGTGAGTTGATCACCTAGTTGTATTGTGATGTAAGGTTTCATAGTACACGGTCATGATGCATAGTTTCATGGCCATGACTATAATGTAGGGTTTCATAGTCAACTTTATTTGAGTAGTTTATTTCTTTACAAGTTGTGCACTTTTATTTTACAAATGTTGATAAAACACCACTCATTGTTCAAAGATAAATTTCAAGACTTGCAGACTTTTTGTTGTAACTTATTCAAAATTTGCATACATGAAATGTTTTCTTAAACTGTCATGAGCACACACAGGACTTATTGAGAAATGTTTCTCACCACCTTTTTATATCATGTCTTCAGGTCGATCCTGCTTCGATTGTTGATTTACTTATGTTACCATGAGCTTAGAAGATTTATTTTGATGTATTTATTTATTGGAGATTTTAGTTACCTTCTATTTATTTTAAGGATTGCATAAGTATTGTTTTGGGATTGTAATAAATTTATTATCAAGTTATTTCCATTAATATTTTCTATTACCTAGTTATAAAGACCCCTTGTTCTAATGATGGGGCGACATCCCCGCCTCTTTTGCGGTACGTAGGTAGTGGGGTGTTACAATTCACTACTTGATGTGTAAATTTTGAGTGTATAAAAATCATCAAATTTAAATTCATCCCTTAGTCAAGTTTTGATTAAAATATTATGTGAAACCCCACCTAAAGCCAACCCTAGAGTAAGAGGTTCGAGATGCATATCATATTTTCTTGCATGAATATATATATTTTTGAATGAATTTATGTGCTTTAGAATTATGATTTATAGTCTAGAAGATTTAATTGTGTTTATTGAGTAGGAAGGGTAAAATGGTAATTTTGCTTGAGGTCAAAATAGGAAGAAAGCTTGAGGATTAAATAAGAAGAATATTTGGGAGAGAAAATATGAACAAGAGTTGTTGTGGTTTAGTGGTTAGAGCTTTGGAATTAATCCCTAAGGTCTTGTGTTCAAATCCCATCATTTAAGTTTTTATCATGATTATTTTTATTTTGTTTAAGGTTTAATTTTTCGTCCCTTGCATTCCATAAGTAGAAATTGGAGTGTGGTCCTAGGGGAGATATGAAGGGAATGTCCTAATCCTATTCTTATGCCCTAAAAGAATTCTTAAGGGATTCATGTCATTTTATTCTCTAGTTTACCTTAAATTCTTTACCAATTAAGTTTGTTCAATTTATCAAAATCCATATTTTAATTCCAGAAAATTCAACAAGGTTTGTTGACCTTGAAATTTTGAAAATGGCTCTTAGAGGATAGAGTTTTGACTTAAAATAGGGATGAAGTTAAGGAAGGTTCCCAAGAGAATTAATTTCTGTGGCTGAACCTTCAAACTCCACTCCATAGTATTCATCTTCTTCAGGGAAGTAATCTGAAAATTTTCCAAGTTCTTGGACAGTCTAGCCTTCGAAAACTTCAACCATTTTTCTTACTTAAATGCTACCAGAAAAATGGCCAACTTGTTCATTTTCAAGACTGAAATTCTTTGCCAAAAACTGGATTAAACGAAGCTGTGCAAAAAAAAAAAAAAAAAAAAATCTAGACAGTTTCGCAGCATAACAGGCCAAAAACCAAAGTTGTTTCTTTTGTCTTCAAACCAGTAATTTACCTCTGCTTTTCCTCCATAAAGAAGGTTGGAAACCAAACTTAAAGGATGCTCAAATACCTCTCCAAACTCTCTGCAAATCGGCTGAAACATTGCAGAAATACTGCACAACAAATTTCAGCAAACAATTCGAATCTCAAACCAGAAAAATTCCAGCCTTGCTCTCTCTTCAAGCCTTGTCCGAAAACTACCTCAAACTTCTGTGAAGTTAACCTTAGTCAGCCATGAACTAAACTCCATTACCCTCCTCCACTAACCTACATGATTGGACTCTATAGCCACTCCTCAAATTCCTCCTTCAATTACTCCAATCAAGCTTTCAATTGAAGTTCAAAAATTCAATTTATAAAGACTAAACACTAAACTACCGGGGATGTTTCCGGTAGGCCGATCACCCACCTTTTTGTTAGTATGCACAAAGTGTGGCATTCTGACCGTTATATGGTCATGGGGCCCAACATGTGGTAACCCTTGACTACCCATTTGAGTGGTTGTATTTATTGTGCACATGTATGGTTTGAAAAGAAAAATGCCACTCTTTATTTTAATCCTTATTTATTGCTTGCAAACATTTTCTTTTATACAACTTTTACAACTTGCATACGTGAACTGTTTTACCTGGAACACTTAAAGCACACACGGGCTTATTGAGATTTTTATCTCATCATCTTTTATGCCATGTTTTCAGGTCGGTCCTGCTGTGGAGATAAGTAGCTAGATTTGTTACCTTCTTAGAAGACTCTATGTTAATTATTTTATGTGTTGCTTTGAGAGATGATAGTACACAAGTTATTTTTGGATTTTAATAAGTTCAATTGTTAAAGTATTATTTTTAATTTTGTTGATGTGACCTAGTTATAAGGACCCCTTGTCCTTTGGACGGGGTGACATCCCCGGCCTTGTTGGGCCTAGGTAGTGGGGTGTTACAAGTTGTATCAGAGCTTAGGTTTAGGCAAATATTGATAGTAGATATTCTATTTTATTAAGTTCAAATCTTTTATCTAACCTGTCTTGTTTATACTATAGGATGGTTAGAATGCTTAGAACCGCAAGAAAAGGGCAGCAATGGCATCCTCCTATCCATATCTACCCGGAAGACCTACCAGTGCCTCAACCCGCACCTCAGCCTGCACCGTAGCCAATTATTCCCTTGGATGATAGCAGTGACGATGAGGTCCTGATCAATAAGCCACCCCCAATACCTATGATAGATTTGGTTACTGACAGTGAAAATGAGGAAATTGATATGGCATATGTTCCCTATTCTCCTAGTCCCGTAGTTGACTTATCAGCTGATAGTGATGATCTGGGGGAGATAGATTATGAATCTCCACCTAGACCTTCCTTCATACCTCCACCCAACCAAGTTGAGACCGGGAGAGTTCTAGGCGACTCGGGAAAAAGCCAATGGATGGGTTTGCGAGTGGGGCTAGGATAGACTTCACTAAGAATTCTGGGGGATGGTTACATAAGACCGACTTTGAAGACTCCGAAGAGGATTAGGGAGGCTAAAGGCTATTATTATGATTAAGATGTTTTGTAAACTGCTTTCCATGAACTTTTATGATAAGGATTTCATCCCTGTTTATTGTTTTAATTTCAAATTTATGCAACTAAGAGTACCTGAGTACTCTAAGGTTTGAGAGAAATTTATATGCAATTATTTATACAAAACTTGCCTCTGATTTTCTTTTACGTAAATATGACTGAGAATGCATGCTCAAAATGTTTTAAACATTGAATGCATAAACTCATCATTTAGGTACAGTTTAGAATGGCACCCAAGCGCCGTGTGTAGCCATATCAGGCAGAAGTGTTCCAGAAGCAGAACCTGTGGCACCAGAGGTTGAGACGACTTAAATGCAGTCACCCAACTACGAAAATGAGAGTGAGCCAGATTTGGAAATGGGGTCAGAAGCACCTGTTGAAGTGACAATGGGGCAAGCATTTAGCAAGATGACTGAGATTCTTCAAACTTTGACTGAGCGGAGGAATCCCAAAGGAGAGGATGAAGTTTTGGAGCAGTTTCTGAAATTTCAACCGTCCATCTTCTTGGGAGAAGCTGAGCAAGATCAGAAACCTGAGCAATTTATAAAGCAGATGGAAGACATATGCGCTATGCTTCAGTACACTGAGGAGCAAATGGTGATGTTTGTTGCATTCCGATTGAGGGGTCTAGCTCGGGCATGGTGGCAACAGGTTTAGGACGACTGGGAGATGATTGATCAAGACTGGACATGGGCCAATTTTGTGGAAGCATTCAGAGCTGAGTATATCCCTCCGTGGATAGTGGAGAAGCGAAAAGATGAGTTCTAGAATCTAAAGCAGGGAGGTATGACGGTAGCTTAGTACGCAGCATGGTTCACCCAACTATCAAAGTATTGCAAGAGACTGGTGGACACTGAATAGAACAGGACAAGACAGTTTGACAAGGGGCTAAGGCAGGTGTTGAGAAGGGTGTTGGCACCTTCTCCACCAATGACCTATTCAGGGGCAGTAGACGCAGCCACCCGGATAGAAAATGAGGACCGCAGCAGAATGGCACCAAGACCTTTCCAGCCGCCAAGGCAATCACAGGGACCTTTCCAGAGGCAGCCATCTAACAAGCACCCCACCAACCAGCAGTGGCAGAATTGGGAAAAGCAAGCTCGGACAACACCGGTTGGTCCTATGTAAAATCTTCCGTTATGCCGACAATGTGAAAAAGGGGCCACACAGAGAAAAACTGTTGGTCCAAAAGAGGTGAGCGGAAATGTTACCACTGTGGAGACCCGAACCACCTGCAGAATACCTGCCCTAAACTTCACCGAGTCAGGTAAGGAAATCCGGCTCAAATCCCGGGGGCCAATCGAGCCAATGCCATGGGAGCATCCAGGAGTGGAGTGCCAAAACCTTAAGTGAAAGCTAAAGTTTTTGCTCTCAACTGAGAGGAGATTGGAACTGATGCGGCAGTAGTGGAAGGTACGTTTACTATCTAAGAACGTTTTGTTAATGTATTGATAGACCCTGGATCTACCCATTCCTATTTAAACAAAAACTATGAATATCATTTGGGTTGGAATGGAGTAGAACTATCTTTTACATTGTTGGTGAGTACGCCTTTGGGAAAGATGGTGTAAGTAGATTAGTATGTGCAAAATTGTAAAATCGAAGTGGAGAGAGAAAGCTTGGAAAGAGATTTGATTGTCTTGGATATTGATGATTATGATTTGATATTGGGAATGCATTGGCTAGCGAAGCATAGGGCTAGGGTAGACTGTAGGAATAAATTGGTTTAGTTCATTAGACCAGAGTGTGATGTTGGAATTCAACGGCAAGAGAGTAAAAGAATTGAAGTATTTAGTAGCTGGGCCTAAGGCCTGAAAATTGTTGAAGCAACGATGTCAAGGATATTTAGCTTATGTGATAAAAAAGTCGAAGGACCAGTGCACTCTGGAGAATACCGAGATATTAAAGGATTTTTCCGATGTGTTCCCTAAGAAACTTACTTCTCTACTTCCCATCCAAGAAGTTAAATTCACCGTTGATCTAGTTCCAGAGGCGGAACCAGTGTCCCAGACTCCATATCGGATGGCACCAACGAAGCTGAAAGAACTAAAGGAGTAGCTAGAAGAGTTAGTGAAGCAAGGTTATATCAGACCTAGCACGTCACACTGGGGAGCACCTGTGGTGTTTGTGAAGAAGAAGGATGGGACTCTAAGGCTGTGTATCGACTATCAGGGCTTGAACAACCTGACGATCAAGAAAAAGTATTCCCTATCGCTGATTAACAAGCTGTTCGACCAGTTGCAAGGATCCAGTTGTTACTCCAAACTGGATTTGAGGCAAAGATACTATCAAGTGAGGATAAAAGAGGAGGATATTCCTAAGACAGCCTTCAACACAAGATATGGTCACTATGAGTTCGTGGTGATGCCATTCGGGGTAACCAATGCACCAACGGTATTTATGGATTTGATGCATCGAGTGTTCCGACCCTACTTGGGCAAGTTCGTGATAGTCTTTATCGACGACATACTCATTTATTCCAAGAGCTTGGAGGATCAAGCAGGACATTTGAAGCTGGTATTGGAGAAGCTAAGAGAGCACAAGCTTTTTGCCAAGTTTAGCAAGTGTGAGTTTTGGCTGGATAGTGTGGCATTCCTTAGCCACGTGGTGACCAAGGATGGGATCAAGGTAGACCCAGTGAAGGTTGAAGCAATTTTAGACTAGAAGCAGCCGAAGAACATCACCGAGATTCGAAGCTTCTTGGAATTGGCTGGCTATTATAGGAGGTTTATCATAGGATTTTCAACACTCGCATCGCCTATGACCCGACTGCTGAAAAAAGACGTACCATTTGTTTCAAGTGAAAAATGTGAGAAGAGTTTCCAAGAGTTGAAGCGGAGATTGATGACAACACCATTGTTGACTTTGCCAGAAAGAGATAAGCCTTACGTACTATATACCGATGCTTCAAATGAAGGTTTAGGAGCAGTTTTGATGCAAGACTAAAGGGTGATCGCCTATGATTTTTAGAAGTTGAGGCCTCATGAAGTCAATTACCCCACACATGATCTAGAGCTGGTTGCCATTGTATTCGTTTTAAAGAAATGGCAGCACTACCTGTACGGAGAAGAATATGAAGTGTTCACTGATCACAGGAGCCTGAAGTATATTTTCACCTAGAAGACTTGAATCTGAGGCAGCGAAGATGGATGGAATTTTTGGAGGAGTACCGTTGTCCAATCAACTATCTTCCCGGGAAGGCCAACGTTGTTGTTGATGCCCCGAGCAGAAAAGTCAGTATGGCCAGGCTAAGGGTACAGGAGATTCAAGTGGTTCAGGATGTGTTGGATAGAAGAGCGGAAGTGCAAGGGGCGAAAATTGTTGTTAGCAACATAAAGTTGATACCAAACCTAAGGCGGGAAATTATGGAAGCTCAACAAAGTAATGCAGAATTTCAGCTTTTCAAGGACAAGGAGCTCAAACGACAAGGCGATGAATTCTGGCAGGACGAAGCGGGAGTTTTGTATTTCAGAGATCGGTTGTGTGTACCCAAAGAGCACCAATTGAAGGATATAATTTTGGAAGAGGTGCATAAGAGCAAGTATGCAATTCATCTGGGAGAAGTCAAAATGTACCAGGATCTGAAAAGGGCCTATTAGTGACCCAGAATGAAGTGGAACGTGGTTCAGTATGTCTTGACGTGTCTCACCTGTCAGAAGGTCAAAGAGGAGTACAAGAAGTTAGCAGGACTGTTGCAACCGTTGCCAGTACCTGAATAGAAGTGGGAGGAAGTGACCATGGTCTTCGTTACCAAACTTCCTATGTCAAGGACCTAAAAGGATGCCATATGGTAGTGGTGGATCGACTAACCAAATCAGCACATTTTATACCAGTGAATGTAAGGGATTCCATAGAGAAGTTGACTCAGACCTATGTGCCAGAAATAGTCTGACTGCATGGAGTGCCTTCAAGTATTATGTTTGACCAAGATCCGAGATTTACATCTCAATTTTGGGACAAGTTTCAAGAAGCAATGGGGTCGAGTCTGAAGTTTAGTACGACGACGCTTCCGCAAATCGATGGGTAGTCAAAAAAGGTTATACAGATATTAGAGGATATGTTGAGAGCGTGTGTATGGGATTTCGGAGATAAATGGATGAAATGTGTGCCGTATACGGAGTTATCGTACAATACCAGTTATCAAGCTTCGATTGGAATGGCTTCGTATGAAGTACTGTATGGGCGCAAGTGTCAGGTACCGCTATAATGGAGTTGGTCAGAAGATAGTCACGTGAGCAAGTCGGGAGAAGTCTGTGTTCTGGAAATGTTGGACAAGGTTAAGTTAATCAGGGAAAGGTTGAAAGCAGCCCAGAGCCGACAAAAGAGCTATGCGGACAATAGGGGGAGGGAGATAGAATCTCAGGTGGGAGACAGGGTATTCCTAAGATTGACACCGAATAGAGGAATTCTAAAGCATCCGAAAGGTGGGAAGCTAAATCCAAGGTATTTGGGGTTGTTTCCAATAAATGAGAGAATTGGGCCGGTGGCGTATCGATTGGATTTGCCAGATGGGTTGATAGGAATGCACAACTTGTTTCATGTGTCATAGCTCAAAAAGTACAATGCCGATCCCGGTCATGTTTTGAATGATGAGCCGTTGATATTGCAACCCGACCTGAGCTATATGGAGAAACCCGTGAGGATATTGGACCGAAGTATCCAGACTCTCTGGAACAAGTAGATTTCGATGGTAAAAGTACAGTGGGAGCATCATGGCATGCGAGATGCCACATGGGAATCAGAAGAGTGGATAAAGTGGAAGTATCCCGATCTGAGATAGAGGTATGCTTAAATTTCGGGGTGAAATTCTTCTAAGGAGGGGAGGATGTGAAACCCCACCTAAAGCCAACTCTAGAGTAAGGGGGTTGGGATGCATATCATATTTTCTTGCATGAATATATATTTTTTTGAATGAATTTATGTGCTTTAGAATTATGATTTATAGTCTCGAAGGCTTAGTTGTGCTTATTGAGTAGGAAGGGTAAAATGGTAATTTTGCTTGAGGTCAATATAGGAAGAAATCTTGAGGATTAAATAAGAAGAATATTTAGGAGAGAAAATATGAACAAGAGTTGTTGTGGTTTAGAGGTTAGAGCTTTGGAATTAATCCCTAAGGTCTTGTGTTCAAATCCCATCATTTAAGTTTTATCATGATTATTTTTATTTTGTTTAAGGTTGAATTTTTCGTCCCTTGCATTCCATAAGTACAAATTGGAGTGTGTTCCTAGGAGAGATATGAAGGGAATGTCCTAATCCTATTCTTATACCCTAAAAGAATTCTTAAGGGATTCATGTCATTTTATTCTCTAGCTTACCTTAAATTCTTTACCAATTAAGCTTGTTCAATTTATCAAAATTCATATTTAATTCCAGAAAATTCAGCAAGATTTGTTGACCTTGGAATTTCGAAAATGGCTGTTAGAGGATAGAGTTTTGATTGAAAATAGGGAAGGAGTTAAGGAAGGTTCCCAAGGGAATTAATTTCTATGGTTGAACCTTCAAACTCTACTCCATAGTATTCATCTTCTTCATGGAAGCAATCTAAAAATTTTCTAGGTTCTTGGATAGTCTAGCCTTCGAAAACTTCAACCATTTTTTCTTACTCAAATGCTGCGAAAAAAATGGCCAACTTTTTTAGCTTGAAGACTAAAATTCTTTGACAAAAGCCGGACGGCACAAAGCTGTGCAAACCAGAAAAAAATTCTGGATAGTTTCACAGCATAGCAGGCCAAAAACCAAAGCTGTTTCTTCTGCCTTCAAATCAGTAATCTACCTCTGCTTTTCCTCCATAAGGAATGTTAGAAATCAACCTTAAAGGACCCTCAAATACCTCTCCAAACTCTCTGCAAATCGGCTGGAACATTGCAGAAATACTGCACAACAAATTCCAGCATGCAATTCGAATCTCAAACCAGAAAAATTCCTGCCTTACTCTCTCTTCAAGCCTTGTCCGAAAACCACCTCAAACTTCTATGAAGTTAACCTTAGTCAGCCATGAACTGAACTCCATTACCCTCCTCCACTGACCTACACAACTGGACTCCATAGCCACTTCTCAAATTCCTCCTTCAATTACTCGAATCAAGCTTTCAATTGAAGTTCAAAAATTCCAGCAATTGCTCCATTAAAACTCCCTTGGATTAAGCTTCAAACAACCAGAAATTCTCCCACCATTGCACTCAGAATTTCAGCCAACCTTATAGCTCTTTCAACCCTCCTTCATTTCAGTAAAACCACAGCAAAACCAATCGGCCATTGTAGCGTCAAAGAACCTCCATCAATCAATCAACATTACCATATCTTCTACCTTAAAACACTCCATAAAATACTCCATTTGAATTTCAAACAACTAGATTTCCCTCTCCTCCCTAATCTGAAAATCAAGTCACAGAAATTCCTCAATCATTCGGCCAACGCCTTCAGCATTTCATCCAGCTTTCTCTCCAATTCTCTCCATTTCTCCAAGAACACCAAGAACACATACTACCTTTCTTCAAGCCTAAGACCACTCTAAACACCTCCAATCCCTTCCAAAAACTCCAAATCATGCCTACTCACTCCCTAGAGTTCATTTCTGGATTTTATAACATTAAATCTTGAAAACAAAAATTTGCAATTGGATTAAAAACCAGAATTTTTCTTGAAGTCTCAAGAACACCATCAAGGTAACCAAGAACAATTTTGTTCATCTTCTTTCCTTCAATCTTTAACATGTCATACTACTCTCTCTCTCTCTCTCTCTCTCTCTCTCTCTCTCTCTCTCTCTCTCTCTCTCTCTCTCTCTCTCTCTCTCTCTCTCTCTCGGTCAAAATGGTTGCTACAACCATGGTTGTTTTTCTTCTTCTCTCTTGGTTGGTTCAAGCCTCCCAAATGTGTGGATCTCCTTAAACCTTCATCAACAAAGTCTTTCTCTTTAGCCTTCTCTTTAATTCTAAAGGCATGTCTCTTAGATGTTGATGGAAAATGATAGAATATGATTAGGGATTGAGTATATGCTTTTGTATGAATGAGTTGAGATTGGAGCATGTGAATGTTTGGCCTTGGTTAAGCTTTATGAAATTTCTTGTGGATCAATGCATGTTCTTCATGTCTTGAGTGAGTATGGATGTTTAAGCATGCTAGATATTATGTCACCTTTGGTGAATAGGATATTATGTTCTTGTTTTCATTGAAGCCATGAATATGATTATGCTTAGTAGAGATTTAGCATTGTGATAGTAGGTATGGATTTAAGCCTTTATTCATGAATAGAATGATTTGTTGATTGATGTTGGAGTTTATGTTCATGATTCTTGTTAGCAATAGTAAAATTGTGACCATGACCTTGTTGATCGTAAGCTATTTTAATTGGTCAATTTTATTATGTTAATTAAAATTAATATTATGATTCCCTCTAAAGATTTCGAAAACCCTAGGAAGTTGGAATTGGAATATTAAATAGAATAGTAATATTTTAGCCAAATAAGTGATATCTTTTATTAAAGATAATATATACAAATATTTAATAATAATAATAATAATAATAATAATAATAATAATAATAATAAAGCCTTTTATATCAATAATAATAATAATAGGTAAAATATTAATCTTGTAGGCCATATATTCATAAATACTATTAAAATTTATTTATTATCTATAGATCAAAATTTAATAAAATTTATTTATTATTAATTTATTTATTATTTTCTATTTATTAATTATTAATTAAGAGATTAGTAATAAATTATTATTTATTTTAATAATATCATCTAGGACTTAGAATTCTTTATCAATTAAACCCCAGTTTATTTATTAATAACAACACTTAAGATTTGTATTTGAACCTATAACTTATTAGTAATTATTTTATAACCCCTAGTTATTTTCACTTATCAAGCTAGACTAATTTTATAAAACCCTTTATCATCTAGCCTTAAGGCTTTGGACATTAGGGTCATGATTGTAATAAGCTGAAGTAGGATTATTTATGAAAGCGAATATAGCTTGAGTATAACCATATGACTTTTGTTTACCCCAGGCGGGGTTAGGTCAGCTTTGGAAGATTTGTGAACTCGCAAGCAAAGGATCAGGTAAGCTCTTGCATAAACTTATTTGATGACAAAAGGTTACTATGGCAAGCCAAACGCGAAGTGTATGGACACTCATTTTGTAAAGGCAATTAAGAACTGTTTCATTTCTTGTTCAGTCAAACAAACCATTTAAAAATCAAACAAGCAGTTTTGCTCAAACACAAAACTCTTTCTAAAAACCAACTTTGACACAAATTTTAGAAACCCTTAATTGCTATTTCCAAGTAAAGCAATGTTTTAACCATTTTCTCTCAAGTGGGACAATCAACGTTGAGTACTCAATAAGGGTAGGCTAATAGTACTAGTTTTGAAGAGCAAGAGCGAGTCTTCTAGCATGAGGCCACCTCCAGAAGATGAACTTGACTTAGAGAAGCGACAGTACTACTTAGTCATGCTAGTCCGAGCTAGCAAGTTTCAGTCAAGTGGACTGTGTGTTTCCAAAGTGGACTAGGAGGGTGGAGAACATATGCCATATCAATCTCCTCATTTTCACTGTCAGAAACTAAGTCTATCACAGGTGTTGGGGGTGGCTCATTGATCAGGACCTCATTGTCACTGCTATCATCCAAGGGAATAACTGCCTGCGGTATAGGCTGAGGTGCGGTTGAGGCACTGGTAGGTCGTCTGGGTAGATAGGGATAGGAGGATGCCATTGCTGTCCTTTCCTTGCAGTTCTAAGCATTTTAACTATCCTACATCATAAACAAGATAGGTTAGATAAAAGATTTGAACTTAATAAAACAGAACATATACTATCAATAGTTGCCTAAACCTAGGCTCTGATACCACTTGTAACACCCCACTATCTAGGCCTAACAGGGCCGGGGATGTCGCCCCGTCCAAAGGACAAGGGGTCTTTATAATTAGGTCACACAAATAAAAATAAAATAATATTTTAAAATAAAACTTATTACAACTCAAAAATTCAAGAACAAATCCAAAATAAATTGTTCACTATCGTCTCTTAAATAAATAACATAAAGTCTTTGAAGTAGGCAACAATCTAACTACTCATCTCCACAACAGGATCGACCTGAAAATATGGCATAAAAGGTGATGAGATAAAAATCTCGATAAGCCTGTGTGTGCCTTAAGTGTTTCAAGTAAAATATTTCTTGAATGCAGGTTGTAAAAATTACATAAGAGAAAGTGTTGGCAAGCAATAAATAAGGATTAAAAATAAAGAGTGGCATTTTTCTTTTCAAACTATACATGTGAACAATAAATACAACCACTCAAATGGGTAGCCATAGGTTACCACATGTTGGGCCCCATGACCATATAACGGTCAGAATGCAACACTTTGTGCAGACTGACACAAGGTCGGTGATCGGCCTACTGGGTAAGATACTCCCCCTTCTCTACACTCAAATAAACCAGTTATCCATTCCGAAAACATACAGCTTACTTGACTGAACTTGCTAACTCGGACCGGCATGACTAGGTAGTACTGTCATTTCTCTAAGTTGAGTTTATCTTCTGGAGGTGGCCTCCTGCTAGAAGACTCGCTCTTGTTCTTCAAAACTAGTACTACTAGCCTACCCTTATTGAGTACTCAACGTTAATTGTCTCACTTGGGAGAAAACTGATAAAACATTGCTTTACTTGGAAATAGCAATTAAGGGTTTCTAAAATTCGTATCAAAGTTGAGTTCTTAGAAAGAGTTTAGTGTTTGTACAAAGCTACTTATTTGGTTTTCAAAAGATTTGTTTGACTGAACAAGAAATGAAACAGTCCTTAATTGCCTTTACAAAATGAGTGTCCATACACTCTGCGTTTAGCTTGCCATAGTAACCTTTTGTCATCAAATAAGTTTATGCAGGAGCTTACCTAATCCTTTACTTGCAAATTCACAAATCTCCAAAAGCTGACCTAACCCCGCCTGGGGTAAACACAAGTCATATGGTTATATTCAAGCTATACTCACTTCCATAAATAATCCTAGTTCAACTTATTACAATCATGACCCTAATGTCCTAAGCTATAAGGCTAGATGATAAAAGGTTTTATAAAATAAGTCTAGCTTGATAAGTGAAAATAACTAGGGGTTGTGAAATAATTACTAATAAGTTATAGGTTCAGATAATAAATCTTGAGTGTTGCTATTAATAAATAAATTAGGGTTTAATTGATGAAGAGTCCTAAGTCCTAGATGATATTATTAAAATAAATTATTACTAATCTCTTAACTAATAATTAATAGGTAGAAAATAATTAATAAATAAAATTAATAATAAATAAATCTTATTAAATTTTGATCAATAAATAATTTTCCATAGTATATATGAATATATGGCCTACAAGATTAATATTTTACCTATTATTATTATTATTATTATTATTATTATTATTATTATTATTATTATTATTATTATTATTATTATTATTATTATTATTATTATTATATAAAAAGGCTTTATTTATTATTATTATTATTATTATTATTATATATAAATATTTATATATGTTATTTTTAATAAAAGATATCATTTATTTAGATAAAAAAAATCACTTTTCCATTTAATATTCCAAATCCAACTTCCTAGGGTTTTCGAAACATTTGGAGGAAATCATAATATTAATTTTAATTAACGTAATAAAATGGGCTAATTGAAATAGTTTAGGATCAACAAGGTCATGATCATAATTCCTATTGCTAACAAGAATCATGAACATATACTCCAACATTAATCAACAAACTATTCCATTCATGAGTAAAGGCTTAAATCCATATCTACTATCACATGGTCAAATCTCTACCAGGCATAATCATATTCATGGCTTCAACAAGAACACAAGAACTTAATACCCTATTCACCAAAGGTGACATAATATCTAGCATGCTTAAACATCCACACTCAGTCAAGACATGAAGAACATGCATCAATCCACAAGAAATATCATAAAACTTAACCATGGCAAAACATCCTCATGCTCCAATCTCAACTCGTTCATACATAAGCACAAACTCAATCCCCAATCATATTCTATCCTTTTCTAACAACATCTAAGAGACATGATTTTAGAATTAAGGAGAAGGTTAAAGAGAAATACTTGGTTGATGACAATTTCGATGAAGATTCAAGGAGATCCACACGCTTAGGAGGCTTGATTCGTCCAAGAAGGGAGAAGAAAAATGGCTATGGTTGACACAACCATTTCAGTCGAGAGAGAGAGAGAAAGGAAGTTTTAGTATATCATGTTAAGATTGAAGGGAAAGAAGATGAACAAAATCATTCTTGGTTACCTTGATAGAGTTCTTGAGACTTCAAGAAAAATTCTGGTTTTGATCCGTTAGCAGATTTTTTTTTTGTTTTCAATGTTTGATGTTATAAAATCCAAAAATGAACTCTAGGGAGTGAGTAGACATGATCTGGAGTTTTTGGAAGGGATTGGAGGTGTTTAGAGTGGTCTTAGGTTTGAGGGAAGCTAGTGTGTGTTCTTAGTGTTCTTGGAGAAATGGAGAGAATTAGAGAGAAAGATGGACGAAATTGCTGAAAGGTATTGGCCAAATGATTGAGGTATCCTTGTGATTTGATTTTTCAGATTAGAGAGGAGAGGGAAATCTGGTTGTTTGAATTTGAAAGGGTGTAATTTATGGAGAATTTTAAGGTAGAAGATATGGTAAGGTGGTTTGATTGATGGAGGTTCTTGGAAGCTATAATGGCCGACTGGTTTGCTGTGATTTTGCTGAAATAAATGAGGGTTGAAGGGGCTATAGGGTTGCCAAAATTTTGAATGTAATGGTGAGAAAATTTTTGGTTGTTTGAAGCTTAATCCAAGGGAGTTTTCATGGAGTAATTTGCTAGAATTTTGAACTTCAATTGAAAGCTTGATTAGAGTAATTGAAGGAAGAATTTAAGGACTAGCTACGGTGCTAAATCGTGCAGGTCCATGGAGGAGTGTGATGAAGTTCAGCTCATGGCTGACTAAGGTTAATTTCATAGAGATTTGAAGTGATTTTTGGACAAGGCTTGAAGACAGGTAAGGCTGGAATTTTTCTGGTTGGATATTCGAATGGTTTGGTGGAAATTTTTGTGCAGTTTTTTCTGCAATGTTCCAACCAATTTGCAGAGAGTTTGGAGAGGTATTGGAGGGTTATTTAAGGCTAGTTTCCAGCCTTCTTTATGGAGGAAAGGCAGAGGTAATCTACTAATTTGAAGGGTAGAAGAAACAGCTTGTTTTTGGACTGCTAAACATTGAAGTTGTCCAAAAATTTTTCCTGATTTGCACAGCTTTGTGTAGTTCGGTTTTTGGCAAAGGATTTCAGTCTTCAAACTGAACAAGTTGGCCATTTTTCTAGCAGCATTTGAGTAAGAAAAATGGTTGAAGTTTTCGAAGGTTAAACTGTCCAAGAACTTGGAAAATTTTCAGATTCCTACCATGAAGAAGATGAACACTATGAAGTGGAGTTTTGAAGGTTCAACCATGGAGATTAATTCTCTTGGGAACCTTCCTTAACTATTTCCCTATTTTCAATCAAAACTCTATCCTCTAAGAGCCATTTTCAAAATTCCAAGATCAATAAACCTTGCTGAATTTTCTAGAATTAAAATATGGCTTTGGATAAATTGAACAAACTTAATTGGCAAAGAATTAAGGTAAGCTAGGGAATAAAAAGGATATGAATCCCTTAAGAATTATTTTAGGGCATAAGAATAGGATTAGAACATTCCCTTCATGTCTCCCCTAGGACAACACTCCTACTTCTACTTATGACATGCAAAGGACGAAAATATTCTAACTTATATAAAATAAAATTTAATCATGATAAAACTTAATTGGTGGAATTTAAACTCAAGACCTTAGAGATTAATTCCAAAACTCTAATTTCTACACCACAACAACTCTTGTTCTTATTTTCTCTCCTAAATATCCTTCCTATTTAATCCTCAAGTTATCTCCCTATTTTGACCTCAAACAAAATTACCATTTCACCATTCCTACTTAATAAGCACAACTAAGATTTCTAGACTATAAATTATAATTCTAAAGCACATAAAACTATTCAAAAATATATTTATGCATGCAAGAAAATATGATATGCATCCCGACCCCCTTACTCTACGGTTGGCTTTAGGCGGGGTTTCACATCTCCTACATTTATTTTCTTTATGTCTTATTTTCCACACATAGGTGGGTCCTGGAATGGTATCTCGTTTTATTTTTCGCTGCGCCGTATATGATACGAGCCTGAGATACCCAACAGAGGTATCAAAGAGATGCTATGTGTGGTCTATGGATATTATTTTGGCATGAAAAACTATTTTCATGTATTCGTGTTTGTTCTTGTTCGCTGTGAAAATCGTTTTCACTCGAATCAAAATCATTTTGAGCTTTGTGGGTTGGGTCCGTAGCATAATATGATTATGTAAAAGTTATAGCATATTTCGAAATGTGCTTTCTTTATGTATTGAAAATTTTCTACAGAAAAATGTTTTCTTGAACATAGTTGTTGCCCTTTGTTTCATCTTGTGAATTTGATTTTTTGTTTTGTTTTGTTTAAACTAACAAATTGGTTGTTGTTTTGAGCTTTAAAATAGGAAATTCTGCTGAGAATTGTTCTCACTGATCTGTTGCAGAAGATTAGGACACCAGAAACTGTTTCTGGAAAATTTTTCTGAAAAATCGCCACCACTTCTCAACTACAGCCGGTGCCAGCTCTAGCCTCCAAACCGGCACCGGTTTCGTTCTGTTTGCGTTATCCAAAAATCATTTTTGGAAGAGTAAATTTTTTTTAAAATCAGAACAGAGCCGGCGCCGACTCTGGCCTTCAAACCGGCACCGTTTCTGCTTTTTTTTGCGACGTAAAATTATAGAATAAAATTTTGAAAGGGCAAATCTCATTGGATGAGGGCGGTAAAATAAAAATTTTTCCAAGTGATTCCCGCCCACTGATCGGCCTATGGGACCGTCGTTTTTGTTGCCAGAGATAGGACCTAAACGTATTTTCTCAAAATTAGTTTTGAGACAAACAATTTTATTTTTTAAAATAGTGATTTAGAAAATTTTAAAATTAATGTATTTTTCTAAAATATTAATTTTAGAATTTGTTTTATTTTTCGAAAATAATGATTTTAGAATAATAAAAAGTATATGTTTATTTTGTCTAAGTATAATCAATGGCATGGTGGATGGTTATGGACTGAAACCAATTATATATGTTCATGCATTTTACAGTTTTTGTTTTTTATAAAATAGGGCCCGCGTGTCCTGCCATCTCTAGAATTCTTATGTAATTCTCTTTTCATTTAACTCCCCTTGAATGTAACTCGAGGCTTTCTCGCTTTAGGAAATTATGTAATTAGTTTACATAGGTTAGATAGGAGTAGAATTATTCTATTTTGGAGATGGCAACCAAAACAAGGCGAGAAGGTAAGACCTTCTACTTCAATAATGCATGAACACATAGGGTTAACTATATTAATTTCTTTTATGGCTCAAAGAAATTAATTTAGGGTAAAGCCCATAACCATACCATGTAGTCGCTTTATTACCATGATTATCAATTATATGATTTATTGATTTTTATGCATGTCATTCAACGAAATCACTAAAAGGAACAAATCCCTCAATTAATATTAAACCTAATTCCTTCAATTAATATAGTAAGAACGAAAGTCCTTTTTCGAGACCAAGTTGTTGGGCAAACCTAAGCCTACTTGACATTGGGCATGTTCAAGCTATGGAATTAAATTCCTGATTAATGGGTCGGGTTTAATTAAATTCTTTATTCCAGTTGGACAAACTCATGCATAAAGAAATTTAGAGGAAAAGTTGGGGTAGCCCAAAAGGCCTTAAGATTAAAAGCTGTTAATCACCCAATGATCCGATAGTTAAATACAATGTAATTAGTATTAGATACCTACCAATGAACTTAAGGGTGGCTTGTTGCGCAAACTCAAGGTTATTCTTGAGGAATTTGGATACCGGTCCACTAGGAAAGCTTCCAATGGGCTTTCCCGAATCATTAGTGGGGGCTATTAGTTTGAGTAAAATAGTATAGTAAAAATGCATTTAATTAAAGTCATAATTATTTGCATATCATATGTATATACAAGTAGCTAATGCTCTCTATTTTACATCTAGATCACTTGCATCATGTCAACAAACTTGAACTTACGTAGCCTCTTGGAAACCAACAAGTTAACTGAATCAAACTATCTCGACTGGTATATAAATTTGAGAATCATTCTCAAATTGGAAAAGTTGCTCTACGCGCTAGATGCTCATATTCCACCACCACTAGCTTAAGATGCTCATGCTGATGAGCATGCTATCCACAAGAGGCACAAGTAGGATAGTGATACAACATCATGTATTATGCTGGCATCCATGACTCTCGAGTTACAAAAACAGCACGAGCATATGGATGCTCAATCGATTATACTACGTCTTCGAGAGTTGTTTGATGCCCAAGCCAGAATTGAGAGATACGAGATCTCAAAGCACCATTCTGTTGCAAAATGGCAGAGGGTTCTTCTGTGGCCATTCATGGGCTGAAAATGCTGGGCTTAATTGAGAAGCGTGGATCTATCGGGTTTGCAATGGATCATGACTTAAGTGTTGACTTAATTCTACAATCTTTGCCTAATAGTTTCTCACAATTTGTGATTAACTATTAGATGAACAAGATTGAATCCACCATTTTTGAGTTGATCAATCTTCTCAAAACTACGGAGTCCTCCATGAAGAAGGATTCCAATACAATTTTAATGGTAGAATCTTCCTCTTCAAAGAAGAAAGTTCAGAAGAAGAAGAAGAGGCTCCCATAAAGCCCAAAGGTGATGTGAACAAGAAGGATGTAGCTACTAAGGGCCCATGCCATCATTGTGGGAAGATGGGCCGCTAGAGATGCAATTGCAAAGCCTACTTGGAGACCATTAAGGACAAGAAACAGAAGGAGAAGCTTACAAGCACTTCTACTTCTTCTCCAGGTATATTTATGATTGAGATAAATACTGCCTTTAAAAATGAGATATGGGTATTAGATACTGGATGTAGATCTTATTTGTGCAATAACTTGAAGGGAATATAGAGCAGTAGAAGGCTAGAGAAAGGCGATGTGGACCTACGTACTGCAAAATAATAAGAAACAGTTATATGCCACACTTGCTGTTATTATGTACCAATTTTAATGAAAAACATTATCTCAGTTGCGTGTTTAGACTTATATGGATTTCATTTGATATTTAAGAATAAATGTTGTTCTTTTTCATTAAATAATATTCATTATGGTTCAGCAACTCTGATTAATGGTTTATATGTTCTAGACTTGGATAATCCAGTTCTCAATATAAACAATAAGAAACCTAAAATGGATAACTCTAACACCTCTTACTTATGGCATTGTCATTTGGGCTATGTAAATAAAAATCGTGTTTCTAAGTTACACAAGTTTGGTGACTTAAGGTCATTTGATTATGAATCATATGGCACATGCGAATCTTGTTTACGAGGTAAAATGGCTAAAAATTCTTTTCCAGGAAAAGGAGAATTGGCCAAGGAGTTATTAGAACTCAAACATTCTGATGTATGTGGCCCAATGTTAATACAAGCAACAGGAGATTATAACTATTTCATAACTTTTATAGATGATTTCTCATGATACGGGTATTTGTATTTAATGAAATATAAATCTGAGGCCTTTGAAAGGTTCAAAGACTTCAAGAATGAAATAGACAAACAACTTGGCAAAAATATTAAGACTCTAAGATTTGATCGAAGAGAAGAATGCTTGAGCCAAGAGTTCCTGAGTTATCTTAGAGATAATGGGATATTGTCTCAATGGACTCCATCACATACACCTCAACATAACGGTGTATCTGAGAGAAGGAATCAAACCTTTGTAGACATGGTATGGACCATGATGGCTTCTGCAGACCTACCAACATCGTTTTGGGGGTATGCACTAGAGACTTCTGTTTATATACTAAATAAAGTTCAGAAAAAAAAATCGGTTGATACTACCCCATTTGAGATGTTCTTTGGTAAGAAACTAAAGCTATCTCACTTGTGAGTATGGGGTTATCCTGCCTTTGTCAAAAGGCCACAATCAAACAAACTTGATAATAAGTCTAACAAGTGTTTATTTGTGGGATATCCGAAAGAATCTTTTGGATATTACTTTTACCTACCATCTGAAAACAAATTGTTTGTTTCGAAGCATGTCGTCTTCTTAGAGAAGGAGCACATGCTCAAAGAGGATAGTGGGAGTAAGATTGAACTTAGTGAAGTTCATAAAGATCAAACAAACGAGGATCAACCGTCTAACCCATCTATTGAGAGAATAGATGAACCTTTTAATACACAAGAACCTCTTAGATCTAATAGAATACGTGTGGCACCTAAGAGATATGGATTTCTCATTAGTAACCATAATGACGTATTGCTCATAGATAAAGATAAGCCTACTAACTACAAGGATATTCTGAACAGTTCAGAATCTAGCAAATGGCTTGAGGCCATGAAGTCAGAGATAGATTCCATGTATGACAACCAAGTATAAACTTTGGTTGATCCATCCAAAGGAATTAAACCGATTAGGTGCAAATGGATTTTCAAGAAGAAAACGGACATGGATGGTAACTTAGTTACCTATAAAGCATGACTAGTGGCGAAAGGTTATCGTCAACAACATGGTATTGACTATGATGAAATCTTCTCGCTAGTAGATTTGTTAAAATCCATCAGGATACTCCTAGCCATTGCTGCTTATCATGATTATGAGATTTGGCAAATGGATGTGAAAATAGCTTTCCTCAACAAAAATCTGACTGAGGAAGTGTATATGATACAACCTGAGGGTTTCACATCCAGTGATGGCACAAAAGTGTGTAAGTTGCAAAAGTCTATTTATGGACTTAAGCAAGCTTCTAGGAGTTGGAATATTCATTTTGATGAAACAATCAAAGAGTTTGGTTTCATTCAAAACATGGATGAGCCTTGTGTATACAGGAAGGTTAGTAGGAGTGCAATCGTTTTCTTATTACTTTATGTAGATGACATATTGCTAATAGGAAACGATATACTTATCTTGCAAACGGTTAAAGTTTGGTTGTCCAAACAATTCTCCATGAAAGATCTTGGAAAAGCAGCCTATATTCTCAGAATAATGATCTATAAAGATAGATCCAAAAGGTTGCTTGGTCTTTCGCAGTCTACATACATAGATAAAGTCTAAGAGGTTTAGCATGGATCAATCAAAAAAGGGATTCTTAGCCATGTCACATGATGTAAGCCTTTCAAAGTCGAAGTCTGTCAAGACACAAGTTGAAAGGGATCACATGGGTAAGATTCCATATGCTTCGGCGGTTGGATCTATCATGTACGCTATGATATGTACTAGGCCCAATGTATCTTATACTCTCAATTTGATGAGAAGATACCAATCTGACCTTGGTGAGGATCATTTGGCAGTTGTAAATAACATCCTTAAGTACTTACGAAAGACTAAGGATATGTTCTTAGTATATAGAGAAAGTGACTTGAAAAATAAACGGGTACACTGATGCTAGTTTTCAATATGACAAAGATGATTTCAAATCACAATCTGGCTACTTGTTTACGTTATGGGAGGGGTAATAAGTTGAAAAAGTTCCAAACAAAAGACTATTGCCAACTCTACGACAGAAGCTAAGTACATAGCCACTTCTAAAGCAGCTAAGGAAATAAAGATAGAGAGAGTTCCCACGGATGAGAACATAACTAACCCACTTACAAAAGCACTATCCCAAAAGAAACATGATTGTCATGTTGAGTCATTTGGTATTGGATACATGAATGATTGACTTTAGTGCAAGTGGGAGTTTGTTAGTGTTGTGCCCTAGAGGTAATCACTTGTACATTGTATATGACACATTTTATTTTAATAAAAGGCATTATTTATCGTACAGTTTCTTTTGTTTACTTTTAAGTAATATAACTGTTCGATAAAGTCGCTAGTACAACACTGTGTTAAGAAAATCATGATAAAGATCATGATATGAGATTCCTAGTACACTGTATAGTGTTAGTATTTAAATTGTCCATAGTCATACACAGTATTAATGAGACATGACATCATTAATGCATTAAGATTAGCATGTGTTAGACTTCCTGATTTGATCAGGCGGTGGTTCTCATATCCGTGAGTATTGAGATACTTAAAGTTAACACAAAGATGCATGTTAATAGAACAAGTTCATTAGATGACCTACCTTTGAGATAATCACATGGATAACTATTTAGTGCTACTGATATAATCTCAATATAGCAAACGTGCAAGTATCCTTAGACTTGAGATCTCCAAGGTACTTTGTTTGCTGAGTATTGTACTTTGATTCCAATCTTTGGAGCTCGATCGAGGGCCGCCTATTTGATGGATATTGGGTACATTGTGAGATAAATGAAAATAGTTGAGAGGGTTAATAAAGGATTCACCACTCCTAATAGTAGAGGTGAATATCTCATGGCCACTTGTAGGAATTACTACTCAAGAAGTCCTTGGCCAAGGCGATTGTGTATTAGAAATAGTTTCAATTGATACGCATCTAGAGTAGTGGGTACCTAGCACAAGTACTATTGTATTCGGGCCAAAATTAATTCTGAAGGGAGTTGGCACTAATGTCGTACTCTAAATCAAATGAGATATTGTATGGTGAAATGAGTTAATTGCACTGAAGTTTGTTATTGAAGGGTTCATGTCAAGCCACTTGACTTTCTGGACTTTTGGGTGGTCATGATGTATTGCTAGATACCGCTCATGATCTGGAAATGTGAGTTTATTAATTGATGAATTAATAAACTAATCATTATTAGAATTAATAGGATTAATTCTAATTAATTATGGATTATTAATCTCAAAGATGTTTGGATTAATTCATGTTCTCTACCAATTTACTGGAAAATCTAATAGGTCACACACAATAGAGGATTATATACTCAAGATGTTATTTGATAACATACTGAGGTTAATTGGGAGAAAGAGAAGTTGTTGTGGACAGATTATAATTAATTATAATTTATGGTCCAAATTGTAATTGTGAGAACTTGATATTTCCAATTACAATTAGGGAATTCTAATAGGATTAAATTTCTCAGTTTTAGCAGGATTTTTCAGTTATATATATGATATAATCGAAACCCTAGCTGAGGTTGGATCAACGAACACTCTAGGCAACAGACAACCATCTTTCTTCTCTCTCTCTCGACTGTTCTTGAGAAACAACCCTAGCCGCCACTTAGATTTTCTACTAACTCAGAAAACTTCAGGCTTGAGTATTCCTCTATGATTATAGTGGTTAGACGTTCCACTCTCATGAAGTTGGATCAAGAGGATTGCTGATTGTGCCTCAACTTGAAGAACAAATTTTTGTTCTTCAAACGATCAAACAAAGGTAAAAAGTTGTTACCTTTATTATTTTTATGTCTTGTTTTCCACACATAGGCGGGTCTTGGGATGATATCTTGTTTTATTTTTCGCTGCACCATATATGATACGAGCCTGAGATACCCAATAGTGCCTAACAAGTGTTTGTTGAAATTCCCCTAAGACCCCCTAATTGGAAAAATCCATTAATTTGTGTGATTTACTAAGTTGGACTAAATCTTTAGCTATTGGGGAGAATTGGGATTGAACAAGAAGGCTTGAGTATTGAGAAAAATGCAAGAGGGTGAGCCTATTACTAAAAGAGCCTAAGAGAGCAAACACGAGCGTGGAATGGCCAACCTTTGAGAGCCAACACACAAGGAAGTGAAGTGAGAATTTATTTTTCTTTCTAACCTCTTTGTTTTGCAGGTATAAATACGTAAATATTCCACCACCATGGCCCTTGATCAAGAGATCTCTAGGCCTAACCTAAGTGGACTTAGTAGACCTCAAAAAGAACAAATTGATGCTAGGGTTTTGCGTGAAGACTTGTAAGTTATAATGAGGACTATGCAAAGTGAGTTTCAAAATATGACAAAGGAATTGATAAATCAGCTTGGGCAATCTTCTAGCATCGCACAAAGGAGGGGCCAAGAGCGATTTGAAGTACCTATCGTTAAATGCCCAACAAGGGGAAGAGTGGGATGAACACTCTATAGTGGGATTCCAACAAGCTCTTATGAGAGGAGGAAGACATGGTATGAGAGGAGGACGAGGTAGGGGTCAAGGAAGGAATGGTGGGAACAACCTAAAGGGGTTAGAAAGAGAGTTTGAAGGAGTTGATGAATGGTATAAGAGGGAACAAGTTGAAGCCTTTGGGGAACACAATAGTGGATGGGGCAACAGAGGAGTTAGGAGAGAAGGAAATGATGAGGAGAGGAAGTTGAACCACATTAATGGCAAGAGTGACCCCGAAGCATATTTCGAGTGGGAGAGCAAGATAGAGATCTTCCTAGAAAGTCATACCTATAGTGAAAAGTCAAAGATGAGGTTGGCTATCTTAGGATTTTCGGAGTATGCTTTGGTTTGGTGGGAGTAAGTTAGTGCACAAAGGAGACAAATGGGAGTGAAAATCGTGGCTAGTTGAAACTTGTTGAAAGATATGATGAGGGCTAGGTTTATACCACACCATTACTACAATGATTTTTACTAAAGGCTCCAATCACTCAAGCAAGGGAACAAGAGTGTAGAAGATTACCATAAAGAGATGGAAGTAATATTGATGAGAGCTCAAATCGATAAGAATCCTAGGGCAACAAGGGCAAGATTCTTGGGAGGATTAAATAGGGAAGTTGTCAATTTGGTAGAATTACACCCTTATGAACAATTAGAGGATATGGTACATGCTGCTATGAAGATTGAGAGGCAATTAAATAGAAGGGCATTTACTAGACCACAACTTCCAAGCCCCAACACTACTCGCAAGATGCCAATTAAAAAGGATGAATCCCCCAACCCATTCCAAAGGGACTTCAACAAGCCTAGGGAGGATTGAAAACCTAGGGAAGGTTGGAACAAGGACAGGGGAAAAGCCCTGGAGAGGCTACAAAGGAATAAGGATATCAAGTGTTTTAAGTGTCTTGGATATAGACACACTTCCCATGAGTGTCCAAGTAAGAGAACGATGTATACTTTTCCCTATTGTGAGGTTTCTACCAATGAAGAAGAAGAGGGAGAAAGGTACCAAGGAGACCAAGAGGAAAATAGGAATAAGGAAAGTGATGAATAAGAAGTTGTTGCTCAAGAATACTCTTTGGTGGGAGTCATAAGAAGGTCATTGAATTCACAAGCCATTAAAGGCCATGATCACCAACAAAAAGAGAATATTTTCTATACTAGGTGTTTAATCAACAAGACCCCTTGTAGTGTCATTGTGGATAGTGGGAGTTGCACTAACATGATTAGTGTAAACTTGGTTGAAGAATTGGACATGAGATAGTCTAAACACCCTAAGCCCTACAAATTGCAATGGTTGAATGATAGCGGGGAATTGAGAGTAAACAAACAAGTTTTAGTATCTTTTGAGATGGGAATGTACAAGGATGATGTGCTATGTGATGTGGTACCTATGCAAGTAGGTCACTTGCTCCTAGGGAGGCCTTGGCAATACGATAGACATGTAAAGCATGATGGAAGGAAGAATACTTATTCCCCACTCAAGGAGGGAACTAAGTTTACCCTCACCCCCATGGCCCCTAGTAAGGTGAACAAAGATCAAAGAATCATGAAGGAGAAAGAGAAGAAGAAGGGAGCACAAGATGTCAAACAAAGACAAGAAATTGAGAGGAAAGAACAAAAGAGGAAAGAAAAAGAGTAGAGAGAGAGGATTGACAAATAAGTACCTTTGACGATCAAGGATAGAAGTGAGCAAGGATAAAAGAGGGGAGGTAAAAGAAGAGTGAATTACTTTGAAAAAGTAAGTGAGGTTATACAGACTATAGAAGCTAAGGAATCGGTTATTCTTCTTTTATGCAAATGTTCTTATGTTTCAACTAATGATTCTACATTGTCTTTGCCTAATGAAATTGCAGCTATTCTTCAAGAATTTGAAGCTGTTTTCCCAAAAGAGGTTCCTGGAGGACTACCACCCATAAGAGGGATTGAGCATCAAATTGACTTTGTGCCCGGAGCCATCATCCCCAACCGACCTGCATATAGAAGTAACCCGGAGGAGTCCAAGGAATTGTAAAAGTAAGTAGAGGCATATTACTTGTGAAGGAAATCTAGGTACATATAAAATATCTTTCAAAACTACTATTCTACTGCAATAAAAAACAAGATCCAACTCTCCCACTCCAAGGGCCCAAACTTGTGCTCCATTTCCCACACGTAGTCTATGTTCGCCCTTCTGGAGTCTTCTAATCTTTCTAAACCCCTAAAAGGAGTTACAAATATGATCAGTGACCCCTGAATCAACAATTCAAGTGGAAGTTAATCCAAACACTAATATAGACTCTAGATAGAAAACATTACCTATGGGGTTTTTCTTGGGCTAGGTCTTAGGCTGGACTGCTGCATTCCCATTCTTCTTCTTAAACTTCCTGGGCTTGGGTCTAGTTCTAGAAGATGAAGCTTTAGCAATCATAGCCTTAGATTGTGACTTCCTGACCTTCTCCGCCATCTGAAGCTCCTTCATCAACTCAGTTAAACCCATGTTCAACTTGTTCATGTTATAGTTCAACTTGAACTGAGTAAAAGAACCCGGTAGAGATTCAAGAACTATGTCCACTTGGCTCTCGGGGTCAATGAAAGCCCCTAAAATTTCTGCCTCCTCGAAAGCAACAATCATCTTGAGCATATGCTCTCTGACTGATGCTCCATCAGCCATCTTAGTGTTAATGATGGTTCGAAGAGCCTCCTGCCTTGCGGGCCTACTCTTACCCGCGAACATCGTGGCTAATGATTGGGTTATGTCATACGCAGTGGTCATGTGCTCATGTTTGGATTGGAGCACATTAGACATGGAGGCCAATATGTAACAACGAGCCATCTCGCAGAGGCTGCATATAGCCCGGTATTTTCTATGTCATACGCAGCGACCAGCATGCTAGAAAATAGTAGACATTTTCATGCTCTTCGATTTTTAAACCTAAGTACCCAGATAATAGAATTAAATACATTAATTAATTAATGGTCTTGTTTAATCCTAAAATCCCTTACTAATATTTTTCAAGCAAAAATATTCCTTGAATATTAACTATTGCAAAATATTAACTTCGCCTGGTATGGACCCCAAAACCAAAAGAAAACACAAGAAAAATTACAAGGAAAAAATAAAAAATTTTTCCTTGGTCCATTACACCCGCCACACTAGATCATACACCCATCTGCATTGTGGTCTACTACACCCGCCGCACAGAACTAGGACCCATGAGAAATCGGCACACGAACCGGCCTTCCAGACCCTAGCCGGCGCCGGTTCCAGCACCCCAAGCCAATGTCGGTTGCGGTTTGACGGCCTGATCCTGTAGTTTTTTTTCTGTGAATTTCCTCTGCAAATTTTCCCTGTTTTCTTCTCAATTTCTGGTATCAATGGCTCTTTGAAGTCAACCCAAATTCAATTAAATCAACCAAAACCAACAATTGCCTATACCCATAAACATTGGGCTTACACGATTTGTTAAGAAAAATAGTAAATTACACATCTCCTATACCTCTACCCGTGAGGTTTAACAGAGAAACTATCCATACCAAAAATAGCGAAGGATCACAATTTTAATCACACATATGTGTCCAGTTTTATTCACCTAGATACATGCTCCCAATATTTTCACAAAACCTTCATGCTCTAATACTAATTGAAGGCATAGAAAAAGCAAAACACAGGGCACGCAGCGGAAGCGAAGATCAAAAATTGGAAAAACCAAAAACAGAGGAATTCCCATCCCGGGTCGGCGCTGACTCCAGCAGTCTTAGCCGGTGCTGGTTGGGCTCTAGCGGGACTCTGAGGTTAAAAAATTTCTAACCTTTTTTCCTCGTTCTAAGAATTGGCTGGACCAAAATGTGTACTACCGGGGTAGGTACGCTGGTGGAAGCCTCTGGTGCAATTCCTGCAAATCTCCTACTCCGTCTTTACATGTAGGTGAACGCCAATCTCTCGATGTTCCAGTATATGGCCTGCCTAAATCTATTTGGTGAACAACTACAGACTAAAGAACTTTTTTTCTGGAGAGAGAGAAAGAGAGACGTCTGACATTTCACAGAGAAGAAGCCGTCTCAGAGAGTGTGTGTTCTGACAACAACATAGTTTTCAATCCTCCTGTTTAACCTAAATAAAAACCCTAGGTTAAACTGGATTGGGCCATTAGATTCTTAGTTTAACCTTTTGGGTTTAATTAATTATTCTAATTAGAACCACATAAATAGCCCAATTAATAATTAATTTCCCAACCCAAATAAACTAGTCTAATAAATAAGCCTATATTAGTTTAGTCCCAGGTTAATCTTTAATTATTCAAATTAGGCCAAAGCCCTGAATAATTAATTAACCCACTAAACTAATTTAATTAATTCTCTCTCCATGGACCTTTATTTTATTCTAGTCCACAATTAAATTAGGCTACTTAAATAAAATAAATTCTATTTAATTTAATTTAATTCCTTAGCCCGTATTTAATTAGGACTCACGATCTAAACTAGGGACCAAAAGACACACTGCCTTGGTTACTAAAATGACCAAAATACCCTTGCCATATAAATAGCTGTATTTCGCATTTTAAATATTTCCTAATATCACCATAAGGAAATATTGACCCCAATGACAGTGCTGCGTTAGTAAGGTCTCCGACTTATAGGTATAATGATGAAAATACCCCTGTATACATCGCCGTACATTTAGAGAGGAAGAAGTGTACTAACATCTCTCTAAATGACATCTACCATCCTTATGCCTCTAGTCCAATGGTCTACGACTTCCTGGATTGTTTACGCTTTTCAAGGGAGCTACTCTAAAGCAAACATCTATGTCATGTTTCCCAGGGCCCTGGATATTTAGATCATTCAGACAGCCACAATGGATCATATAGTATAGAAACTATCTTGGACTAATCTGTCTTAACTAACTAGTCACACATACCCAACATGCAAGTATATTGCCCCTACTATAGAACCTCAACTATAGCATATCAAAGTATATGCTTCCAACTTCGTCAGACCACCAACTCATACTCAAGTCGTAGAGTACTAGTTCACGCTATAGCAGTAGCAGTTTAGGTTTCTACCATATAGTACTTTAAGAAACCACTACTATAGGTCATGTTCTACGTATTCGAAATATGCTTATGTCACTGGCTACTCACTAGCTAAAGGTAAGCCATTCCCTATTTAAAATTCACAACATAATAACCTAGATATGATGAGATTTCCATTCTCATCAATTGGTTAGGAACGAATGTTTATGTGTTAAGTAACCCGTGATCCATACCTTACTGTGAAAAACCTCCATTCATATAGACCGCTTACTTAAACACAATGGGTCTTTTCTAAATGTAATTGTGCATAAATAAAAACGTAAATTCACAAATAATTTTTGAAAATAGATTCTTTTATTAAAACATTCGATATTTACATCAGAAACCTAGTCTAAGAGGGCATATTCCCAACAGATTTGGATCAACAAGTTTATAACAAAACTAGAAGTGGTACTTAACATTGTTGATCTAATAACCCTATATTGTGATGACAATGGAGCTATTGCACAAGCAAAAGTGATGCGTAAATTTTGGTTGAACAAAAATCATCAAATTTAAATACATCCCTTAGTCATGTTTTAACTAAAATATTAATCCCAAAATACACATGCGAACAAGTATACTCATCGCAAGTATAGCATAGGGAATTAATGAGTATCGATCCTCAAAGGAAGAAGTACACACTAGTCACTTTTCATTCATTGTTTAACTGACCCAATAAATTGGTAAAGAAATAAAAATAAAAATAATATATAAATATGTATATGTATATGTATATATATATATATATATATATATATATATATATATAAAACTCATGGAGAGAAAAATATGTAATTAAATAATTATTCTCAAAAGCACGGCATGAATTATTTAATACTTATCACAACCAATTATTTCCTCAACATCATGAAGGAATATAATGTAAAATTCAATCATTTCCCAAGTCATGAATCTACTTACGTACACTCCACTTCGTTCTCAATCTATGGAATCACTATCTTTTGATTAAATTAGTAGATTTCCCAATCAAACCAACATAACCAAAAAATACATTAAACTCAATTCCTCATAAACATAAGTAATCAAACACCAAGAAAAATAATTAATTAATAAAAAATTAAATAAATTCAAAATCATAAATCCAAGACTAATATCCAAATATAATTAAATAATTAAACTCATAATTGTTCAAGAAAAAGAAAACAAATGAAAGAGATAAATACTCATAGATAAAATTTTAAATTTCCAATGAAAGCTCTTTCGAAAATCAATACCCCTTAAGTAATTTCTCTAGAGAAAATATTAATGGTGCACTCTAAAAAATATGCCTAAGTCTCCACATTAAGCACACACTTTATTCCTACGTAAAGAGCCTTTATTTATAGGCTTACAAGTTTCCTAAGAATCTAAAAGAAAGAAGAGGTAATTTCCAAGTAGAAATCCAAATAAAAAATAAAGAAGGCCACGAGTCAATTTGTGAAAGAATTGGCAACTTCTGTTTTGTTGCCTTGCACTGAAGAAACACTCCAGAAGCTAAATTTGCTTTGTCAAGCCAGCGATAAAATAAGACTTTTCCTTTTGTGTTGAATTCGGCACATCAGAGCCAAATTCTAATGTGCCAAGCCATTTAATTGAGCCATTGCAATTTCCTATGAATTCGCTCTGCCAATCCGAGTTGTTTTCTTCCGAGCCAATGATAACTGAGCCTCCAAGCCAGTCTTCCTTTTGTTGTCTACTCGTTGAGCCGCCGAAGCCACCTATCTTTTTTTTTTTTTTTTTTTTTTGCTGTTGCAGAGCTGAGCCACTAAAACTGCTGAGTCGCTGAAGCCGATCGAGATTACTTTCCTTCTTGCATTGGCTCACTCGAACTAATCTTGTGTTTTTTGGCGAGCCGTCACAACCGAGCTAACAAGCCACCTAAGATTTCCTTCTTTTGTTGCATCCTCCCTAGGATGTCTTTCATCCTTCACATGTTGTGTTTTTGTCCTTTTCCTTTTAGCTTTGTCTTGTTTCTTGTTTCAGTGGCCCACCGTGCTATTTATTTTCTTTTGTCCTTTGGTGAAGCCACGAGCCAAGCCATGAAGCCTACAAGCCATCTTGCTATTTCTTTTCTTGTTTCCAATTTTTCTTTCCACTCCATTGTGTTTCCTTTTTTCTTGCTTTGTCGTGCTCTTCTCCAGACTTAGCCCTGCACCAGGCCTGTCTTCTTGACTTGGTGTTGCGTCTAACCTATAAAATTATACAATTTTCCTCCAAATTCACTTATTTTTACATAAAATTATAAAAAATTATTTTTATAAGTGAAATATCAAATAAGAAAGAATATAACTAATTATTGTATAAAAAGCATTTCAAATTAGTCTCAAATAACTAGAATAATAATGATGATTTTTACCCCTATCACATACCCCCACACTTGAATCCCTGCTAGTCCTTAAGCAAAGTACAAAACAAAGCACACAAAACAATTTTATTTCTTCTCATATTCATCCATATCAAAGCCATAATTTCTTTCCCAACTTTAGATAAAAATTTGTCATTCATTTAACCCTTTAAAAACCTTTTTAAACTCATGCATTAAATTAAATATATCAAGACCCTCAACCTTACAGTTAAACAAGTTTATATTTTAGTCTATAAAAATTATTCCACCTTTCAAGTCAAGACATAAATAAAACAAATTATACAAGTCAAGTTATTTAACCACTTCAAAACTCATAGTATCAAATTTGCAAAACTCTAAGTAGCAAAATAAGGAGACACTCATTTTTCTTTTTTTCATCATTCTCTTTTTTTTTTTTTCTTTAGCCTCAAGTGCATGAACATTACCTTCATGCACTGTATTGGCACCTAACATTTTTTTTTTTCTTTGCTTTTGAGGAATTAACTTCAAGAAAGTGTGATACTTCCTATTTTTTCCCTTTCACTAAGCGTGTGGGCCCCCTTAAGCAATTTCCTAATGAGATAAGCATTTTCTTTCCAAATAGAATAAGCATTTTTTTTTCATTTTTTTTTTAAAAAGAACAATGCATTCTCTCTCTCTCTTTTTTTTTTTCAATTATTACCATCCTTATTCACAACACCAAGTTAAACAAATTTAGACAATCATGAATCAAGAAGTAATAAACAACTCTTCCCATATTTCATCACATCCTCCATAACCAAGCAAGAAAAGTAGAAAAAAATTGAAATATTAAAATATAACCAAGATTAACTTAACTTGCCAAGACTTAACATATTTAACTTAATACACAATTTTACTCAATAAAATCCAACCAATGTGAATGACAAAATCATATCCAAATTGAAAAAGGAAATTATAACCTTATCATAGGCAAAACAATTTCATAGCAATTTTAAAAAATTTCACAAATACCATAAAAAATCCATTGACAATCCATTAAATCTAAAAAAAAAATGTACTTGAGAAAATATTAAATCCCTCTCCCATAGTTAATTTGGACATTATCCTCAATGGCCTAAAATATCACAATAAAGTATAACCAAAGGGCCAAAAAAATGTAAAGAGGGAAAACAAAATAATGCTCCCCAAGGCAGATTAACTCCAAGTTAAGTGACCATCAACCTTCAAAAAGTTGGAAGAATTATTGCCAGTGAGAAAATAAACCTACAAGAACAAAGAAAAAAAAAACAAGTAAAAGTATAAAAAAAAATTAAACGAAGAAGAAATGGTCTTACAAAAATGAAAACACACCTATTTTTTTTTTTTCAAAATGAAATATAAAAAAAATCTAGAAATACAAACAAGAATGGAAAACCCAAAAAAATAAAAACAACTGGTGAAGAGGAATAAAGAAGAAGAAGCAGGGAAGGAAAAGAAAAAAGAAAATCCGGAACAACAAAGGAAGAAAAAAAACAAAGAATGAAAAAGCAAAAGAAAGGAGACAAAAGTGAAATAAACAAAAGAAAAAGGGAGGTAACATCCTGGGGAGGATGTACTACATCCTGCCAAGGATGTAACCAAAGAAACAAAACAAGCCACGACTTGTTTAAGCCGCGGCTCACAAAAGACAAATTTTTTTTTTTTTTTTTACGCACTACGAACATCACAAAACAAAGCCTGGGGAGGATTTCATCAAAGTCGTGCCCCAGCTACATATATATTTTTTCTTCTTTTTGTTTTCGTTTTGTTTAAAAAATAGTATACCGATTTTTTTTTTCAGCAATAAAAAAAACAAAACAAATACTAGCATACAAAAGAATTTTTGTACAACAATATAGCACATAAATTACAACTAATTAATATTACAACTGTTATCACTATTATTATATGCAATAATTCAACTATTACAATAATACTAAAAAAATAAATACAACAATATATTCTAATTATAGAGTACAAGTACAAATACTATTATTGATAGTATTAGGAATACAAAATATTTAACAACTAAAAAAAACAACAATTATTATTATGGTACACTAATATATGGTTTATTCACCATTTTTTTTTTCAAAATATATAATACAACAAGAAATTAAATTATGCACATGGGGCCTAAAAATAATATTTACATATTTATAGGAATTTGGGAAGAATAAGGAAAAGAAGAAAAAGGAAAAAGAAAAAGAAAAAGTGAAAAAAAAATGGGGTGAAGAAAAGAAAAAGGGGTATCGACAAAGTATAATTTTTTTTCTTCTCGAAATAAAAACTGCTCTTTTTTTCCATTTTCTTCTTATATATATATATATATATATATATATATATATATATATATATATAAGTAATAAAAGCTATCCTAAATGAATGCATGAATATAGTACAAAACAAAATCTATATAAAAAGAATTTTTATTTTTTTCTTTTAAAATAAAAAAATTGATTACATAAATAAAAAATAATCCCAAGTTAATGCACAGGCACAATACATGTAAAATAAGAATGCATAAATTAAATATTAAACTAAAATTAAAAAATATAAAGAAATAAACTAAAATAAATTCAGTTTGTCTAAAATATCATGTCAGTAAAAGTTTAAACCTGAAAATAAAAAGAGTTAGTATTGACTCAAAATTATAGATGTAAAAATCATCAAATTAAAAATACAATTAGTACACATATTTCACATTAACATTAAGTTAGTAAAATTAAATAACTAAATGTACAATATATAGAAACATACAAAAACTAGTTAGTAATTATTAACATGTATCTATCCATTTATATATTTACATGGCTAAATCAATAAAATCCAAGCTTTCATAATATTGTTCCTCGGTAATGGTGCTAAAAACTTGATGCGTAAATTTTGGATGTATAAAAATTATCAAATTTAAATTCATCTCTTAGTCAAATTTTAATTAAAATATTAATCACAAAATACATATATAGGCAAGTATACTCATCGCAATCACAAGATAAGGAATTAACGAGTATCGATTCTCAAAGGAACAAGTACACACTAGTCACATTTTTTTCATTATTTAACCATTCCAATAAATTGGTAAAGAAATAAAAAAAGAAAAATAAAAAGAATATGTATGTATGTATGTATGTATGTATGTATGTATGTATGTATGTATGTATGTATGTATGTATGTATGTATGTATGTATGTATGTATGTATGTATGTATGTATGTATGTATGTATGTATGTAGCTCATGGAGAGAAAAACATGTAATTAAATAATTATTCTCAAAAGTATGACATGAATTATTTAACACTTATCACAACCAATTATTTCCTTAGCATTATGAAGGAATATAAAATAAAATTCAATCATTTCCCAAGTCATGAATCTACTTATGTAAAATCCACTTCTTTCCCAATCTATGAAATCACTATCTTTTGATTAAATTACTAGATTTTCCAATCAAACCAACATAACCAAAAAATGCATTAAACTCAATTCCTCGTAAATATGAAAGTAGCTAATGACCCGTTGCTCGAGGTGAAATAAACTAATCTTTGATCACTTTAATTCTTTAATCTTAACTTTGTTTCTCAAGTCCATTAAGATTTAACAAATTCGAAATCAATGCAATGAACTCCTAACATCGTTTCCCAAGCCAATTAGAAAAACCTGCACTAATAACCAATGATAACAAGTAATCAAATACCAAGGAAAATAATTAATTAATCAAAGATTAAATAAATTCAAAATCATAAATCCAAGAATAATATCCAAATACAACTAAAGAATTAAACTCATCATTGTTCAAGAAAAAGAAAATAAAAGAAAATAAAAGAAAGAGATAAATACTTATAGGCAAGCTTTTCAATTTCTAATGAAAACTCTTCCAAGAATGAATGCTCCTTAAGTAATTTCTCTAGAGAAAATATTAATGGTGCACTCCAAAAAATATGCCTAAGTCTCCATATTTAGCACATATTTTATTCCTACGTAAATAGCCTTTATTTATCGGCTTACAAGTTTCCTAAAACTCCAAAAGAAAGAAGAGGTAATTTCCAAGTAGAATTCCTAATAAAAAATAAAGAAGGCCACGAGTCAATTTGTGAAAGAATTGGCAACCTCTATTTTGCTGTCTTGCATTGAAGGAACACTCCAGAAGCTAAATTTACTTTGTCATGCCACTGAAAAAATAAGCATTTTCCTTTTGTATTGAATTCGGCTCACCCGGGTCGAATTCTAATGTCCCAAGCCATTTAATCTAGCCATTGCAATTTCCTATGAATTCACTCCACCAAGCCGAGTTGCTCTCTGTTGAGCCGATAAGAACTGAGCCTCCGACCTAGTCTCCTTTTGTTGTCTACTTGTTAAGCCGTCGAAGCCACCTTTGTTTTTCTTTTGCTGTTGTGGAGCCGAGCCACTGCCATTTCTTCCTTTGCTGTCGTGGAGCCAAGCCACTGAAACTACTGAGCCACTAAAGTCGACCGAGATTGCTTTCCTTCTTGCATCAACTCACCCGAGCCGATCTTGTGTTATTCGGCGAGCCGCCACAACTGAACTAACAAGCCACCCAAGATTTCCTTCTTGGGTTGCATCCTTCCCAGGATTTCTTTCATCCTCCACATGATTGTTTTTGTCCTTTTCCTTTTAGCTTGGTTTTGTTTCTTATTTCAATGGCCCATAGTGCAATTTATTTTCCTTTGTCCTTTAGGGAAGCCACGAGCCAAGCCATGAAGCCCCGCAAGCCATCTTTCTATTTCTTTTCTTTTTTCCAATTATTATTTCCACTTCGATGTCTTTCTTTTTTCCCTACTTTGTTGTGCTCTTCTCTAGACTTGGCCCAGCGCCTAGTCTGTTTTCTTGACCTGGTGCCGGGTCTAAACTATAAAATTATATAATTTTTTTTCTAAATTCACTTATTTTTTCATAAAATTGCCAAAAAAAAATATTTTTATAAGTGAAATATCAAATAGGAAAGAATATGACTAGTTATTGTATAAAAAATATCTCAAAATAGTCTCAAATAACTAGAAAAATAATGATGATTTTAGCCTCTATCGAAAGGAATCACGGTCTCATCCACGATCCAATCATGTACTTAGGTGCTATCACTTGATTAGAGAAATTATTGATAGGAAATATTTAAATATAGAGAGAGTTCCTACTGATTAGAACAAAGTTAATCAACTCACAAAGGCATTAACCCAAAAAAAGAAAAAATAAGACGGTCATGTTCAATTATTTGATATTCGATACATGAATGATTAGGTCTAGTGCATAATCATTCATGTATCGAATATCAAATATCAAATAATGTATATGTTATCATATGCGCATATACATTAGGTCTAGTGCATAATTATTTCTAGGGCATAATCATTCATATATCGAATATCAAATAACTGAACATGACCAACTTGTTTTTTTTAGGTTAATACCTTTGTGAGTGGATCAACTATATTCTAATCAGTAGGAACTCTCTCTATATTTAAATCTTTCCTATCAACAATTTCTTTGGATAAGGGCTAAATCATGCTTGGATCGTGGATGAGACCGTGATTCCTTTTGATAGGGGCTAAATCATCATTATTTTCCTAATTATTTGAGGCTAATTTGAGATACTTTTTATACAATAACTAGTCGTATTCTTGTTGTATTATAATACATTATAAAGTTTTAGTGCATAATGTTCTATCATTCAGTTTTATGCACATATACATTATTTGTACATTATTTCCGTTTATGCACATATGTACATATACTTCACTATCATTCAGTTTTATTCAATACTTTATCATTCAGTTTTATCATGATTTCAGTAACACTATACATTATTCTAGTGAAAGTGGAGGATTGGTAGGATTATGCCCTAGAAGCAATGATTTGTACAACGTATTTTGCACATTCATCTTTCAATTTCTTTATTTTATATGTGCATAAAGTTGAATGATAAAGTCCCTAGCATAACGTATAGTGTTATTGAAATCATCATGGAGACCATGATGTGATATTCCTACTATACTATGTAGTACTTGTTATCCCTAGTTATAGTATTAATGAGATAGAACATCATTAATGCACAAAGACTAGCACAAGTTATACTTCTTGATTAGATCAAGCAGTGGTTCTCACATCTGTAATTATTGTTGTACTCAAAGTTAATACGTAGATACTTGCTATATAAATAAGTTTATTAGATGACCTAGCTATGAGATAATTACATGGATAATTATTTAGTGCTAGTGATAGAATCTCATTATAGTAAATGTGCAAGTATCTTTTGACTTGAGTTCTCTATGGTACTTTGTTTACTAATCATCGTACTTGATTCTAATATTTGAAGTCTCATCAAGGACCACCTATGGCATAGATATAGGGTACAACATAAAGTAAACAAAAGTAGTTGAGAGGGTCAATAAATGATTCATTACTCTTAATAGTAGGGGCATATATCTCACGGTCACTTATAGGGAATCATTACTCAAGAAGTCCTTAGCCAAGGTAACTATGTATTTAAAATAGTTTCAAATGATACACATGTTGAGTAATAGATTCTGGAACAAGTGCTAATAAATTTGGGCTAGAAATAATTTTATTCTAGAGAGAGTTGGCACTAATTTCATACTTTAAATCAAATGAGATATAGTATGATGAAAGGTGTTTATTGCACTGATATTTTGCTATTGAAATGTTTATTTCAAGCCACTTGATTTTCTAGATTTTTAGGTGGTCATGATGCATTGTTAGATGCCACTCATGATTTGCAAAATATAGATTTATTAATTAAAGAATTAATAAATTAATCTTAATTAAAACTAAAAAGTTAATTCTAATTATTAAGAATTATTAACTCTATAACTATTAAAATTAATTCATATTTTGCTACTAATAGACCAGAATACCTAATGGTAAGATACAATAGAGGAATTGATACTCAAGATATTATATGATAATAGTATGGGATTAATTTATGAAAAGAAATAACTTTGTGGATTGATTATAAAATGTTTATAATTATTGGGTTAAAATTGCAATTACTTAATTCTTATAAGCCACTTATAAATTTGTTATAAGGTCCAGGACCTAATTACAATTTTAGACGGACAAGCCCATAATGAAATTGGGCTCTATTTGTTATTTGTTTTTTCTTAATAGGATTAGGAGATACAGATTGACACAAAAAGCATGTGTGTGTGTGTGTGTAGCACAGTGGGTTTGAGGTGTGATAACTATAGAGTTTTTTCTTTCTCTTCATCAAACAAAAAAAATCCCTACTGATGCCGCAAGAGAATTGCTAGCACAATTCATTGGTGAGATTTTTGAGTGCCAATCCTTGTGTGGATTTCTGTTAGAGGTGTTCATAATCTTTGAATACAGTGGTTTGATTGAATGAGTTTTTTTTTTTTTTTCATGGATTTGGAATTTTGGGAAATGAAGAATTACAAAAATTTTTGAGAGCTTCTGTAGCTTCGCCTAGAGGTATTCTTCAAACTTTCTCTGTTTTCTTGATCTATAAATTGCATATATATGATCCACTAGCTAAAATTCCTGTTTTATTTCCACTGCGTTGATGTGATTTGCATGAAGGAATTCTAACAAGTATGTGTGACTTGTTGGTTAAGACAAACTCATACAAGATAATTTCTATGCTTCTAAATGGAGAAATCAACTCATTGTGATTGTCCAAGATAATCTATATAATTCAGAGCCTTGAAAACATAACTTAGTATTGTACGCTTTTGGGTTGCTTCAAAAAATAAGCAGGTACATACTAGAAGTTATGGATTATTGAACTAGATATCTAAAGATGGTAGAATTTATCGAGAGAGGTGTTAGTACATTTCTACTGTCTCATTGATGGGTGTTACATAGAGGGGTATTTTAGTCATAACACTTGTAGGTCAGAGACATTTCTATACGCAACATTGTCATTGGGGTCAATATTTTTTTATGGTGATATTAGAAAATATTTAAAATACAAAATACATCTATTTTTATAATAGGGGTATTTTGGTTATTTTAGTAACCAAAGAAGACGTGTCTTTTAGTCTTTGAAATAGTTCGTAAGTCCTTATTAACATTGGGCTAAGGAAAAATGATCTTAAATAAAGAAGGGTTTTTTTTTTAAGTAGTCTAATTTATTATTAAACTAAAATAAAATAAAAGGCCCAAAGAGAGAATAAATTAATTATCAGGTTCAACAAGTTAATTAATTATTTAGGGTTTAAGCCTTGATTAAATAGTTGAAATTATTGGAATGTATACCCTTCAATCATATGTGTTTGATGTAAATTCGATGAAATAAATAAAAATTTTATTCTATAAAATTGTTTATGTTTCTTTTCTTTAATTTATGCACAATTTTGTTAGTAAAGACTTATTGTGATTAAGTGATCCATATGAATAGAGGTCTTTTACAGTAAGGTATATATCATAGGTTACTAAGCATATAAACTTAGTTCTTAATCAGTTGATCAGAATAGGAATCTGATCAAGATAAAGGTTATTATACTATGAATTTCAAATGAAGAATGACTTACTTTTAGCTAGTAAGTAGTCACTTTCATTTCATGGTATAAGCGTATTTGTAATACGTAGAACTAGACCAGTAGTAGTAGTTTCTCAAAGTACTAAAATAATAGAAACCCAAACTACTACAACATGGAATTATATCCTATTACTTGAGTATGGAGTGGTGGTCTAGCGAATCTGGAAGCATGTACTTTGATGAACTGTATGTAAAGTTCAAGTATGGGACCAATATACTTGTTTGTTAAGTATATGTAATTAGTTAGTTAAGATAAACTCATATAAGATAATTTTTATACTCCTAAAAGGAGAAATCACCCTCTTGTGAGTGTTCAGTATGATATACATAATCCAGGATCTGGAGAACCTGACTTAGTATTGTACACTTTTAGGTAGCTCCCAGAAATAAGCAAGTATGTATTGGAAGTTATAGATTATCAAACTAGATGTTTAAGGACGGTAGAAGTTATTGAGAGAGATGTTGGTACATTTCTCCTATTTCAATGATGGATTTTACATAAAGGGATATTTTAGTTATTATACTTGTAGGTCAATTATATAGCTATACACAATATTGTTTTTGGTGTCAATATTTTTGCTCATAGTGATAACAAAAAGTATATAAATAGAATATGCAACTATTTTTATAGAAGAGGTATTCTGATGTTTTTTAGTAGCCAAGGATGATGTGTCTTTTAGTCCTTGGAATAGTCCATAAGTCCTAATTATTTTCGAGCTAAGGAAAATGGTCTAGGTTAAAAAAATGTTTTATTTTATTTTATTCATCTAATTTATAATTAGATTAGAATAAAATAAAAGTTCCAAAGAGAGAATGGATTAATGGCTTAATTTGGTTGGTTAATTAATTATTCAGGGTTAAGGCCCATATTGAATAATTAAGGGTTAACTGGGTCCAAATTAAGTAATGGACTAGAGAAATTATTTCGGTTCATTAGGGTCAATTAAATATTTATTTATAGGCTTTTTTGGATATTTCTAAATGCACATTTTTCAAGACCAAAGTCTTGAAAAAATATTTTGACAAGGAATTTTTTTTTTAATAGGTTTATTAACTTATGAACAAAATTAATCCTTGTTTATTCTCCCAAAGGTTTTTGTCCTAGACATGGAGAATTATAGTATTTAATTATTTTTGTGTAAGTTAATGGAAAACTAATTTAATTTATAATAGAAAATGTTTTTGTCATAAAACTAGAGACCAAAGTCTCTAGGAATTTTTGAATTGAAAATTTTTTGAAATTGATAAGTTTTTAGCTTAAATAAAATTAATCCAAGGTAAATCTTTCAAAGGCTGTCAATCTTGACATAGAGATTTTATGGATTTAAATATTTTATATGAGTTAATAGAAACTTAAAAAAAACTTTTCAAAAGGATATTTTTTTTTTCTGGAAAAATCCTTATTTTAAAAGGCCAAGTGGGAGAGGAGTTCCAACGGCCCTGTGGCTTCCATCACGGTTCATATTAGAGATCGTGGTTCCCCTATTGTCATCTTAGAAGTGAACCCATATAAGATAGAGATTTCATATGAATCTAGATCTAATGGATGGATATAATTAATACCTGGGATACATACTGTGATCAGCCAGCCCATATTGGAGGTTATAGTGTGAGGATTATCAATAGAAAATGAAAAGGAATGGCCATCCCCTCGGTGGAGTTATCTTCCAGATCATTACCTAGAAGGATAGTTAATTTGTGGTGATCAAAACACTTAGTTTAAAAATACTGTTAACCTTCCTAAGAAGGTATGCTAGTTTTTTTAAGAGCCAAATTGATCATATTAAAGATAATAGTGATAGGATTAACTATTATCAATTTTAATATAAGGAAAAACTACAAAAATTTTGTTTTACACATACTGGGATTCTTTTATATATATATATATATATATATATATATATATATATTAGAAATGGTTGGTGGTAGTTCTTTCAGTCATTTGACCATTATTCCTATAGAGAAAAAGTTAAAGGATGAAATTGTATAGATTAAAAAAGGAACTTGGACATAATACTTACAACCGAGGAGCATAAGTATGTCCTATATGATCTGTGTCTAGAGATTGGGAAGAGTTCCACTGAGGAAGAGTGAAAGGTAGAAGAGGCTAATAATATGGCTTATTACTACATGTTAGCCTCCATGTCAAATGTGCTTCAGTCTAAACATAAGTACATGGCCATAACCTACGATATAAGCACATTATTGACCACCATATTCCCTGACAAGAACTAGCTCACAAGGTAGGAGGCTCTTAGGATGATCATGAACACTAGGATAGCTAAGGGAGCATCAATCAGGATGCAAATACTCAAAATGATTGCAACTTTTAAAGAAGTAGAAGTTTTGGGGACTATTATTGACCTAAAAGCCAAGTTAACATTGTCCTTGAGACTTTTCTAGGCTCCCGTGCATTGTTCAATGGAAAAAGTTATGAGGTCTCAGTTTAAGGTCTTGGTTGCTAAGTCATCTTCTTCTAGAATTGGGCCCAAACCTAAGAAGTTCAAGAAGAAAAAGGGTAACACAGTAGCCCAGCATAAGTCCCAGCCCAAGGATAAGCCTAAATAAGTACTTCAAATGTAACATAAAAGGGTACTAAAAAAAGAAGTGTCCAGATCTTTTAGCTAAGAAAAATCTTATAGGTAATACTTACTATCTAGAGTCCATATTTATGGTTGGATCAACTTCCACTTAGATTGTTGATTCAGGAGCCACTGATCATACTTCTTACAGGAGTTTCGGAAGATAAGAAGACTCCAAAAGGGCGTGCATAGTCTCCGCGTAGGGAATGGAGCACAAGTGTGGGCTTAAGTAATAGGAGATCTGGAACTTATGTTTAATTGTGATAGAACAAATTTATTAAGGTTTATTTTATACATACTTGGTTTTAGACAGAATTTGATTTTAGTAGCAAAGCTAATAAATTATAGTTACTCTATTTTTTTATTTCGGTAGTACTATCAGTAGAAATAGAAAAGTATTATGCAATAGGCACATGTATGGTAATTTATTCTTCATAAATCCTATTAATAATCAAGTAAATAATGCTAAAAGTGAACCTATTAATAAGAAGAGAAAGACTAATATCAATGACTCATATCATGACATCTAAAGTTGGGTTATATTAATTCAAACATGATTTAAAGGTTAATCTTTGATGGGCTTTTGGGCTTATTGAAACTGAAAAGTTGGCCTTAGTGCGAATCTTGCCTAATAGGAACATTGACCAAAAGTTTTTTTTTACCTAAAAGGCAGAAAGAGTCAAAGAGATACTGAGTTTAGTTCACACTGAAGAGTGTGGTCCTTTATCCACACTAGCAGGGAGAGGTTTTGAGTAATTTATTACATTCACAGATGATTGTACAAGGTATGGTTATGTTTAATTGATGAGGTACAAGTTTGACTCTTTTGACGAGTTCAAAGAGTATAAGATTGAAGTGAAGCATCAAACAAGTAAATTAATCAAAACCCTTTGATCGGATCATAGTAGAGAGTACCTCTTAAATGAGTTTCAAGACTATATGGTACATCGTGGGATAATATCTCTGCGTAGTGCTCTTGGGACATCCCAACAGAATAATGTATCTAAAAGAAGGAATGAGACATTGATGGAAATAGTCCGGAACATGATGTCTCATGCAAATCTTTCAATTTCTTTTTGGAGATATACCCTAGAAATAATGATATATATTCTAAACTTGGTACTTTCCAAGTCATTACCCAGGACGCCCTATGAGATGTGGACTAGGCAAAAGCCAAGTCTGAATCATCTCAGAATTTGGGGATGTCCAACTTATATACTGATCAAAGGAGACAAATTAGATATAAGGTCAGAATTGTGCTACTTTATTGGGTATCTAAAAGAAATGAATGGTGGATACTTTTATCATTCAAATAAGCAAAAGGTACTACTGTGTATCAATACAAGATACTTAGAGAATGATCAACGTATGTCCATAAAATGTTTAACTAGAATAGAACTTATGGAGAAATTGTCCTCTGAGTTAACTTTAGCAATCTAATTTTGGAACAAAAAGAGACACATCCTTAAAATCCTATATAAAATGAGCCTTATCATAGTGGGAGGGTATCAAGGTTCCAGAAAGATGGACATGAGAGGTTTTTGACCTAGTCTCTAACCATCAGAAATAAGACCCTGCTAGATATGAAGAGGCCATTACTGATACTGATGCAGACATGTTGTATGAAGCAATAAAAGTCAAGATTGAGTCAATATATTTCAATCAGGTTAGGGATCTTATAGCTTCACTTGAAGGAATAAAACTCATTGAGTGTAAGTATGTATACAAGAGGAAGAGAGGTACAGATAGGTTCAAAGCTATGCTTATAGTGAAAAGTTATACTCAGAAAGAGGGAATTGATTAAAAGGAAACCTTTTCCTTGGTAGCTATGCTTAAGTCCATCTCTATCCTTTTTGCCATTGCATGCTATTTTGACTACAAAATATAGCAAATGGAAGTTAGGATAACCTTTCTAAATAGTTATCTTAAGGAAGACCTCTATATATCCCAACTAGAGGGTTTTGATGCTAAAGACCAAGAACATATGATTTGTAAACATAAAAATTCCATTTATGGACTTAAGCATCGAGAATATATAATATTCATTTTGGTAAGACTGTAAAGTTTTATTGTTTTATTCAAAATGAAAATGAACTATGCATATATAGAAAACTGGAATGCATTAATGTTGTCTTTCTTGTATTATATATGGATAACATTCTACTAATTGGTAATGATGCAGGAACATTGTTATCTATAAAGGTTTGACTTTCTAGTTTATTTAGTATGAAGGACTTGGAAAAAACCAGCTATATTCTTGGAATTAACCATCTTAGAAATAGGAAGCAAAAAAATATTAAGATTATCCAAAGCTACATACATTGATAAGATATTGGCTAAGTTCAGTATGAACTCATGCAAGGGGACTTAGATACCTTGCAGACATTGGTTATCTTTCTCTTCAAAAGAGTATCCTCATATACAAGAAGTGAAAAGATAGGATGAGTAAGATTCTCTATACTTCGGTTATGGGAAGTCTCATATATGCTATGTTTTGTACTAGGCCAGATATCCACTTTGCTAAAGGCTTAGTTAACAGATATTAATCAGACCCTGGGAAGTTTTATTGGTAAGCTATAAATTACATACTAAAGTTCCTTAAGGGAACGAGAGATTATATATTAGTTTATAGAGTTGATAATTTAGTTCCAACAGCATACACGACTCAAACTTCCAGGATGATAAGGATGAATGAAAATCCACTAGTGGATATATCTTTACTTTGTCTAGGGGAGCTATTTCATAGCATAGTATTAAGAAATCTTACATTTCTAACTCAACCATGGAAGCTGAGTATAGGCAGCTTCAGAGGCATCTAAAGAAGCAGTCAAGCTCCAGAAGTTCCTTTCAGAACTTAGAGTTATACCATAGATAGACAAGCCAATTGTATTGTATTGTAGCAACTCAGGTGCAGTCTCACAATCTAAAGAACCTAAAACCACAAGAAGAAAAAGCATATCGAGAGAAACTACCACCTGGGAATTCATTCAGAGATAGCAAATTGTGGTGGAACAGATAGCTTTAGCAAACAATCCAGCAAATCTATTCCCTAAATTTTTAGTAGATAGAGTTTTTAGAATACACTTGATGCTATAAAGGTGGGCACCTATTAGCTATTATTTATTTCATTGAATTTACATCAAATACATAGTCTTAGAGTGCAAGCGGGAGATTGTTGGAATATATACCCTCTAATCCTATGTATTTGATGTAAATTCAATGAAATAAATAAAAGTTTTATTTTAAAAAATTGTTTGTGTTTCTTTATTTTAATTTGTACCCAATTTAGTTGGTAAAGACCTATTATGATTAAGTCAGTGATCCATATGAATGGAGGTCTTTCACAGTAAGGTGTGGATCATGGATTACTTAGCATATAAACTTAGTTCTTAAGTAGTTGATCAGAATAGGAATCTGATCAAGAAAATAGTTATTATACTATAAATTTCAAATGGGGAATAGCTTATCTTTAGCCAGTGAGTAGTCCTCTCACTTCATGATATAAGTGTATTTTAGAATATGTAGAACTGGACCCATAGTAATGGTGTCCTAAAGTGCTAAAATAATAGAAACCCAGACTTCTATAGCTACAACATGAACTTATACCTTATTACTTGGGTGTAGGTTTATGGTCTAGCAAAATTGGAAGCATGTGTTTTGATGTACTATATGTGAGGTTCTATTATAGGACCAATATACTTGTATGTTAGGTATATGTGACTAGTTAGTTAAGAAAAACTCATACAAGATAGTTTCTATACTCCTAAAAGGAGAAATCAATCCCTTATAATTGTCTAGGATAATCTATATAATCTATGGCTCTAGAAACATGACTTAGTATTGTATATTTTTTGGGTAACTCTCTGAAATAAGTGGATACGTACTAGAAGTCATAGATTATCGGACTAAATGATTGAGGATGGTAGAAGTCGTTAATACATTTCTCCTGTCTTAATGATATGTGTTACATAGAGGGGTATTTTAGTCATTACACTTGTAGATCAAAGATATAGCTATACGTAGCATTGTCCATGGGGTTAATATTTTCTTATGGTGATAATAGAAAATATTTAAAATATAAAATATAATTATTTTTATAGTAAGGGTATTTTAGTCTGTTTAGTAGCCATGGACGATGTTTTTTTTAGTCCTTGAAGTAGTCCGTAAGTCCTAATTATTTTCAGGCTAAGGAAATGATCTAGGGTAAAGAAAGGTTTTATTTTATTTTATTTAGGTACTCTAATTTATAATTGAGCTAGAACAAAATAAAAGGTTCAAGGAGAGAATGGGTTAATAGCTTAATTTGGTTAGTTAATTACTTATTTAAGGCTATGGCCTATATTGAATAATTAAGGGTTAACCTGGGTCTCAATTAAGTAATAGGCTAGAGAAATTATTTTGGTTCATTTAGGTCAGTTAAATATTTATTTATGGGCTTTGTAAGTCCAAGATTAAATAAATATTTTAGGCCTGACGTAATAGCCTGGACCAGAAGTCTAAGGTTTAAGCCCAAGTCTTGTTAGGCTAGGGCTAGCCGTGTAGATTAGATGAGACTCATTTGTTTTTTGAATATCCAGAGCTATATCTATTACAGAGATCTCGGGTGTAATACCCCACTACCTAGGCCCAACAGGGCCGAGGATGTCGCCCTATCCAAATGACAAGGGATTTTTATAACTAGGTCACATCAACGAAATTAAAAACAATACTTCAACAATTGAACTTATTACAACCCAAAAATTTAGGAACAAATCCAAAATAAATTGTTTACTATCATCTCTCAAAGCAACACATAAAATAATTAACATAGAGTCTTCCAAGTAGTCAACAAATCTAGCTACTCATCTCCACAGCAGGATCGACTTGAAAACATGGCATAAAAGGTGATGAGATAAAAAGCTCAATAAACCCGTGTGTGTTTCGAGTGTTTCAGGTAAACAATTCATGTATGCAACTTGTAAAAGTTGTATAAAAGAAAATGTTGGCAAGCAATAAATAAGGATTAAAATAAAGAGTGGCATTTTACTTTTCAAACCATACATGTGCACAATAAATACAACCACTCAAATGGGTAGCCATAGGTTACCACACGTTGGGCCCCATGACCATATTACAGTCAGAATGACACATTTTATGCAGACTGACAAGAAGGTAGGTGATCAGCCTACTGGGTAAGATACTTATCCTTCTCTACACCCAAACATACCGGTTGTCCATTCCGAAAACACACAGTCCACTTGACTGAAACTTGCTAGCTCGGACTGGCATGACTAAGTAGTACTGTCACTTCTGTAAGTTGAGTTTATCTTCTGGAAGTAGCCTCCTGCCAGAAGACTCGCTCTTACTCTTCAAAACTAGTATTACTAGCCTACCCTTATTGAGTACTCAACGTTGATTCTCCAACTTGGGAGAAAATCGTTAAAACATTGCTTTACTTGAAAATAGCAATTAAGGGTTTCTAAAATTCATGTCAAAGTGGGTTTCTCGAAAGAGTTTAGTGTTTGTGCAAAACTGCTTATTTGGTTTTCAAATGATTTGTTTGCCTGAATAAGAAAGGAAACAGTCCTTAATTGTCTTTACAAAATGAGTGTCCATACACTTCACGTTTGGCTTACCATAGTAACCTTTTATCATCAATTAAGTTTATGCAGGAGCTTACCTAATCTTTTGCTTGCAAGTTCACAAATCTTCCAAAGCTGATCTAACCCCGCTTGGGGTAAACACAAGTCATATGGTTATACTCAAGCTATATTCGCTTCCATAAATAATCCTAGTTCAACTTATAACAATCATGACTCTAATGTCCAAAGCTTTAAGGCTAGATGATAAATGGTTTTATAAAATAAGTCTAGCTTGATAAATAAAAATAACTAGGGGTTGTAAAATAATTACTAATAAGTTATAGGTTCAAATACAAATCTTGAGTGTTGCTATCAATAAATAAACTAGGGTTTAATTGATGAGGAATCATAAATCCTAGATGATATTATTGAAATAAATAATAAATTATTACTAATCTCTTAATTAATAATTAATAGATAGAAATAATAAATAAATTTTATTAAATTTGATCAATAGATAATAAATAAATTTCAATGGTATTTATGAATATATGGCCTACAAGATTAATATTTTACCTATTATTATTATTATTATTTATATAAAATGCTTTATTTATTATTATTAAATATATAAATATTTATAAATATTATCTTTAATAAAAGATATAATTTATTTGGCTAAAATATTACTATTCCATTTAATATTCCAATTCCAACTTCCTAGGGGTTTCGAAATCTTTGGAGGAAATCATAACATTAATTTTAATTAACGTAATAAAATTGGCCAATTAAAATAGCTTAGGATCAACAAGGTCATGATCACAATTTTCCTATTGCTAACAAGAATCATGAACATAAACTCCAATATCAATCAACAAACCATTCTATTCATGAATAAAGGCTTAAATCCATACCTACTATCACAAGGCTAAATCTCTATTAAGCATAATCATATTCATGGCTTCAATGAAAACAAGAACATAATACCCATTCACCAAAGGTGACATAATATCTAGCATGCTTAAACATCCATACTCACTCACGACATGAAGAACATGCATCGATCCACAAGAAATTTCATAAAGCTTAACTAAGGCCAAACATTCACATGCTCCAATCTCAACTCCTTCATACAAAAGCATATACTCAATCCCTAATCATATTCTAACCTTTTCCATCAACATCTAAGAGACATGACTTTAGAATTAAAGAGAAGGTTAAAGAGAAATACTTAGTTGATAACTATCTCGATAAAGATTCAAGGAGATCTACACGCTTAGGAGGCTTAAATCGTCCATGAAAGAAGAAGAAAAATAGCCATGGTTGTAGCAACCATTTTAGCCGAGAGGGAGAGAGAGAGAGTATTAGTATGACATGTTAAAGATTGAAGAGAAGAAGATGAACAAAAGTTGTTCTTGGTTACCTTAATGGTGTTTTGAAGACTTCAAGAAAAATTCTATTTTTTTTTTCCGATTGCAAATTTTTGTTTTTTAGATTTGATGTTATAAAATCTAGGAATGGACTCTAGGGAGTGAGTTGGCATGATCTGGAGTTTTTGGAAGGGATTGAAGGTGTTTAGAGTGGTCTTAGGCTTGAAGAAAGGTAGTGTGTGTTCTTAGTGTTCTTGGAGAAATGGAGAGAATTGGAGAGAAAGTGCGAGACAAAATGCTGAAGGTGTTGGCTGAATGATTGAGAGATTTCTATGATTTGATTTTCAGATTAGGGAGAAGAGGGAAATCTGGTTGTTTGAAATTCAAATGGAGTAATTTATAGAGTGTTTTATGGTAGAAAATATGGTAATGTTGTTTGATTGATGGAGGTTCTTGGGAGCTACTATGGCCAACTGGTTTTGCTGTGCTTTTGCTGAAATGAATAAGGGTTGAAGGAGCTATAAGGTTGGCCGAAATGCTAAGTTCAATGGTGGGAGAATTTCTGGTTTTTGAAGCTTAATCCAAGGGAGTTTTCATGGAGCAATTGCTGGAATTTTTGAACTTCAATTGAAAGCTTGATTGGAGTAATTGAAGGAGGAATTTGAGGAGTAGCTATGGAGTCCAGTCAGGTAGGTCAGTGGCGGAGGGTAATGGAGTTCAGTTCATGGATGACTAAGGTTAACTTCACAGAAGTTTGAGGTGGTTTTCGGACAAGGCTTGAAGAGAGAGTAAGGTTGGAATTTTTCTGGTTTGAGATTCGAATTGCTTACTGGAATTTGTTATGCAGTTTTTCTGCAATGTTCCAGTCGATTTGCAGAGAGTTTGGAGAGGTATTTAAGGGTCCTTTCAGGCTAGTTTTCAGCCTTCTTTATGGAGGAAAAGCAGAGGTAAATTACTGGTTTGAAGGCAGAAGAAACAACTTTGGTTTTTGGCCTGCTATGTTGCGAAATTGTCCAGAATTTTTTTCTAGTTTGCACAGCTTTGTGCAGTTCGATTTTTGGCAAAGAATTTCAGTCTTCAAGCTGAACATGTTGGCCATTTTTCTGGCAGCATTTGAGTAACAAAAATGGTTGAAGTTTTCGAAGGCTAGACTGTCCAAGAACCTGGAAAATTTTCAGATTGCTTCTATGAAGAAGATGAATACTATGGAGTAGAGTTTGAAGGTTCAACCATAAAAATTAATTCTCTTGGAAACCTTCCTTAACTCCTTCCCTATTTTCAGTCAAAACTCTATCCTCTAAGAGCCATTTTCAAAATTCCAAGGTCAATATACCTTGCTGAATTTTCTGGAAATAAAATATGGATTTGGATAAATTGAACAAACTTAATTGGTAAAGAATATAAGGTAAGCTAGAGAATAAAAGGACATGAATCCCTTAAGAATTCTTTTAGGGCATAAGAATAGGATTAAGACATTCCCTTCATGTCTCCCCTAGGACCACACTCCTATTTCTACTTATGGAATGCAAGGGACGAAAAATTCAACCATAAACAAAATAAAAATAATCATGATAAAACTTAAATGATGGGATTTGAACTCAAGACCTTAGGGATTAATTCCAAAACTATAACCACTAAACCACAACAACTCTTGTTCTTATTTTCTCTCCCAAATATTCTTCTTATTTAACCCTCAAGCTTTCTTCCTATTTTGACCTCAAGCAAAATTATCATTTTACCCTTTCTACTCAATAAGCCTTCTAGACTATAAATCATAATTATAAAACACATAAATTCATTCAAAAATATATATATTTATGCAAAAAAATATGATATGCATCCCGACCCCCTTATTCTAGGGTTGACTTTAGGTGGGGTTTCATATCGGGTGTTCACTTTTCTGTACGGAGTGATATCTATCTACAAAGTTCTATTGACTTCTAGGTTAAGCAAGAAAACTTTTCTTGGTAGCCATTCTCTCTTTCTTTCAGAGTATCTGAGTTTTGTCTTCTTTTAGAAGGAAAAAATATCATTTTCTTGATCCTACTTATTACCAGTATGTTAAAAAAGTGAGACCTTATTTTTTCTTCTTGGATTGCTCTCACTAGTATGATTAGCTAGTGATTATATTCTGAAAGCCCAGAAGCATTTGTTCATGCAGAAAAGCAAAAAGCTTGTGCGATTCTAACCAAAAGCATCATAGTCGACTCTAGTGGTTCCAGGGACTGAACCAACCACGTCCACATAGTCCAAGTAGTCTAAGTTTACATGTAAATACAAAGGTAAATAATTTTTATACCTTATGCTCTGAGTTTATCTTCTGTGCTCTATGAGTTTGCTTTTCTATTTCTTTTGTAATTCTACATGTATTCTTATGCTAAAAAATGTTTTTAATTGTAATAAAGGGTTATACCCTAATTTTGTGCCTGAGAATGATGTTTTTTTTTATTTTTTATCTATGATTCTTTTTCTTTGGTATTTAGTTATTTGAGTTTATTTGGTTATCTTGGTTGATTTGGTTTTGATTGATTTATTTCAATTAAATGCCCTTCCTTAATGATTTGGAGAGATGGGGTTGAGGATATGGTACTTACTTGACTAGGTTAACATTTGTCATTTCCAATTAACCCGAGAAAGAGATTATGAATTAGGGCTAATAAGCAAAGGGTTTATAAAATTACCTAGAGATAGAAATTTTGTAGCATCCAGATGGCTTGGGATGGTGAGTGATGATTAACACACCTTTAGGTTTGGTTGGTTAGATAGAGATGCCGATTAATCGAATTTGGAGATAGAATTCTTATAATTCGAGAGAGAGTGAGATTGATATTTGACTCACTCCGGTGCCTAGAATTAGAAATTATGGGTCCAAGTGATACTCATTTCTTAGGTCTTGAATGGGAGACTTCCTTTTATTACATGGATTAATCTCTTTCTTATTCCTTGGGAAAATTATGACTCTCTCTTGTGTGCAAGAGAAAATAACTTCTCTCCTACTGCAGTTAATATTATACTTACATTCATTTTTTCTAAGCAATGAGAATAGAAGAAAGTAAGAGTACTAACCGCGTTTCCTAAGGTTCTTCAATACTTGCCAACAATACTAGACTATACGATAGGTACACTTATCTATATGTGTGTATTGTATAATTCTAATTGGTATTGTAATTATTAAAACTTGTGTGTATGTAGGGCACAATGATTTGGATTTTCTTATATACAAAACTCACTCATCAGCTCTAATGCATCGAAAATTACAAATTCAATAATTGGAAAAAATTAGGAATGATGCTTATGAGAATTCGTTGATTTACAAGGAAAAGGCTATGTTTTACTACGATATGATACTCTCAAGGAAGAATTTTAATATGGGAGATAAGTTTTTTCTTTATAAGTCTCGTTTGTAGCTTTTTCCAGGTAAGCTTATCTCTAGATGTATTGGTCCTTTCTTGGTCACTATTATTCTTTCACATGGGGCAATGAAAATTCAAGCTCTTGATGATTGTTAAGGTCTTTATGCTAAATGGTCATAGGTGGAAACTATTTTATAAGGGAGCTCAAATTCATTCCACCTATTAGATCCACATTGAGGAGCCTACCTATATTGGCAAAGAATGGTAATTACGTCAAGCCAATACGAAAAACAAAAGCGTTTCTTAGTAGGTAATCCAATGGAGTTTTTTTTTTTTTTTGCTTTTTTTCTCTTCTTTTAGTTTTTGGGCATTTTCTTTTTGGTGTGAATTTGGTTTCTCTTTTTCTTTATGTTATTTTTATTTAGCACTTCTTCTCTTTCCTTTGGTTATGTACTTAATGCTCTAACTATGCTTATTTCTCTAGATACTTTTCAATGGATCAACAGTGCAACTTTTGGAGCTTTTTTCCCCATAGCAATCTTGGAGCAAATTTATTTTGTAAAGTATTTGCTTTCTTTTACCCCTAATCTTTTTAATTCTTTTTGGATATGCTTATGGTTTTATTTTCCGTTCAATGAGGACAATGCACAGTTTAAGTGTAGAATGGAATTTCAAAATTTTTCCAAGTATTTTTGTACTTCTTTTAGGCAAATTTTTGAGCTTTTAAAAAATTTTGGTGGAGTTAATATTTTTTCTTTTGACTTTGAAAAATATTTTGATGTTTCTTTAATCAATTAGATTTTTGTTAAACTTTCATATTAAGTTAAAAATAACTAAGTCTTGCGAATTTATTTCTTATTAGAGGTATAAAGCTGTTTACTCTGTGAAATTTATATAATTAATCTGATGAGTATAAGTTGAGTTATGTACTAATTTTTGTTGAAAATTTGTCTAAACTAGTCCTAAATTTAGGTTTAAATAAATAGGATATTGTTGGTGGTTCCTAAATGGCACCTACAAATGAGGAGAAAAAAGATGCAAGAATGTAAAGTGCATGTCCTTTGGCAAAAAACAACGTGTGTAAAAAAAAGGTTGAAGAACACAAAAAAATGAAGAATTATGAGAATTGAAAAAGAATATAAAAGGGGCCAATATGGTGAGATGGAGTGAAATTCATCCACTTGAAGCTATAAATCCCCAAGAAAAACTTTTGGAATTCAAAAACAAAGAAAATATGTGCTTGAAAAGTCTTAGTTTGCTACCCAATTTGTAGTAGTTTAAACAATAGAGGACTTGAATTGGTTATATATGCTTAACTTATATGATTTGCCCTAGTTATATGTCTTGATCGAAGGAAGGAGTGGAATACGTTAAAAGAAGATAATCTTGTTTAAATTAACTTCAATGGCCTTGGATATATTTTACTTAACATGTTAGTTTGCCTAAAAACTTTTTTATTGAATAAAGGTTAGAATATTTTTCATTGTGAAAAGACAAGTTAACCTCTCCACTATATCTTTTCATGTCTTAATTCTTTTTGAAAAATTATTTTGCCCAAGGACGTGCAACAATCTAAGTGTGGGGGTATTTGTTTGGTGTGAAATTGTAACATTTTTATAGTTCTTTTTCCTTATCTTTTATGAGCTTTTTTTGTGTGAATTTACATGGTACTTACTCATATTGTGTACTAAGAGACTTTAAGTGATAAATGAGTAAAATATACTTAAAAGGATGAGTTTTCACACAATGGATGACTGCCTAACAAATTGATGTCTTGAAATACGTACTTAATAATGTTTTTAAGTGTTTGAATACGGGCACGACTTGATAAACGACCATGCATCATGGTCGTGCACAATAGAGGAGGTCCAAAAGCTATGCATGGCCTGTGCAAAAGAAGGAAAGATTTTAGCTCCCAGAAGTTTGTAATTTTTGAAGGAAAAAGCCATTTTGCTAAACGCACGACTAGAGGCACGGTCGTGCATATAACCGTGCATGTACATAGCCATAATGCATAGTCGTGCAAGCTAACCATGCCATCACCAAGAGATTTTAGAAGTTAAGTATACACGGCCAAGGTGAATGCCTATGCATGATGGTCATGCAACACTCCTAAAGAGTTTTAGAGTTTCCTAAATTAGTCCAATGATAGTTCAAGCTTCTCAAATTCGATCGGGGACAATTTAAAAGGATTCTATAAAAGCTAAGGTAATCAAAATTCACAATATACTAGAATGTACTCCACCAAAAACACAATTCTCTTGGAAAAAAGCATCAAAGGAGGCTAGGAGAAGAAGATGGCAAGGAGGCAAGAAGACTTGAGATTATGGGCTTCCCAAGTGTTACTCTTTCAAATTTTCTCTTGTTCTTTCTTATTTTCAAGTTGTCTATTTTTAGTTTCCTTTGTGATCAAATAATTGAGAATTTTATTCATGTTTTTGAGGCTATGCATCGACGATTATTTTTGATACTTTGAGATTATAAAAATTACCTCTTGAGTAATTAAATGATTCTGGATATCTTTTCATATCAATTGTGTTGAGTTTTTATACTTGATCAACATATTTAACTTGCATAATTGAATAGCTAAGAATGTTAACTATTGATATTAATTTGCCATAATTAATCTTTAGATTAATTTTCTAGAATATATTTTAACTTGATATTGATAATTCCTTAACTTACTTAGCAATCTTGTTGTCAATTTATAATAAGTGATTAATTAAAGTATTAATGTCTTTAAGAAAAAGTTAATCAATTTCAAGTAGATTGAGAAGAAGGTTAGGGGTTAATTTGGAGCATTTGACAAAGATTAATCCATTTATGCAATAATAGGAATTTTTAGTAGTTTTGTAAGAGTTCTAAAATCAACTACACAATGTAATGCAATCAATGACAAGTCTCTAAATTGATGTCATAACATAGGCCTAAAAACATGGTAATTTTTTAATTGGTCTTGAAAGTTTTTATATTTTTGTTTGTTACCAATTTTTATTCTTTGTTTCTTAATTGGTTATGATTAGTTTTAGGTAGTTTTCTTATTTGATTTTCCCCATCAACTTGTAAATACCGTAAATAATCAATATTAGACCTAATTAGGGTAAGTGTTTGCAAGATAATTTCATATGAATGAAGCTGATTGTTTTTCTTATAGAGTATACTTCTCTCATTCCTTAAGGGATTAATACCTTACTTGCTACTGTACTATGTATATCTTTAAGAGAAGGATTTATAAATTTCTTTTTATTATGTACACGATGATGCATTTAAATTAACCTATTTTGAATGTCGTAATCTCTTTCACAATGGAAGCCATCCTATTTATTCACAACTAAGATAATAGTTTAGAAAAAGTCATCGTATTTATTTGAACAAAGACAACGGCTAATTCTTTCTATCATATTTAGTTTACCTACATAGACAGTATGCTGATGCGTCTTAACAGTTTAGATATATAGGATGGCTATGCTAAAAGGATCATTTTTACTTGAACAAATGCACGGCGGTTTCACGGTCATCATATTTTATGGCATCACATTTACCCCTTTTTTTACTGTACCTGATATCGAGAGTTAAAGTTTGAAAGCTTCGCAATAAGGATCAATTGGGAGGGTTGTTAGGGTAAAGATTCATGTAACTTAGTACATTGTCATAGGAAGCGCCAGTATTGCCTGTGATGATAAGAGGTGGAATCTTGAAGGATCATGTTACACCAAACTAAATTTGAGACATGAATATTATTAGAAATGAATCCAAGAGGAAGATAATAATAAAACTACATTTAACACTAAGTGTGAGAATGCTGAGTGTTTGAAATTGGCTTTGCAGAAGTTAAGAAAGCCTGAGCTTTTTCCAAGTTTAGTAAATGTGAGTTCTAGTTAGGTATAGTTTCAACTTTGGGACATGTGATAACTAAATATAAGATTAAAGAAGACTCGTCTAGAGTATAAGCAATTGCTTTTTGGAAAAAGCCCAAGAACGGCATGGAGATTTGAAATTTCTAGGATTACGAAATATTACTACTACATCACTAAAGGATTATCGATCCTTGGCATTACTTTTGACCTGGCAATTGCAAAAGAATACAGCAATTTTTGAAGCAAGAAGCATGAAAAGAATTTCCAAAATCCTAAGAGAACACTTACCTCTACAGTTGTGCTAAGCTGCTGGAAGAAGGAAAATCCTACACTGTATATATATAAGAGTATCGGAGAAAGAATTAGGAACCGTGTTATTAATTTCCTTAAAATATGGCTTAATCCTCTTGATCTAGCCTCTCCCCTCTTTTTTCTAAACTTCTTCATACAAGCTCTTTTCTCCCACTATTTGTTATTATTATGATTTTTCTCCTAAGACTTGATTGATTAAGGCCACCTTAGCTACTTCATTTGTTGTTTGCAAATGCTCCTTGTTAAACTCATCAACATGCACTCATCTTTTTCTTTGTGAACCCTATGTTAGCTTTCTATTTCTTACTTCATTAGACTCATTCCATCTATTTCACGCTCCTGATTTAGTACATCTTGGCATGTGCCTTCCCTTATGGCTTTAACTCTTTTCTAAAATTCTAATATTACAAATTGCTCAATCTTTTCACTCTTATTATCCTATAGTCCTCTTTATTGCAGAAAATTTTTCTTTTTCTTCTTCAAATGATATTAACTTCATATTCCCATCTTTTTATTCAATGGCTTCTATTACTTCTTATAAATGTATTTCTTTTACTAAAGCTTGAGTATCCAAGGATTTCTTCTTTTCACTCAATGGAAGTATTCCATTTTCATCAATCACAATAGTTACTTTGACAATCAATTACCTCAATCTTTTCATCTTCTTACTCTTTGATATTTTTTTGATCGCTAATATTTTCTTGATGTTGAAGTCTTCCACCCTCTTTTCTCTTAAGTAGTAATTCAACTTTTAGTACTCGAGTATGTAAGAGAATAAAGCTACTGCAAAAGTCTCACGAAAAACTTAAGCAATACGAGATCAACTACCCTCTTATGAGTTGGAGTTGGCTACGATCGTATTTTCTTTGAAGAGTATAGACACTACTTATATGGAGCAAATCATGAAGTATTCCAGTATTACAAGAGTTTAGGATATGCCTCTACTTAAAAGGATTTGAACCTAAAGCAAGGAAATATATGAGTTTTTTTAGGCATCCTAAAGGTGGGAAGATAAGTTTGAGACACATTGGGCCATTTTCAATCACTAAAAGAATTGGGACGGTGGCGTATCGATTGGAACTCTTTGATGGACTAATCGGCATGCATGGTGTTTTCATATTTCTAAATAAATACAATATCCAAACACATTCTAAATGACGAGTCATTACTGTTGTAGCCTAACCAGGCCTGTGTGGAAAAACTGATTATGATATTATAACGGAGTGGCAAGGAATTGATGAACAAAAAGATCCATATCGTCAAAGTATTGTGGGAACACCATGGTATCCAAGATGTCAAATGGAAGACTAAGGAATGGATGAGAAAGAAGTGTGTTGTACGGCATGACTTAAATTAATTTTGGGGTAAATTTTCTTTAAATAGAGGATGGTGTAATATCCCAACTAATTCCACCTTAGAAATTGAAATATAGGCATTTGCCTTTTAAATATTTCATATTTATTATGTGGTTATTCATTTAATTCTTATATAAATTATAAATATGCTTGGGATAATGTAATTATATGTTTTTATTTAGGTGAATATTTAACTTATTTGAGTGATACATGATTTATTATTAAATTAAGGTAATATTTGCAAAAGAAATAGTATTTTTAATTTCTCTAATATGAGAAATAATATTTATAATTTTTCTAAAAGCTATTTTATAATAATTTTGACTTTTGACCAAGTAAAGTTCTTGGTCAACTTAAAACTAAATTATTTTGACTACATGTCAATTATTTTGACTAGTTTTCAATTAGTTTAACTAAGACTATTTTGCATTGATCAATTGAAATAATTTTTCCTAACTCTACTCAAGACTTTAAATAAATTTTGGCCCAGACTAAATATTTTGACTAAAGTTGAAAGCCCTAAAAACTAGTGAAATGCCCATCTTGTCCTTATGAGTGCTGCCACTTAGGAAAAATTTTTGGCCATTAGATCTTTTTAATCTAGGCCTTCCTTTATCTTTAAGCTATGGCCTTTGATTTTCACTTTTATTCAAACAATCTAATCTCAACCCTCCATCACATAATACCCTAAAAATCTCTAACAATTCCCCTCATTTTCGCTAGCCTCCTTTCTATCTCTAAGCCACATTATTCTCCCTCTCTCTAGAAGTGCCAGCTAGCTCTTCATCTCCAAGGCTGTTGGCAGCTTTAGCTTACAAGGAAAACAATTTCCTCTTCTATTCCCTTGCAACCGAAATCTCACTCTACCATTTCCGTTGACTCCTCCTTCAAAAGCTCAAGGATTTCCGCTTGTTTGGGGTGTCAAAGAAAGCTTATCCTCACTAATTTTGAAGGCTTTGAAAGGGTTCTTCAAGAGCTAAGTTTGAAAAGCTCACCTCTTCTTTCATCCTTAGTAACCGAAATGCTAAGGGTTTTGTTGGGCAAGTTTTCTAACTTTGATAGCTTAGATGTTTTGACTTGATTTGAATGAAATCTTAAAGGAATATTGCTACTAATTGTGATTATTATGTGTATATGGAATGATATATGAATCCCATATTGTTTTGAAGTCATTTGAGTTACTCAAAATGATATTACAAGTTAGAATGTTTTCTAAAAATGTTTTAGTGCGGAAATGATGTTCAATTTGAGCTTAAAATTTATGAAGGCCATGCTAGCTTTAGATTTTATAGGATTTCTATATGTGTTGGAGTCATTTTGGTATAGGTTTTGTAGGGAGAAAATGGTAGGAACATTGTTTTTTATGATTTTTGCTAAGAGGCCTTAATAAACACAATGAAAATGGGATGAAAATAGTGTGTTTTTAAACCTCCCAAAAATCACCCCTCCTAGTTGAATTTGATTCTAGTTTTTGTACTATAAGAACTCTAAGGTTGAGGAAATTTTAAAAATAGGAATAATTGGAAAATCTTTTGTGGTTAGGAAGATAGAAATTTTTGAAATTGGTTATGCAAATCTACCTAGCCGAGTTATTGTGGCGGCAGGCTTATTTCAAAAATTAATTTGACCCACTTTTAAGTAGAATTTTGGAGATAATTTTATATGATAATTCACCTTAAACACAAATATTTCAAATTAAAAGTTTTTTAGAAAAATAAAATAATTTCCTTGGTCAATTAAAAATACCTTTTGACCCCCTATTTTGAGAAATTAGTGTAGAAACTCTATTTATGAAGGAAGTTGAATTTGAATAGAAATTTTACCATAAACCTTATATAAACTTGACTTTATTTGATTCTATGATGTATACAGAATGTCCAAGGATATTTTTATGTGTTCTTGGATGCTTGGATTAAGTTGCTTGATTTTAAGAATTTTAACATAGGTAGTCCACTAGTGTGATTAAGCCAGACAAAGGAACCTTAAAATTTTCTTAGTGATTACTTAAAAGTTGTTGAGTATGATTTATGCCTATTCACATGATCATAGGGCCCTTGTGTGTTGTGGGAACCTCTAATGAGGTTAGATATAACTTTGGTGACTAAGTAACCATTGGTGAGAAAGTAACAATTCCTAAAGTGCCTAAGTAATAATCTAGTATAATTATAGGATTATGGTAAGAGTGATATTTGGAAAAATGTGAATTAGGAAATTGATTCGTGGTTTATTTGAATTTTTGAAGTGGTGGGTATCGAAGACCAAATACAAGGCAATTATTATTATTATTATTATTATTATTTTTTTTTTATTATTTTTGTTTTTTTTCTTTGCTAAGGACCGAGGTAAATCTTTACATCTCATGTACTCTTTTTTATATAAATGTGTTTTAGGACTTCTAAGTCAATGCATTACACCATGATTAATTCATGCAATATATATAGAGACACACATGCACATATATTCTTTATACCATTTCATGAGATGATTTTTTTGACAACGACATGTATACTATGAATTGGAATATGAACATGTCATTTTGGAAAAGTACTTATGCATGAAAATTATGTCCATTTATAAATAGTCATGATATGCTCAGCATGATTTATTTTGGTAAAGTATTATTATGGACATTGAGTATCTGTATAGAGCCATGCATTATATATCATAAGAAGCATGATTTATGAATTTTTCATTCATGCAATCATTGCGAAAACTATGGCATGAATTTTATTTATAGTGGCTCCAAATATTGATTTTTTTAGAAGGCAAATTATGAATACTAATTTCTTATGCCTTGAATAAATTTTTATAATGGATATAGGAGATATATTTTGGTATTTTAGGGAAGATAATATGAATTTGGAAATTAAGTCGGGGTGAAAATTGAAATTGTACTTTAATATTGGAATAATATTTTTGTGAAAATTAAATATCAGTATTCTAAATTGAAATAGTAATTTATTGAACCACTTGAATTAATTAGGCATTGAATACTTAATGGGTAAGGCTTTAGGACAAGATTTCGTTAGCTTAGGAAAGAGTTCTGATAGATTGGTTGTCTCTTAACTATCTTTTTCCAAATGGGACGGTAGTTCTAGATGGTTAAGCAGAGTACTGAGTTAGCTACATGGTTTTCAAGGGTAAAATTGGAGGATGGATGTGGGACATCTGCCTGATAGATAGACAAGAGAGAGATTTTTGGAGGATTCTCGCAGATAAGGATGTACACCCTGCATTATATTTTCGCATTGTATATGCCTTAATTATTTAAGAGATATGATGACCATATTTTCATGGTATGGTATTTTTAGGATACATATTATGGAAAAAATGGATTCAAGACTTTTAAACAAATGAATATAATGTTCCAGAAACGTATTGTGAATATTTTATCCAATAAAAATTTATTTATGCAATGTACTGAAATTGTACTTGCTAGATTTTTCAAAAAATAATATTTTGCTTTGGAAATGCATAGAAGCATTCATACTATGACTATATCTGTTCAAATCATTATCTCTCATGGACCATGACATTAATTTTATAAATTGTGACACAAACACACTACAAACTTATTGAGATTATTTAGAATCTCATACAATTTTTACTTAATCATATTTTTAGGATAAGTTATGCCAGAATATTGAGAGATGTTTATGATTATCCTTTCTGTATTAAACAATGGTTTTAGAAACAATTATATTATCTTTTAAAATTTCAGATGATTAGAACTTTGTATTTTGGATTTGAAATTTGTAGGGTTGTAATAGAATAATATTTCTAAGCTTAATTTAGTTCCAAAATTTCTCAGAGCTTGTCAATTTAATTATTTTTGAACCGTATTATAAGGACCCCTGGTCCAAAAGACAATGCGACACTCCCGACTTGTAAAGGGTTACGTATGTAGTGGGGTATTACATCTACGACTATAGCCACTATCATGACTATGACCTCTCCAAGGGCCAAAATCATAAATCATGAGTTCTAATTAACAACATACACTTTTGGAAATAGTGTAGAACTAGTTGGTTGTGTTTCATGGTTTTTTTTTTTTGTGAATAATTCATTATTTTATTTAGTTTGAAGAGATAAGATATCAATTTTGCATATTTTTGAATCACTTTTCTTGATATTACTGTGTAGGAGTATATTCGAGGCATGAAAAGTAGAGAAATTTTCTCTAACATATTTTCATCAGTAATATTTTTTTTCATACAATTTTAATTGTGAGATAATTTTAAATATAGTAAAATTATACTTACGACATATTTAAAATCTTGCAATAACGAATGCATCCAGTCACACTGTGCTTTTAGAAGAATGATCATTTTCTACTAGTTAAACCTTTCTTTTAGATTATTTCATAAAATAAGTGGATCTTTCACGGTAAGGTATTCCACTTGTGATGGTAGAAAAAAAAATCATGGCTTTAGCAAAAGATTGTGATAGTGATGAATTTTATTCTATAATGGCATCTGCCAGAACTATTGCAGCTAAATGCATTTCACACATCTATTGTCTAGGAGATATCATATAATATATATATATATATATATATATATATATATATATATATATAAATGCAATATCAAGAGTTGCAAGCTCAAATTTGGTGAAATTCGTCATGTTAATATAAAATTAAATAGAAAAAATACTTTTTTATTTATTTATTTACAAACTTAAAAAATCAAGCTATTTGAGTTGAAAAGTTGAGCAGAGTAACTTCAATAGTGTTAGGAGTATTAACGTATTGTAATTTTAATTCAAAATAGAATTAAAAATAAACTATAAAAATAAGTAAAGTAAAAAGACTATAGAGAATAAAGAAATAAGAAAATCACTTAAATTCAAAGTTGATGCTCTGTTCGTTTACATAAAATCCCTATTTATAAAATTTTAGATCTATCATTTTAAAGGATAAAAAATAAATTTAATACATACGATCTTATATTGTTCATAGCATTAATAACTTTAGAAAAATAAACCATTGTATTTATTTTTGACATAAATAAATAATCTCGAAAACTGAACTGACACATTTATCTTTAAAATAAATAGATAGTTTCAAAAAATGAATAGTCACTTTATCTTACTGATTTCATTACATATGAAAAATTTTAACAAACTCAATATTTAATGTGTTAATTCTTAAAAAAAAAAAAACTCAAACTCTTATAACCTTATCGATTTACCCATTAATCTTTTAACTATTCCAATTTACCCCAGATTTAAAAGATGTTTAAAAGATGTTAGATTATATAACGAATTTGTTATAAAATTTTGGCAGTATCAGAATAAAATCGACACACAATAAATCTCTGACTATTAGTTGCACAATAATTTCTTCAAACTTCTCTCTTTCTTTTCTCTCACAATTTTCTCTAACAATTCTCTCACAATTGGTATACATATCAAGTTTGGGAAGAGCTCTATTTATAGAGCTCTATAAGTGGAGTTAGTGGAGTTAATTATCTATTTTCACTAATTTCACTAATATGTATTAGTGGTGTTAATGGTGGACATCCCTATACATTTTTCCACTAATGGAATTAGTGTATTCACAAGTTCCACTAATGTATTCACAACACTCTCCCTTGGATGTCCATTACATAAAGAATATGCCTCATTAAAACCTTACTAGATAAAAATCCAGTGGAAAAAAATCTAGTGAAGGAAAAAGAGTACACTATTTTATATGTCTGCTTATTGCTCTCCTTAATGAGATGATCCCTTTAAATCTTTGAACCTACACACACCAATTTCATATATCAACTTCTCAAATGTTGTAGTCGGTAAAGTCTTCGTGAAAATATCTGTCAGATTGTCACATGATCGAATTTGTAGCACATCAATTTCACATTTCTTCTGGAGTTCATGAGTAAAGAAGAATTTTGGTGAAATATGTTTTATCTGATCTCCTTTAATATATCCTTCTCGTAATTGAGCTATACAAGATGCATTGTCTTCATAAAGAGGAGTTGGAATATCTCTTATAGATGATAATCCACAACATTCTTGGATATAACGAATCAGTAATCTTAACCATACACATTCTCGACTTACTTCATGAATGGCTATAATTTCAACATGATTTGAAGAAGTAGCTGCTATAGATTGTTTTGTAGAACGTCATGATATATCAGTATTTCCACATGTAAATAAATAACCCGTTTGAGAATATACTTTATGTGAATCAGATAAATAACTAGCATCTGCATAACCTATCAATGTTGAGCTGGTTTTATTTGAATAACATAATTTGAGATCAATTATACATTGGAGATAGCAAATGACTTGTTTAATTCCATTCCAATGTCGTCGTATTGGCGAAGAACTAAATCTTACTAATAAATTGATAGCAAATGCAATATCAGGTCGTGTATTATTAGCAAGATGCATCAATGCACCAATTGCACTGAGATATGGTCTTTCAGGACATTCTTTATCATCTTCTTCAGGTCAGAAAGGATCTTTATTCACATTTAATGACCGGACGATCATTGGAATACTCAATGGATGTATTTTGTCCATGTAAATTCGTTTTAGAACTTTTGCTGTATATGTTGATTGATGAATAAATATTCCATTTTCTAGATGTTCAATTTGTAAACCAAGACAAAATTTAGTTTTATCAAAATCCTTGGTTTCGAATTCTCTTTTTACATAATCAATTGTTTCTTGGAGCTCTTTTGGAGTTTCAATAAGATTAATATCATCAACATATATAGCTAATATCACAAATTTAGAACCAGATTTCTTAATAAAAACACATAGATATACTTGGTTATTTTTAAATCCCGCTTTCAATAAATATTCACTAAGACGATTGAACCGCATGCACCCAGATTGCTTCAAGCCATATAATGATTTTTGCAACTTGATAGAGTAATTTTCACTAGGATAATGTTTATATGCTTCGAGCTTGCGAAATCCTTCGGGGATTTTCATGTAAACATTAGTTTCTAACTTTCCATATATGTAAGCAGTGACAACATCTAATATGTACATATCTATCTTTTCATGTATTGCTAAACTAATAAGATATCGGAGTGCAATAGTAGCAACAATAGGAGAATAAGTTTCATCATAATCAATACCTAGCCTTTGTGAAAAACCTTGGGCTACTAACCGTACTTTATATCGTACGGTTTCATTATTTTCATTGCTCTTTTGCACAAATATCCATTTGTAACCAACTGGTTTTACACCTTTTGGTGTTTGTACTGCAGGTCCGAAAACTTCACCGTTTGTAAGTGCATTTAACTTCAATTGAATTGCATTTTTCCATTATAGCCAATCTTTTCTAAGCATACATTCATAAACTGATATTGGTTCAAGATCATCATTATTCTGTGTAACATCAAGAGATATATTGTATGCAAACATATTATCAATAACTATTTATATCCAATTCCAACTTCTACCGGAAGTAATATAATTGATAGAAATTTCAGTGTTACTTTCATCTACTTCTGTTTCTTTTATTTTGCCATTAGTTCTCTCTTGGTCTTTATCATTCTTTTCTTCAATGTGATCATCTGGATCATTTAATCCTCCTTTTTTTCGAGGATTTTTATCTTTAGAACCAAGAGCTTGGCCACGCTTCTGGCATGCTTTTGACTCAGCAGCTATAGGTATAAGCTTTTATTCTACTGGGACTTCAATTCGAATAGGAGCATTTATAGCTGGAATATGCGATTTTGTTACTCTTTTAGAGTCAACAAAAGCATCTGGCATTTGATTTGCAATGCTTTGCAAATGAATTATCTTTTGAATTTCAAGTTCACACACGCTTGTGCACAGATTAAGATAATTTAAAGATGTTGTCCAAGCAAGATCTTTCTTATGCTATTTATGTTCTCCTCCTAATTTAGGGAATAATGATTCATCAAAATGACAATAAGAAAATCTTGCTATGAATACATCTCCTGTCAGGGGTTTAATATACCTGATAATAAAGGAAGAATCATATCCAACGTATACCCCCTTTCTTCTTTAAGGACTCATCTTTGTACATTGGTTTGGTGCAATTGGAACATATACAACACATCTAAAAATTCATAAATGAGCAATATTTGGTTCTTAACTAAAAGTAATTACAAAAGAGAGAATTTATGATAACTAGTTAGCCTTATTTGTACAAGTGTTGTAGCATGTAAAATAGCATGTCCCCAGACAGGTGTTGGGAGATTTGTTTTCATTAATAATGGTCTAGTAATTAATTATAATTTTTTAATAAAAGATTCAGCAAGACCATGTTGTGTATGAACATGAGCTACATGATGTTCAACATTAATCTCAATTGACATGCAATATGCATCAAAAGCATGTGATGAAAATTCACCAGCATTATCCAAATAGATATTTTTAATTTGATGGTTAGAAAATTGTGCTCATAATTTAATTATTTGAGTAAGTAATCTCGCAAATGGTAAGTTGCGAATAGATAATAAGCACACATATGACCATCGGGATGATGCATAAATTAAAACTATAAAATATCTAAACGGTCCACATGGTGGATGAATAGGTCCACAAATATCTCCATGAATCTGTTCAGGAAATGTAGGACTTTTAGCTCTTACTTTTACTAGTGATGGTCTAATAATTAATTTTCCAAAAGAACATGCAGCACATGAGAATTTTTCTGATTTCAATATCGTTTTATTTTTAATGGATGACCATGTGTATTCTGAATTATTCTTCTCATCATAGTAGATCCCAAATAACCAACTGGTCTTGCCAAATGCTAAAAGTAGTAGGATCAGTAAACTTCTGATTTATTAGATGATGAATTTCAATTGTACATATATTTGCAAAATACAGATTTGTTACCCAAATTAATTTGAGTAATATAAAGATACTCAATATCATTTTCCTCATTTGTTTCAGCACGATACTCATTTTTGCAGATATATTTAAAACTCAATAAATTTCTTCTCGATTTTGAGAAAAATAGTGCCTTATCAATATTAATTATTGTTCCATCAAGCAATAATATATTAGCTCTTTCAGAGCCTTCAATCAAATTTGTACTACTATTTATAGTATAAATATTTATTTCTCCCATTTTGAGATAAGAAAAATATTTCTCATTTTTTAGTATAGTGTGTGTAGTTCTACTATCAATAATACATACATCATCATTAAAAATAGCCATTTGAACAAAAAAATGTACATGCAAATTAAATATTATTCGAATATAATGAAAATTTACAAAAATATCAGGGTGAGGCATTAGTTCTTTTGGACACTGCCATCACTAATTAAATGGTCTATCCTACTGTCTGGGTGTTCGAAAAAATTAGATACATCCATATGGGTAATATTGATGTTAAGATCTTCTAGATCAATATCATCGTCATTAGCATCATTAATTGGATGTTGAGAAAAATTTGTTTCAACATTTTTATTTTTCATTTCCAGTGAAGCTTAATATAATTCCACTAAATGCTTGGTCATACGACAGTTACATGACCAATGACCTTTCATGCCATATCTATAACACTTATCCTCATAATTTTCTTGTATTTCTTTTTCTTTTCCCTTATTATCTTTTCTTTCCTACTTTAGGTGGCCAGTATTTCTCACAACTTAATTATTACTATAATAAGGAAAATATCGAGCGTGTCCATGACCATAACCACGACCATGGCCACGATTACGACTACGACTATGGCTTCTGCTGGAGCCAACAACATTCACTTTAGGAGTGCTATTGAGCCAGTTGGTCTGGCTTCATGATTTTTCAATAATAACTCATTATTTTTCTCTACAATGAGGAGGACAGTAATTAAATCAGTAAATTTTGTATGCCCTTTTTCTCGATATTATTACTACAAGATAATATTCAAGGTATGAAAGGTAGAAAATGTCATTTCTAGCATATCTTCATCAGTAGCTTTTTTTCACCTAATTTAACTGAGATGAAATTTTATGTATTGCGGAGCTATATTCATTCACGGTTTTAAAATCATGTAACCTCTGGTGTAATAATTTTTATACCTTGCAGTTAGTAGTACAACCATCTTTAGGTGATCAAATCTTTCTTTTAAATTTACTCACATGACATATGGATCTTTTTTGGTAAGACATTCCATTTTCAAATTTTCGTCGAGATGACGACGGATAAAAATCAAAGCTTTGGCCTTTTGTTATTCAAATGCATTATTATTTTTCTTTAATAGTTTCACTAAGGCCTTCAGCATTTAGATGCATTTTTACATCGAGAACCCATGACATATAATTTTTTCCAGAAATATCAAGGGCTATAAATTTAAGTTTAATAAGGTTAGCTATAGGGATCAATAAATGTGTATCTTTAGTCTTCTGGCTTTTGTAAAGGCAAAAATTCGTACTTTAGTCTTCTAGATTTGGAAACAACAGAGACTCGTGCTGATAACGTGTTATAAAATTTTGGTAGTATCAAAATAAAATTTACACATAATAAATCTCTTACTATTAGTTGCACAATAATTTCTTGAACCTTTTCTCTTTTTTTTCTCTCACAATTGGTATATATCTCAAGCTTGGGGAAGAACTCTATTTATAGAGCTCTATTAGTGGAGTTAATAATCTATTTTTACTAATTTCACTAATATATATTAGTGGTGTTAATGGTAGACATCCATATACATTTTTTCACTAATGTAATTAGTGGATTCACAACTTCCACTAATGTATTCACAACAAATATATCTTTATCTTTATAACAGAGAAAAATGAGTTAAGTTACACTGTTCATTTTTCGTCAGTAGGGGCTTTGTTGACTTTTCACCAGTCCACTAAAATAAATATTTATGGCCAAGTAGAGTGCATACGGAGTACAAGGCTTACATGTGTACATTTGTGTCCAAGTGGATTGCATGCGGAGCTCGGTGGCCTATTCAAACAGTAGACCACACTTCTTTTCTCTGCGGAATTCACCAAGATAAGCTGAAAAAACCTATAAATTGAATAGAATTTGTTTGTTTTTGGTACCTTTAATGGTGACCCTCAAACATCCTAAATCTGTAGCAACCCCACTCTTTTTATCTATGGAAATCACTAAGATGAGCAGAAAGATCCAAGAAATCAAAAAAGACTTTTTTGTAAAGATAACAAAAGCACCAGATGAACTATATACTATGCGGGACTCCTACTTTACTACAAATGAGCTTTATAGCATTCCATTTCGGCTGGTATATTTATTGAGTCGTATATAAATTTGAATTTGTGGTGAATTTATCATCTGTTGATGTGGGAAAATGTTTTGGCACTTTGATTGATGGGCAGAAAAGTGGAAATTACCAATAAAAAGAGCAAAGTCTGAGTATTTGAGATGGGCTTTATTTAGTTGCTGTGAGTAAACCAAGATGATAAATTATGGGCTTTGTTTTCAATTGGCTAAAGCAAAGACCTTGAAGCTTTGCTTGTATAATATATGGCTAAATTGTCATTTTTCCTAACTTTTAGGATATAGTTCTAGTTCCTTATATAAGTTTGTGATATTGGAGGATAATATATTTTTTTAGTTGGGGAATATTGAAGTTTAGAACTTTTAGCTTTTTCCAGTTTTTAGAGGTAAATTTTGGAAACACAAAAGGGCAAGAATTGCAGTTATTTGTAGGTGAATATTAATCCATTGTCCTCATTTTGAATTTCATTTGAAAGAATCATCTATAAGATTGTGAGCAGAGTTTATGAAGCTCGATTGTGAATTGTGATTCAAGATTAGATTGGAACTAATTGCTACATATTTACTCAGTTCATGCTTTGTTAGTGGATTCATAGATGATGTATATGATTTAGATGGTGAAATTGAAGGACTCAAGTGAGCTTTTAATTGGCATCAATCAATAGGAATCTATGATGACTGTGAAGTATTATGGATAGATATATAGATTTTGGATTTTCTCTTTTTTTTTAATACTTTTTATTGGCTTGTGATCACGTGTTCAATTGAGTTCTATGAATCTTTGGGTGTATACAATTTTTTGATCTCAAACTGTTTTAGTGCTACTGTTGTTTACTAAACTTATTTCTTTCTAATTTTGTCCTTATGTACTACTGGAACATGAATTTTTAGGTTCTGCCAGGCCCATGCTCTCCAGTGATGATGTTTCTAAGGCAAGCAAGTTAGTTAACAAGATATAACTTAAATTCAAGATCTTTTAGTTCAAGCATGTATGTTGTTTCCAACATTATCATTTTACATATTTGTTTTTCCAGTTATGGTTCTCTTAGAGGCTTTGTTCTGTAGTGCTCTTTTATTTACTGCATGGATTAGTTTACTGACCTTCTTTTCTTTTCATTTTTTTTTGAAGATAGTTTGTTTTACATGCTCTAACTTGATTTATGCATTTAGCAAAGAATAGAAATAAAATTACTTTTATGGTGATATTAAACTTCTACAGTTTCAAGAGCCCGAGTCACCAAGAAGCATCAACTTATTCAGTGGTCGTATACTTCTTTCTTCTTGATTGACACCAATAGTCCTCTGTACTTATAGTTTTTATAAGTATAAAAAAAACATGCATATTTAAGATATGCGTTCCTACAAATGTCCACAAAGATGTCTAGGTAGGCTTATAACTGTTGCTAAGAACTTATGCTGCCAACCATTAATGTTCACAAGATAGAGCACATGTTGTAGCCTTTTGTGTCTACAATTAAGCTTGAATGCCTCAACTTCCTGTATTATTAAAAGTTCATTAAAGTACTAAATGGTACATAGAGCTATTGTACACATCAAGGATAATCTTTTCATCCAAATGAGACTGTGAAAAATTCAGAAAAAAGCATTCAAGGTTGTGAAAATATTGCTTGATTTTAATTGATCTTGGCTTCAATTCTTGAATTTTTTTTGTATAGAATTAAGCACTGAATGGAGGTGGTACATTGTTTGTGAATAAGCATTAAAACCTTAGAATTTGAGTTGTCCATGGAAACACCTTAACAGCAGTTGTGATTCTAAATGAGATACCTGAGGATGTGACTGAGGTGTTTTTGACAGGGGCAACCTCTAAGCTGGGAAAAGCCATTGCTCTTTACCTTTGCAAGAAAAAGGTTCGAGTACTGGTGGGTACCAACCATATGCATTTATGATGTTGGGATATATTTTTCGAATAATAAAGTAGTCTAGTTGGCAAGCTACCACCACTGACCCTCCCAAATAGGAAAAGGGGGGGTGGGGATGAACAATTTATAAATTAATTTTTTGAAAAATAAATCACATCTCAATTTTTCGGTCTTGATGGATAAAGATTTTTTTTTTTTTTTGCAGTTGTTTAAATGTGTATCCAAAATTAATGTAAAAAATGATGAGGACTGAATCCTTGTTCACGATTTGTAGATGCTGACATCATCAACAGAGAGTTTTCAAAAGATCCAAAAAGAAGCTTGAGTAGATTATTAGAAGTATCTTGTCCAGGTGACAAAGTATCAAGCAGCTCAAAACTGTAAGGTATTGCTGTTGTAGACTTGACCATCAACTTGAAAATGACTTTTGGCCATAAAAAACTATGTAGAAGTAGCTCAGGAAACAATCCTACTATGCAGCAGTACTTTGTGTTGTCATATGAAAATTCAAGCTAGGTCAATTAAAAGGTCTAATCTTTTGCATTTTTGCCCCAATAGACATGGATAGTTGGCAAGTGGATCACACCAAGAGAGCAAAGTTTTGCACCATCCGGAGCACATCTTCATCAATTTGTGGTTCCTCCCAGTCTTCGGTTTAGAAGAGATTGCACTTGTGGTGATCTTGCTACTATGAGATTACCTGAAGGGCTAGGCTGATGTGAGGTAAGATGTCCTAGACAACTCACGCTCCAATTTCTTTCTTCCCCTAAAAATTGCAGTCATAAGCCAAGGTAAATTCAAGAATGCTAGTTCAATCATGAGAAATAATCAAAAGTTTAGCAAAATCAATAGTGAAAAACATTGTTTCATATCTCTTCTTCATCCCTGGAACAGAACACAATGGATAGAGGAGTAGTCCAAGCGTGCCATGCCGGGGCTGTGAAAGAAAACAAAAATACCACCAAGTAGATACCATCACTCTTTCTAGTATGATTGCATATATACGAATTGTATTGAAGGGATTTCTCTTTCTAGTCTTGAGAATGATGTAGACAAATGCCGATCATTATTTCATAAATTTATTTTTGAATCTTTTCGAATATATTATTAATGTAAAATATTATACAAATTTAACGTTTTAAATGATATTGTCTTTGCAGCAACAAAAGACGCGACTGTTTTGACACAGAAATTTGATGTACCCAGCAACAACTTTAAAATAGCAGCATCACTCTGGTCCCATAGACCATTCCATAAGGATTTGAAGTCTTGAAAATTTGCAATGTGTGCATACTCTTATAGACCATACTCATATAGCCATACAGTGATGTCCTAAGAAAGTTTTGAAAAACTCTCATCCACAAAATTTTACTATCATTTTTGTTTGTGGAAGATTAAGGAATGATTTTTCTTCTTTTGATGCTGTAATTAATGCCCTTCATGGTTCTCATTGTTCTTTGTCAAGATACGTTTTAACCTGAAAAAATCTCTAAGTTACTTTCTTTTCCATAATTTTTTGGCTTCACAAATAAGTTTTTACATCTTTTGGTTTTACTAAATTTACTGTGTGCTCAAGGTATTGCTGTTTTATCATCCTCTAATATGATCATCATAATTTTAGAATGTAAAATCCTATACTTAATTCATCCGAAGCTTATGATGGTATTCTTGGTGTTAACCTCTTGGCCTTAGGCTTTCCTTGTACAGAACAACAACAGTGATTTTTCATTGGATAGAAGCATTTGAGGTACATGTTTTACTGAAACAACATTTTCGTTTACATACAAAGTTGGTGCCAAAATCTAAAACAGTTGACTTGGTTTTGTGTTAGCACTTGTGAACTTGTTTTATTACCCTAGGATGAGTAGGCTACATCTAATATTCAAAATCATTTTTTTCAGCCTAAAAGTATCTATTTTATAGGTATTTTAATGAGCTTATTATTTGCTTTAATTTGATAAAAAAAAAACAGATATAGATGGAATCTTTTATTATTGTATTAACCTCTATTATGTTTTTGCATGTGAGAAAAAATAATCTGAACAAATTTTACCATTCTTAGAGGAAGTTTCATATGATTTCTGCAAGTTGTTTACTCATTCAGATTTGGAGACAACTCCTTTAACAAGTATTAATTGTGGATCTCTTTTGACCTCTATTCCAGTAACCTAATATAATTGTACTATGTATTTCAAATTTAAAGGTAGAACATTGGCTGGAAACATATGTCCCATGTCTGAGGCTATATGCCAGGAGGTTGATGACTTTGTGGCCAATGTACTACTTTCTTTTCTTTTCCTTTGTTATTTTCATTAAGTAATCTCATATATGATTGATTCACATATATTGGTAATGGTCGTCTTGAACCCTAGGTTGTGCTTGTCTATTTATTAGCTAGTTTCTATGGTGATTCTATTTCATTTAATGTACTATTACTCATAATTACTCCATTTAAGATATCTCATTGTAGAATTTTTTGATTTTTCAAGACAGTGTGAAATATGTTGAGAATCATGTGCAAACTATTGGTGAAAGCATGAAGAAACTTTATTCCAATGTGGTGCATGATTTTCTCCCTCTTGTTGTGGATAACAAACCAAATGAAGGGCAACTTGTGACTGAGAAACAAAATGATGTGTTAGGAACTTATATTAGGTCAATGGTAAGCATCAAGAGAAAACATGGACATGCCAATGAAAGTCAATCTTTTAAGGAGCAAGGTGATGCAAGTGAAATGGGCTATCAAAGGCAACACAGTCTTCCACCTAATTTGGTTCTTCATCAACAAGTAGAAATTAACTTCTATTCTGAAGATGGCAATAATATGTGCATCTCTAAGAATGCAGAGGTGGTTAAGGAATCCGTAGTTTCTTGGTTTTCAAATTTTCAAGGTGAAAATTTTTCTGGGTCAACAGAAATTGCTAATACTAGAGATCAAAGATGTGTCATCTTGACCAACTGTTCACCAGAAAATTTTGTTGATGATTTAGATTTTAGGACCTCCCAGAATGACAAGACGGTAAGCAATAGTGATGGTCTTTTTGAAGAAGCAAACACTGGCTTGTCTTTAGAACAAGATGGCATTAATGCAATCTACAAGGAAGCAAAGATGGCTCTTGAAGAGCATGCTAAAAATAAGGAGTATCATGTGTCTGAAGGTGCAAATACTTTAGTGAAAGATATTTATCTCAGTTGATATCATATAGTAAGGTACAACATCAGATGGCTGACGACTCAAATTTTCTGCAAGATGAGAATTCATTGGTAGTATCTTTATTATAATTTGTTGTATTTTACACCAATATTTTATTATCACAGGTTCCCAAGCTCGTATCTTGCGCAAGACATCCACCAAGTAAATATATATATATATATATATCCTTAAATAATTAAGGATTAAAAAGGCCACGTCTTTATTAATCTCCTAGCCATTATCATCTTCTACAAGGCCTACACACCGCAGGTGAGACAAGCCTTCTTCGGACACGGGGAAGGGATTGGATAACATGTGGATCATACGTGGGGAAAGGACCATCATCAAGCACCCACGCGCATAATGTTGATCCATACCTTGAAGTCACAATTTCCAAATCCTCTTTCAATGCATCAACTATTGTCCCAGGGATCGGACCATCATCGAGCACCCACGTGTACAATGTTGAGCCATGTCTTGAAGTCACATTTCTAAATCCTCTTCCGTTGCATCAACTACTGTCCCAAAAAATCTTTGTTATTATAATTTGTAAAAATTCAAATCTATGGGCATTATATGACATTAAAAAAAGGAAAGTTAATATAACTACTTCATAAACATACATTAACATCTAAAAAATCGAACATGTGTATGAAATTAATAATATAACTGTTGACATCATTTTTAGCCAATCCGTTTCGATGGTAACTTTCAGCCGAAGTCAATACGAATTCTGCCAAATGGATGATGATGTCAAGAAAAATCCTCAGCGGCTATACCCAATCAACATCAGTACCAAGAGCCGATGAGCCATCACACACACACTTCGGCACGATTGGCAGGACATTACCGTTCTCAGCCGCCAATAATAGGCCACGAGGTGGGATTTCCTCCATGTTCGAAAGTCGATAGCTGCGCCACAACAAGTATAAAGCAAGAAGGAATCCCAGATTGAAGACCACCACTCAACTCAGACCAAACTACCAAATTTTTCCAGTTTTTCATTCCTTTTATCCTCATTTTTATAGCTTTCTTCACTGCTTTCGTTTACAGCTTTCATTTACAGTTTTTTTACAACTTTGTTTGCAGTTTTGTTTATAGTTTTTTTTAATCCTTTGATCACGAATTTTTCGTTTGATGTTGCTTTGGTTATTAGTTACTGTATTCATTCATCAATTTAATTGAAATACAACCTATTCAGTTCCGTTTTGCTTTCGCGTGCAATATTTCTACATGCTTGGACCCTTTTTTATAGTAAATTCAAGGAATCCACCTCTTTTAAAAAGTCTGGCTCATTCATTTATTTCTCTATCGGATAATTTATGTTCATCGGAAGAGCAGTCAATCAACACTTCCATCGGCTCCCTTTTCGTAAGGCAACATAAATTGGCATGCTCGGCGGGACATAAAGGGTAGTTGTTGCATGCAATACGTTTAGGGCGTGTTATGGCTAATTCTCAACAGTAATCCTCAGGGCCTTCATCGAAATCATCTAATTGGCCTACTGTCCAAACCTTACGGGGAGCTTTTGATCCCACCATGACGACATTCGAGAGCACCCAGGTTATTCTTCCTGAGCAACAGGGGGTGCATATTTCGTCTCCTCCCCAGATGTCTTAGTTGACACCCATTTCTCTAACCACCATACGACAGGCTATGGAGTAGTACACAGGCGAACTCATTCAGAGCCTTATTTCGCAGTTCGCCACTATATTTCGACCTTTGCTACAGGACGAGCTTCATAATTTTGAACAAAGGCAAAATGCTCTGGGGGCAACTCAGGTAAGTGTATATCCTCCTCCCTCGTCCTTTGTTGCACCTTCTTATGGGTCAGTGCAATTATTGCACTGAGAGCAGTTTGTGCCGATGCTTGGGAAGGACTGAGGGAATCCAGGGGTAAAGGCACTTGGCGTGGTTCCGATGGAACCTTTCCCAGGAAGAACCCCATCATATTCGATTGCAGGGACCCAGGTGTCGATGGGGGCACAGGTGTTCTATGACCAGAATATTGCCCCAAACAAGAATGTTGGCTCTTCGTATAGAGGACCTTAGAGCTACATCGTAACTGTCCCAACCGCGTATCCCATTACGACGACGGTTTATCCACTACAGGGGGTAGGGTATCCTGAGATGGCTTCATTCCCTGAATAAGGTTCTCGACCTACTGTGGTAGGTTCCCTCATGCAAATCCAATAGCCAATGCCATTCAGCCGATGTCAGCTCAATAACGGAGGCCGTGTGTCGATAAACCAGAGACCGGCTAGTGTATCAGAAGCCTTACCTAGAATGGGTAGACTCCATGGCTGTACTACCACAAGGATTTAAATTGCCAGAGTTCTCTACTTTCTCTAGAGAGGATAACACGTCTACCATAGAGCATATAAGGAGATTCACAGCACAGTGTGGAGAGTTCGGGAATAGTGTTTGGCATAAATTGTAGTTATTCTCTTTATCCTTGACAGGGGCGGCGTTTACCTGGTATGCAAACCTGATGCCTGATTCCGTGCACTTACGGGCCGATATGGAACAAATCTTCCATGAGCATTTCTTTAAACCGACACTTGAGGTGTCCATAGCTAATCTTTTGGCAGTTAAACAAAGATCATCCGAAGGTGTTGCAGAATTCATCAAGCACTTCAGGCAAGCTAAGGCCAAATGCACCACCCAGTTACCAAAAATAGAGTGTGCCTGAATAGCCATCAATAGAGTGTATCCGCAATTTAAAGAACGCCTTATCCTACATGATTTCTCTAATCTATCCCACTTGCTGTCCCAGGCCGTCAGGATAGAAGAAATGATTAAGGAAAAAGAGAAAAGATGGTCAGTCATGTTTTCTCAAGGACAAACCATGATATCGGTAGTGGATGATATTAGTGACAATGAGGAAGAACAAGTGCTAGATGTGATAGCAGCCGAATTAGTAAAAGGTGCATTTTACACTTACCTTTTTCTGAAGCCTAGCAAAGGGAAGGAGGAAGCTTCTCCTGCAGGCCTATCCACATATACTTTCGATGTATCCAAGGCTGAACAAATCTTTGATCAAATGGTTAAAGACAAGCAGATTCGTCTGCCATTCAATCACAAACTTCTAGGGCCAGAGGAATTGAAGGGCAAGAAATACTATAAGTGGCACAATTCATTTTCCCATAATACTTATAGCCGTGTGGTTTTCAGGAACACAATATAGAAGGCATTGTAAGAGGGAAAGGTAAGATTTGCTGACAAGCTAGAGAAAACCTTAGTTGATACAGACCCATTCCCGACAGCAGATGCAAGCATGGTGCAGACATATGAAGAAGATAAGGAGCATGAGTTAGGAGATTCTCCTGTCAATGGGCAGTTGGAAAGAAACAAACTAACGTTCCAAAGGCTAGATGGTCAGCCGTTAGTTGTCAGACGACTTACAATTCCAACCTTCGCAGCCCATTTCTAGGGGAAGGATGAAAAATTTACAGTGCATGTGCCTCTCAAAGTGCCATTTTTCCCAGACCATCATTCCCAGCTCACAAAAACTCAGAAACGATAGGAACAAAGGAGGCGGGCTCAGTAGAAACAAGCATTGGAAGAATGGTTGGAGAAATAGGTATGTGCTTCCATGAGTCAGAATATGATCAGTATTCTTCCGTTACAATTCCGATCTAAAGCTGAGCAATAAGCAGTAGAAGAAGATTACTACACAACGGAAGAAGCAGCCGTTGAGCTTATTGAGTTTAAAGTGCCATTGGAAGGGATGCTCTTTTTGATTCCCACGATAGAACATTCGAATCATCTTAAACCACTGTACATTAAGGTACATATCAATGGAAGACCTTTCTCTCGGGTTTTGATTGATGGAGGAGTTGTGTTGAATGTAATGCCATTGGCAGCTTTAAGACGGTTGGGTAAGGATCACCACGATCTAACTCCTACTAATGTACAGATGCTTAATTTCATTGGGGAGGCTACCAAGACAGAAGGGGTTATCACTTTTGAGGTGGCCGTAGGATCCAAGGTTAGTAAGACTGTTTTCTTTGCAATCATGACAAAGTTGGCATATTCTGTCTTACTTGGTAAGAATTGGAATCATGCGAATCACTGCGTTCCATCAACACTTCACCAAATGATATTGATCTGGGATGGAGAACAAGCAGAAAGGATATCAGCCAATCCCAATCCATTTTTTGCAAAGTACACATGAATGAGGCAGTATTCTATTATTCTACTTTTGACCCGAGCCATTATTCCAAGTTTACCATGGCCCATAACCAGATCACAACGAAAGGGATGGAGAATTAATGTCCAAAAACAGAGGACCCTGATGATCGGCATGCACCTGGTTTTGTCGCTCAGGACCCGTTAACAGAAGTGGACATCGGGGAGCCCGGGGAGAACAGAACCGCAAAGGTAAGTTTGTGTTTAACTTTTGATCAGCAGAATACTCTAACGGTACTGATTCGCAGGTACAAAGACTGTTTCGTGGGATTATCATGAGATGCCACGACTAGACAGAGACATTGTAGAGCATTGCTTGCCAATCAAAGAAAGTTTCAGGCCTCATAAATAGCCTGCCCGATATTTTAATCCTGTTTTTTTCCCCAGGATAAAAAAAATAAAAATTGAGAGGTTGCTTCATTGTGGTTTCATGCGTACTTGACGATATGCAAATTGAGTATTCAACATTGTGCCCATCATTAAAATGAATGGACAACTGCGGGTTTGCTTTAATTTTAGAAATTTAAATTTGGCCACCCCGAAGGATGAATACACCATGCTGATAGCCGATATGCTGGTAGACTCTGCTGCAGGAAACCAATTCTTACGCTTTATAGATGGCTACTTCGGATACAACCAAATATTCATAGCTGAGGAAAATACCAGGAAGACAGCTTTCCATTGCCAGGATCTATTGGTTTATTCGGATGGATAGTTATACCTTTTGGATTGAAGAATGATAGAGCTACATTCCAAAGAACCATGAACCTTTTCTTCCATGACCTTATCAGCAAAACCGTGGAAGTTTACATTGATGACTTAGTGGTTAAGTCGTCCACTTTTTCGCAACACCTATAGTGGTTAGAGTAGGCTTTCCTTAGAATAGAGCAACACCAGTTAAAAATCAACCCTGCTAAATGCGCCATTAGAGTTTCAACTGGAAACTTCCTTGGATTCTTAGTGCATCAAAGAGGGATTGAGGTGGATTAGAACAAAGTAAGGGATATTCTACAGGTAAGGCCACCACGAACCAAAAAGGAGCTCCAAAGTTTCTTAGGGAAACTTAACTTCCTGCGATGCTTTCTGGCAAATGCTGCAGGTAAGTAGAAGGTGTTCTCCTTTTTGCTCTGTTTAAAGTCATCATTAGACTTCGTTTGGCAACCGGAGCATCAAATGATGTTTAATCAGATCAAGGCAGCTTTGTCACGACCGCCAGTTTTGGTGCCTCCATGGGATAAGGTACCTTTGAAATTGTACATTTCTACTGCTCCAGAATCTATCGGTTGTCTGCTGGCTTAGGACGATGCTCAAGGGGTTGAAAAAGCAGTCTATTACCTTAGTCAAAACCCGATCGACATCGAGACCAAGTATTCCCCTGTTGAAAAATTATGTTTGTCTTTATATTATGCATGTGTAAAACTATAACAATATCTGCTACCTAGGGAAGTGCAAGTCCTATGTAATACTGATCTCGTTAAGTATTTGTTGAACTAGCCATTATTGCAAGGACGGTTAATGAAATGGGCTATCAAGTTACACACTTTTTCCTCAACATATTTGCCTTTGAAAGTGGAGAAGGGTCAAGCCATAGCCGATTTCTTAGCTGAACATCCATGTGTGGAAGTGCCTAATATTAAAAATGAGGAGGTACAAGGGTACATCTCATATAAGCCATGGAGTTTGGAATTTGATAGATCCAGCACGCAGAGTAAGGCTAGTGCTGGTTTGGTTATAGAGGCTCCAGGCGAACGACATGGAAAAATCTTGTTTGAATTGAGTAAAGAGACCTCTAATAATCAGGCAGAATACGATGTTCTTATTTTAGGGCTTTGGACTTTAAAGGCTTTGGATGCACAAATGGTTAACATAATAGGGGATTCTCAGGTTATCATCTGATGATTTTAGGTGAATACAAATGTACTAATCCTGTGTTATTAGATAAGTTACAGGAGGTGCGAGAGTTGTTGCAGAACTTCTCAAAAGTCATCTTAACTCATGTTCCTTAAGGTGAGAATCGGGAAGCAAACGAGTTAGCTCAGACAGCTTCCAATTTCAAGAAAAGAGTGAGGATGATAATGTATCAACAGATATCGAAAAAGAGATATGAGGAAGACTGGAGATACAATATTGTCTTATACTTGCGAAAGCCAACAGGCCAAGCATCGCGGGAGCTTAAGCGCAAGGTATTGAACTTCATTCTGATCAGGAATGAGTTATTTAGAAGAAGTCATATAGGAGTTTTGCTGAAATGCTTGTCCAAACGGGAAGTAGCGGAGGCCTTAGCCGAAGTACATGAAGGCTTATGTGGTGCTCATCAAGTAGGTCCTAAGTTGAAATGGACACTGCAATGACATGGATTTTACTGGTCTTCGATGACAATAGACTGTGTAACCTACGCAGTCGGGTGTGAGGCATGTCAGAAGCACAGCCTAATAACTTATACCCCTATCACAGACTTACATCCTATCATCAAGTCGTGGCCATTTAGAGGTTGGGCTCTAGACGTCATCGGCAAGATTCACCCACCGTCAACCAAAGAACGCACCATCATTCTAGTGGCAACCGATTACTTTACTAAATAGGTAGAGGCACAGGCCCTAACCTGAGTAACCCAGTCTGTCATGATCACCTTTCTTTAGCAGAATGTCCTTTTCTGATTCAGCATACCTAAAATCATAACGGCTAATCAAGGAACTATATTCACAGTAGACAAGGTATGTAACTTTCTAATCCAATTCCAAGTTAAGTTACTTCACTCCTCCCCATATTATGCATAGGCTAATGGCCAAGCTGAGGTGACAAACAATACTTTGATCAGTATGATCTAAAAGTCGGTAGAAGACAAACCTAGAAGATGGCACGAAACCCTTCAAGAGATGTTGTGAGCATATCATAATGCTTACAAGACTGCCACTGGGTTTACTCCATTTCGGCTGACATATGGACAAGATGCAATGCTACCCGCTGAATTGTCACTATGGTCAACCCAAGTAGCTTACCAACATTGCTTGTCGGTTGAGGATTATAGATTGGCTTTGGCAATGAGTTTGGACCAAGCCGAGGAGGATCATTGGATAGCATTGGAAAATATCAGAAGGCATAAGGAGAAGATAGCAATAACCTACAATCGGAAAGTACGGGGAAGAAACTTTAAAGTAGGAGGCATGGTTTGGAAGACTATACTACCCGTGGCACAAAAAAACCCATGCTACAGTAAGTGGATGGCCTTATGGGAGGGACCTTTTCTTGTTACCTAGGATTTTAATGGAGGTGCCTATCGGTTGAGGACACCCAATGGGAAGGAAGTAAACAATGCCATAAATGGTAAGTATTTAAAGATGTTTTATCCTACATTCTAGGAGGGAACATTGGTAGGAGAAGAATAAAAAGAATGAGAGAGAGAGAGAAAAGAAAAAAAGAGAAAAGGAAAAACTACAGAGAGAAAAAAAAAATATGTTAGCATTTCATATGAAACGATTGGTCACAAAAGAGCCGATCAGATGGCTACTACATTGTAAAAAAGAAAAAAATAGAAGTCAAGCCTCCTCAGATAGAGTGTGAGATGTCTCGATCGGCTAGGCAAAATGAACAATGGCGAGCCAATTTGGATCTTCCTCGGGCGGGTTAGCCGCCGTTAGGGTTTCTTCCTTTATTTCCGCAGGGCGGTAGGTTCCTCCACAGCCAATTCAGGCTCAGTGGCCGATTCCTTCATTGAAAGTGAATGCGTTTCGGCATCCCTAGCATATGTACCATAGGTTCCAGCCTCATCGGGACCACAGGAAAAGGTGGCCAAGTAAGCTTGGAAGTCGTCCCATGATGATTGCATACCATTTAGCAGCTTGTTAGAATGTTGCAATTCCATCTAGAGCAGTTCCTCTTCAGCTTCCAGCATAAGCCGATCGTCCTAATACTTGGCTGCCGTCTCTTCAACAAAAAAGACTATTTGCTGACAGACGTTATCGGCCTCAAGCTTCTCATCCAAGGGCCTATTTCTCAGAGTCTAATTCCTATTGGAGCACTCGCAGGCATGTTTCAAGGCCCTCAATTCTCTCAACTTTGGCAAAAATGTCAGCTCGAAGGATTGCCAAGCGAGCAGAGGCTTCTTGACGGCGCATTTACAGAAACGCTTCCTGGTCGCGGAGCGCTCCCAAGGCTGAAGTTGATGTGAAGCTTCATCCCGCCTACCCTAAGTACTGGAAAAGAAGCATTGGGTGAATCGTATCTACCCCAGATAGTCAATCGATAAGCACCTCAACTCCATTAGGACATCGGAAGAGGTTGATTTTACCAACAACAGTAGGGCTCGACTGATAGCATTTTAAGAAGAGGGGCAGGTCGGCAGGTCAATTCCTAATAGACTCCATAGAAGGTCTAGCATTGCAGCTTCCATTATTACTAGTTGAGAAGGGGTAGGTTCCATTAGAGGCTCAAGGGTAGTGGCCGTAGGGGGCGTGACAGGTTTTCAACTGCTATTCTCTTTGACGGAGGCGCTTCAGGCACTAGTGAAGGCGGAACGACCAAAGACCCTTCCTCTACTGTTGTCATTCTTGTAGGAGACAGGGGTGTATAGCTGCCGATGATTTTGAAGAAGAATCGGAGATCACCAGCTGCATGGTCCTCTGTTTCTATACAAAAAAGGTAATATGCGGTTAATTTTGAGTCGACAGATGAAAGCTTGAATATATATATATATATATATATATATATATATATATATATTTCAAGCCGAACCTCGACATGTCGGAGTATGGAGGGCTTGTCATTTTTTTTTATTGCCTCAGCAAGGAGGGAACGGTCACTTCTTCTTCTTCCTATTCCTCATCGGCAGGTAGCAGTATGGAGGTTCCTTTTGCTGGCGGCGTGCAGAACAGTCGCGTTGTGATGAACTAGCAGAGACTTTGCTCTATTTGCTTTTCTTTAGTGTAGACACTTCTATGTCCACCGATGTTGACCCCACCAGTCTGGGCAACCACGTCTCTGCTAGGCCAGAAAAGAGCATTTCGCTTAGCAGCCACCACCACAAGTTGAAGCTTGGCATGGCCTCCCTGATAACCTGAAAGGAGAATACTCAAAAGAGCGGAGAACGGTTAGAGACCTATTAGCTAAAGTTTGGACATCTTCAGCTAATAGAACAGGCATAACAAAATAAGAGGAGATATGACCAGGATCAGCAGAGATGTCTTGAATTAGCCCAAATTGCTGTGAAAAGCAATATGGGTTGTACCGTTCCCAAGAAGACTTAGCACTCCAAGCGCCTGGTTTTGCCCTAAGAAGGAGTTCTCGGGAGCACAGCATTCGGGCCTAGATAGTTTCTTGAGAGGCTTCCAGTGCCTCAGCAAGTTTTGTCAGCCATAGGGGGCCTGTCTCCCGGGCAAAGTAAGGATAGAAGTGGGGTGCATTCAGAAGCCAATTATGATAAAGGTAAGCCATGATAGCCCCAGCAGAAGACCTGTTTGCCAGAACCTTTAATAGCCAATAGTCGGTAGCCCGATCGGCGGAACTTGCGAAACCTCCGAAAGTCGTATTGACGCCGAACTGGGGGAGGTATTGATAAAGCCACAACTATATAACCTAAAGGGGTCCTCCAAGATTTTTCAGATCACCCCTAGTGACAAGGTTGAAATCATCTGGTTTTTTAGCCGATACACCAGGGCCAGAACTAGGAAAGCAAGGTCGCAATGTCTTTTCTTCCTTAGCAGAGCCGATACATAGTATCGGTATTTATTACTTATTCCCATAGAATGGGAGCAGAGACTATACTTGCAAAGCTAGCCAGATGAAAGTTGATTGTTCCTGCCCTGACAGAATGGGGCTAATGCCCCTTTGTGCGGCCATAAAATTGCCGTAGAAGGCACTGGATTTGTCCAAATGGGCCTCAATAGCAGGTAAGTTTTCTTCGTCATGTAGGGCAGGGATTTCATCACCATCACAATGGAAGTCCCAGATGGTGCAGATATCCAGTATAGTGGGGGAAAACATGTCGTGAGGGAAGATAAAGCCGTTGACCGCTGAGGACCAAAACGGCAAGATAGTCGAGAACAAGTTGCGGTCGAAAATCATCTCAAAGTTGGACATCATGATGGCATTACGAATGCCCCATTAGTCCCAAAGGGCAACATAGGTAGCCTAACAGAGATCATGCTATTCCCTGTAGTCTTTCAAAGGACGCGGCCAGTGGCGGAAAGAGAAGGGTAGGCTGGCCATGGAAAAGTTGTCCCGGAGCAATGGAATGGTGAAGCCCTCTAGATAGACGAACTGTAGATGTTCCGCAGTGACTTTCATTGGCAGAAACTGGGGACCCAAGATATAATGATCGGCCTCGGCTTAGATCAGAGCCAGGGGGAATGATGAACAGGAGTAGCCATAAAGAGTTAGAAGTTCGTTAATTCAACAAATATGCAGCAAACAAGGGAGGATTTCACAAAGAAGATAGAATTCTAAGCAGAATAGAGTTATTGCAGAAGAAGGAGTTCGTATCAGTGAAGAAGGAACGATGGGGACCACGACTATTTAAAAAGGAGTTTCAAAAGACTAGCCGTTCGCGGGCTTCGAAGCCGAGGAGTCAACACCTGTTTACAATGATCGGGACATTCCGTTTCTGTCAAAAAAAGAATGGTTACAAATTAAAAAGGGTACGATTCCCGTCGCTTCACTTGTTCGAGCAATCAAAGTAGTAGGACTCGATGGGGCATATGTTGAAGTCATTTTTAGTCGATCCGTTGCAACGGTAATTTTCAGCCGAAGTCGATATGAATTCTGCCAAACAGATGACGACGTCAAGAAAAGTCCTTAGCGGCTGTACCTGGTCAACATCGAAACCAAAAGTCAATAAGTCATCACCCGCACACCTCAGCATGATCGGTAAGACATTACCGTTCTCGGCCACCAATAATAGGCCACAAAGTGGGATTTCCTCCACGTTCGAAAGTTGGCCGTTGCGCCATAGCAAAGCAAGCAGGAATCCCAGATTGAAGACTACAACTCAACTCAGACCAACCTACCAAAATTTTCCAGTTTTTCATTCCTTTTATCCGCATTTTTACAGCTTTCTTTGCTGCTTTTGTTTACAACTTTCATTTACAGTTTTCTTACAGCTTTGTTTACAACTTTGTTTATAGTTTTCCTTAATCCTTTGATCATGAAGCTTCTATTTGATGTTGCTTTGATTATCAGTTACTGTATTCATTCATCAATTTAATTGAAACACATCCTATTTAGTTCCATTTTGCTTTCGCGTGCAATATTTCTACCTGTTTGGATCCTTTCTATAGTAAGTTCAAGGAACCCACCTCTTTTAAAAGGTCCAGCTCATTCATATATTTCTCCATCGGACTGTTTATATTCATCGGAAAATCAGCCAATCAACATTTCCATCGGTTCCCTTTTCATAAGGCAACAATAACTAATAGTTTTTCTCCTTTCTTTTACTATACAAAAAAATTCTCATATCTCTTAAATTTGATTTGAAAGATATACTGATTAGTAATTCTCTAAAATATTATCTATTCAATGTGGATAGATTATTTGTATATATATAGTTTTCTTTACATTTTGTTAACCCCCATTCTGTTTAAGTGCTGCTTTGAGTTAAGAAAAAATTAAATTACATTTTTTTAAAATTTTTTGAAAGTTAAATTATTAATTAATACTCACTGATAAACAAGTACTTGAAGTACATAATTTGCTGAAAAATGAAGGTTGGCGTTGAAATTGGATATACTTTATATTAAAATTAGTAAAATTAGTATAGAAACTTAAAAACTAATCAGATCATAGTTTAGTAAATTAATAGATGATAAATAAATTAGTAATAAATATTTTTTATTTTACCAAATAATAGATAATTTTAGAGACAAAAATTCTCCAAAAATCAGAGAGAAAAAAAAAAAAAAAAGGAGAGAGCAACTTCCATAACTTAATAGAATAAATGACTTTGCTTTTAGTATTTATTCTATACATTCAGTAGAATTAAAAATTATTGAATATGATACTACGTAAATGAGTTGAATTTGGCCCTCCAGAAAAATGTATTAATTATATAATAACCATATATATGATTTAAATATTTAGCCAAAAAAAAAGAAGGCTATATGTGATCTATATGTACTTATATGCGCCCCCTCCCACCGCCCCCAACCAACATACATATACACACACGGACAAGGTAAAGAGGATTCGAGTTTGAGATCTTCTAAAAGGAGACAACATTCTTCAACTAATGGATCAAACAAGTTTTACATTTTATTAAAACATTTGAAGACTTTACAAAACTTTATGAAAATCAGGAGATGCTTTTAAATTCATATATACAAGAAAATATAGAATATAAAAATTATCTTTTAGAATTAAGAAAGTATCATCCTGACTCTTTATGATTCACAGATTACTTAGAAACATCAAATTCAAATACAATATCTCTAGAACAAAATAACATACGATAATATCATTAATCAAAATTTGTGAAAAAATAGAAAAAATAGAAAAAATATTAGTAGCTTTATGCTTAGAAAAAGAGATAGATAAACTTACAGATAAATCCATTAGAATTCTAGTAGATTGAAAATTGAAAA